>JAKRZM010001276.1:798199-1061307 GCA_036379175.1 Heliconius cydno galanthus
AAGAGTAATATTTGTAGTCTTAGGACTTGAAAAATCATCACAGGGTGTCGGTTTTTCCGATATTTTTTAAAATCAATATAATATAAAAAATACATGACACAGATTTTTTTTAATATTTTTCTCATAACTGTCACGACTTGGTCTATCACCTGTTTTCGTTTTATCGTTGACTCCTGGGACACCCTGTATATAGATTATAGTGATTACTCTAGTTACAAAATGTACCCAAAATGTAACCAATTGCTATTTTTATATTATACGTAATTATTTTTTTTTTCAGCTTTATGCTGCATCCCGATTATATCTGAGTCGACAGAAGGAACTAAGTAATGTTAAGGCACTCCACTCCCCACTTTCCACCGAATTCTAGAGTGGCGGAACACAACTCCGCGCTTTGCCTCGACACCGGAGCGAAGGAATTAAAATATTAAATATTTCATGTCCTCCTGTGTGTGTCGAACCCACTACCTGTCCCGTTTACACGCTTGTGTTACTGCGCCACTACTGGCCTCAGTAATATTCATAACAAGATTATAAATTAAATCATACAGGCGAATAACCTCTAAGTACTTAACACAATCTTTTAATAGCCAAGCGATCAACTCCAAAAGATATCAGAACAAAAGCGCCTAACTTTAATTAATTTGAATAAGATTTTCATTCTTTTATTTCAGTTTAGGTACATTAATTAACACCATTTTGGCACAGTAGGTGAATATATATGTAAACTGAATATTTGTGGGTTGAATTCTACTCGCACTAAATTAATTACTTATATGTACACTCATTTTATTATACCTTCTCGCATATAGCAGAGTAGGCAGAGGGATCCTGGGAATCTATTACTTCCATTCCCCACTTTCCACCGACTTCAGGAAGGATCGCGCTTTGCCTATTAACACAGCGAGGAAGAAAATGTAAATATTAAATATTTCATTTCCTTGAGTGGAAATCGAACCCATAACGTCGCACGCTTATGACCCTGCGCCACAGCTGACCTCGATTACTTATATTATAACATATTATATATTTAACAACATATTATATATTTTACATCAACGATGTAATCATGAAAAAATGATATGATTTTTTTTCATTTAAAATTTTCATTTCACTGTTTTCTATCAAAATTAAATTATAAAAGCTCATTTAGTGCGACATATTTCATAAGTGTTTAACGGAAGTAATATCGCGGACGGAAAAGCACGGTAAATAAAAATAATCAGGGCAGTTGTTAAATATACCTACAGTTTAATTTACTGGGTCATATGAAGAATATTTTTAATGTTTTTTTTATGATTACGTTTCAATTTGATGCTTTCACTTATAATAATTATATTATAATTCAATCTATATAAACTATATAATTATATTTTATAGTTTATATATATAATAGAAGTATTGGGTATCCTTATTTAAAGTGGATATGGAGTGTACAAGTGTGGACGAGTGTGTTCTTAATCATCACGAAATCTCAGAAACTACATGTGCTAGAAATCTCAAATTTTTCATAGGAACTATTTATAGGACGTAGGTGCTCGCTAAGACCGGAATTTGCAATATTCGACTGCTAAGGGGTTGTTTTTGGGGTTGAAATTTTGTATGAAACTTAGTTACTACAAATGCTAGGAGTCTCAAATTTTGCATGGTCGTCACTCGTAGGACATAGGTAGTCATGGAGACAGAAATTAATAATAACATAATTCACGCAGGCGAAGTCACGGGCGGGCCGCTTGTATAATATATTATAGAATATACACAGATGATGATGTAGGCGAAGGAAACCTAGTATTAAGACATTTCCGTATTTTTCGCCGATTTCTAGAACCATTTCTTGTTAAGTGGTGGAACTCAACGCCGCGCTTCACCAGAGCGAAGAAACGAATCGAACCCATAACCTGTCGCGTTTACAGTCACGCTTGTACACGTAGCCACGACCGACCTGTACATAATATGTACGGAAGGAATCAAATATATTTTACTAGTGAGAAGTCCAACACCTGCAATAAAAACTTCACTGCACTGCATTAAACAGTTATGATATTCAAATGCATATCATCGTCGACGAAACTCAGAATTAAAAGCTAGGGACAACTTTTAATCCGAAAACCATTTTTAAGTCCTGTATATGCCGTCGCTTGAGAAAATTAAAATTCAGCGACAAATTTGGTATAATAAATAACTCACAAAAGTTTTAACGTAACCTCACGCCTCTCCAAACTTCCACATCCAATTGATTTGTACGCTTTAATAGAATTTTACATGGATCGGTAACACCTTTTCTCTTTTTGGAGAGTTTTGAACAAAAATCAATAGTTTATTATTTGATTAAATTTTATCTTATGAATTTTCACTTTTGAACTAACATCTAAATCTATTAAGGGCTTATTTTAATTGAAAGCCTCAGTGTACTAATATTATAAAACTTAAAGGCTTGTTTGGTTGAATGCGCTAATCTCAGTAACTCCTAATTTGAACTGAAAAGGTATTTTTACGTTGGATCCATTTATTAAGGAAGGTTATATGCAATATGCTAACAGCTGGATGCGAAGAGCTGAAGTTCGAGCTCAGTGGCGTGTTCTTGGAGATGCCTCTGTCCAATAGTAGACCAGGACAGGCTAATGATGATGATGATGATGATGATAATTATAGGCTATATTACATCACCTTATTAATTTTGATGTAAATAAGTTTTAGTCAGAGTTGCTTTAGAGTGTGTTCTGTATCAAACATTATTCTAAATTAAATCCATTCGACCACGCGGGTGAAAGCACATAGACATAGGCCTCCCCCAATGCTCGCCACTCCGTCCGGTCCTGCGCCCTTTGAATCCAGCGGGTCTTCTTGAGGTCGTCGGTCCACCTGGTAGGAGGGAAAGTAATTTTAAAACAGTTTAATATATGCACCTACTTTTTATATTTAAAAGCATATGGCATATAAGAACAAATCAGTTTAAATGTCCTAATTGACTCAATAACTGTCTCAAAAGGCTTTAACTGAACAAATATTACTAACAGTTCCATACTTTACTTAAGCAGAAGAGTCTCCAGAACAAATCTACAAAACTTATTTCTGCAACTTTGCCTTGTCTGAGATTACATTAAAGAAGAGAAACTGGATCATTTTATTAATTGAAAACGTAGCGTTCTATCTCGACAATAACGTTTGTTCTTACTATATTTAAAATGAAAATAATATTTTAAGTTATCTAAAGAGCCATAATAGTATTGTATTGTGTATTGTTGTAAATAGCAATGTAATTGATAAATAACAAATAATTTTAAAAATTGTAGAGTAAATATTATGAAAGGGTTTGCTTTGTACAAAAAATAATCAGTATTGCCAATATGAGAGTTAGCAAAAACCTCATAATATTGATTCGTTAAAAAAATATATAAATATAATTACAAAATAGATATAGAATAGCGTTTGAATGTAAACGCGGTTATTAACATTTTCATTTCGTCGCTCTTGTAACGAGGCGAAGCACGGCGTTAAGTTTTGCCAGTCAACACACAAGACCTCCAGAACTCAGCGGAATCTGGGAAGCGGAAGTGTCTTAATCGGAACGGAATGTCATAACACTAGGTTCCCAAGTTCCCTCTGCCTACCCTGTAATGTGCGAAATACATCATGAAACTAAACAAAAATAGTTATTTAAAGCATCCCCTTGCTAAATTATCACAGAATATTTGGACTAACTCGCGACACAGACAGACACCAGCTAGCGCTGTAAGAATAGCGTTAAACTCAGTAGACGTATAGAGAGAGGATCATAAATTGCAGTACGCTTTGCACCGCTCCTGAATATATTGTAAGCATGCCGTACATTTTCACTTCCACAGTGAACTAGAATCGTTCGTGACATTTGTTACCTGTGAAAGCAGAACCCTCTCTGTAGCTTCCCAAAAGGATACATTTTTGTAAAGATGCATAGACTCGTTCTAATTTGCAATTTTCCTATTTAAATATATATATGTGATATTTTCTTCTCGATATTTATTTTAACTATTTGTATTCATACTAGCAGTCTAACTTATTGTTATATTATACAAAATGTTTACATAAGTTATAGTCTGTTTATTATTCTGATATACAAGCTGTATTACTATAAAGTTTCACCTAAATCCATCTTATCCCATATACAGACAGGTAGGCAGAGGAAACCTAGTACTAAGAACCACTAAACCATTCCCCACTAACATTTCAACTAAATCTGTTCAATGAAACGTGAAAGTGGGAGAAACATCTATTCTCATAAATTTTCACATTTATAATATTAACAGAATTACAATATTAATATGGGACCAAACATAAGAATGAAGGAAAATAAATGTTTAACAAATATCATCTATTACTTAAAATATATTAATATAAAGGAGACAAGCAAAGTTTACCGACCACATCGCATTACCACGGCGCACTCTGTATTTCCTTTCTTCGCGAAGTGAATAACCCGTTTCCAATAATCCCATGATCCTTATTTACTAGCATGGAGTTCGTGGGCCTGACTTTTGCGCTCACTTCTGTCAAAACTCTACGAACCTTATACTTTGCCTCTTTTCTGTAACATTCGAAAATAAAATTGACTTACTGAAAAAAACTATACATATTCTTTTATATTTAATAAAAGATTCTTCTTTTTTCTGATTGAACTATCGCTGTATCCCGCACACAGCAGGGTAGACATATAGTGATAATATACTTTATTGTACACCACAAAAAAAGTCAGAGAAATAAAAAGCTAGTGTTAAGACACTCCGTTCTCCACTTTCCGCAGAACACCGTAAGCACTGAGTGTTGAGTGACGAAACTAAACTTACAATCACCCTTCGTGCTCCTGCTCCACGACTGGTATCCAGTAGCAACTAAATATTAAAAAAAATATATAAAAGACCACTTACAATAGAAAAATTATGAATTCTGTTAGTGTGCTCTATACTGTAATACCTATATACTTCCACGTGATCGCACACGAACTACCTCATAAATATTTAATACGGTTTCGTAAATTTACTTTGATGAAATATTTAAACTTGCCCGATGGGTATAAAGCCCGAGACAGAGAATGTCTGAAACAAAGATGTGCCGACGGCTAGGAAAATCCTTGTCTCTACATATTCTACATCTACAGCCTTGCAAACCTATAAACGTTTATTATATTATTTGTTATGTACATTGTAAATTAAAATTTTATTCTTATCTGTAATAGTGATGTTAGTATTTTAGCTTTCATGGCACAAATTTTCCAGAATTTTTGAAATATAATAGTAGCATTTTAGTTTTATAGAAAACCTAATATGATGTTCGGTGTTTTATTGTTTCTATTTAAAATATTTCATTAAGAATATCATTATGTAAATATGTATTTTTTTAATGGTATAACCTATACAAATTTCATATAATCTGAAAATAGCACAGTTAGTATCTTTGTTCCAATTCAGCTCCAACTGCAGCCTTCTTGTAATACCAGTATTTCCCGATTAATTAAGAATTGGCAGGTCACCAAACTTTTCTAATGAGCAACTACATCGTGCACTCTAATCTAACGAGGGTTTCATTTCAACGATGTAAACTTTATTCATTTCTAATTAAAATTATATGAATGTGAATGACATTTTTTTCTTATTAATTAATAGATATATAATAGAATATAAAATCTTTAAATTAAATTTCTGATGTTGATTAAAATAAACAAGAAATTTTACTTAAACATAATAAACACTACTTGTAAGATCGATTTCACTCATTATTCTCGAATACATCTCGCCTGTTAAATAGCTACTCCTCTCCCTTCTGCACCTTATTGTACAACGAGCTATCGACGTAGTAATTGGTAACCGTCTATTAACTAATGTTACCGATCGCTTAATTAAATTACTTTTTTTCAGCACACAGCAGGGTAAACACAGTGAATCCAGTGTTAGGACACTCTGATGCCCTTTTTCCGCCGCATTCTACAGCATCTGGATACCAGAGCGAGAAAAACTAAAATATTAATTATTTTTTGTTTACAATCACCCACTTGTATATATGACTGACCACAGTTATCTTAAATCGCTAAGATACTGTCGTACATATTGTCAAAAAAAAGATAGAATTATGTAACTAACTGCAATACGGTATGCAGTTATCTATAAAACATTGGGATACTGCATTGAATTGTAAAATGGAAAATAAGTGAACGACCATTCATTGCAAAGCTAAGTGAATCTATTGGCAATAAATCTTATGACAGATATATATTGGTTCAAGTGTGTTTAAGTTTTGGGTATATGTAGTGTAGTGTAGAGTAAACACACTTAAAATAAATAAGTTAATTGTTTTATTTATAATTTAGCTGGATATTTATAAATAATTTAATATATTTATCATAGAGAGACAGATATAATAAATAATAATAATCATATTTTTCTAATAATCTATTTAAATATATCCTATATAGTCTATATAAAATAAAAAATAAAAAAAAGCAAACAAATTGAGAACAAAAGCAAAACAGCAATTGCTCTCGTTATAGAAACTTTGCTTTGTCGTACAGATTTCATAGAATACTGTTTATTAGAAAATATGGGCACGTCATTGTCAGCGCGCTCCGCGGAGAATGACGGCACAAGTCATGTAGCTATCCAAACAAAGAAACAAGAAGGTGTATCTATAATCGATGTTCAGTTAAACGACAGATGCTACAAACGGGTACCATCAATCTATCTCCCTGCCCACCTTCCGTTTCAACCCCCCCGGAGGGTTCAATTGTTATTCACGTTCCATTACCTCAATTTTTTAGAGTCGAGGTGCCTGAAAAGGAACCCTTTCACTTATTATGTCTCATTTCTGAATAGGTGAAGGGCCATCGTAAAATTAAATTGTGTAAATTATTCATTTTGCTTCTTTATTTTTTATCAAGTATTCTTTTGGGACGATGTTGCGTCGACCTTTGGAATGTAAGCCTATTCAGCTGCGTGCTATACTAATATCAGTTTTACTTATTCTTGTGACTTTCTCTTAATTTTTTTTCTAAATAATATTTTTTAAAAAATCAGCTTCACGCTGTATCCCGTACACAGCAAGGCAGGCTGAGGGAACCTATTATTATTACACTCCGTTCCCCACTTTCCGCCAAATACTGGAGGCATTGCATGTTAAGTGGCGGGACTCACTGCCGCGCTTTGCCTCCAGTATTTAAATTCGCCCAGAGCGATGAAATGGAAATATAAATTTAACTAAAAAAATATTTTTACAAAGAAAATATATAATTGATGAGTTGTGGCCACTAAAAAGACGTGAGTCACTTAAGAATCGATTAAAGTCAGCACATGTACTCGTACAGGAGTAGAGCAAACACCGAGAGCCGTGGTCCGATCACGGGCGAGGCTCAGTCACGTCCTGCCGAGCCATAATTCAATAAGACGCGATCCAAACTCCAAGTGGAATCGTTCAATTCACTTTTGGCAATATGTCATAAATTTTATTTAAAAGCATAATTTTATAAACTCGAGGGGAGGTGGGGGCTATGGGGACTGTCGATATATATTATATTTATACTTTTCTGATCTTTAATTTGCTTATCTAATTAACATTTGAAGTTCCATAATGTCACATTTCTTACGTTAAAATAGTAAAATATGCAAAATTTTCATAAATTTTTAATCCAATTAAAAATTCGCACCTGAGTGTTGCTTGAAAGGATGAACTTTGTTTTTAGTGAAAACTTTTAGTCTTATTGCCTTAATTATACACTACAAAAACTAACTCTTGTTATGGTCCGGTGCAAGTAAATTATAATAAAAATTATATCATCATAATATATAAATATTAGATATATGAAAGGAGTTATTCATTTTATAGAAGAATAAGCATCTTTATCCCATTAGTGAGTCATTAATAAAAAGTATTATAATTAAACCTTAGCCTTCATAGACCTTGGTCTAATTATATTTATATAAAAGGTTAGGCGGAGGGAACCTAGTGTTAAGACACTACTTTCTCCACTTTCTGGCTAATTTTTGAGGCATTACGAGTTGACTGGCGGACTCAACACCGCGCTTTGCGTTACCATAGTTAAGAAATAAAAATATTAATAAATAATAATCCATTCCCCTGAGTGGGATAGTAATAACTATAAACTAAATCTTTTAATAATGAACGTAAAATATTTACAATTTTATTTGCATGCATATAAAAAAAAGTCAAAGTAAATAGCAGTGGCTTATACAGTGATATTTAAATAAACGAGGTCTCCATTCAAAAAGCTCGCTAATAGAAGATCAACAATTGAACAAAGCAAGAGTGCGAATTTCACACTTACAGACAATGGTTTTTGGGTGAGAAACACAACAAAGGTTCATTACGAGTTTAGCTCATTAAGTAAATTAATGAATTCGACGAAAGGGCTTAGGCACGCGCCTCTGAGATAATTCTCGTCATATTGATGACAGCACCGTTTTGATGAAATTGTACGTCTTCATTTTGGTTAAGCGCGATTCTGCATCTAGATTGTTATTTGGCTGTAGCGGGATAGGCAGAAGAAGCCTAGTGCTGAGACACTCCAGTCCCCACTTTCCTCTTAATTTTGAAGGCATTGAATGTTAATTCGCGCAACTCAATGCCTCGATTTGCTTCGACACCAGAGCAATGAAATGAAAATATGAAATATTTAATTTCCCCTCGTGGGAATCGAATCCACAAGCTGTCACACGCTTGTGCCCCTTAAATAAGACTACAAATAATATTTTAACCAATTCATATGAACCATACCACCTTTTAGCGTAATTGTAACAATTAAAATACGTTACACATTAGAATAAATAGTTCTTATAACGTAACTTCTTATTTGAACGCAATAACGTACAAAATATACGGGTTTAATTTCAGTCAGAGTTGTATAACTAAAGTTGGGGCAAAGTCAGTACTGACGTGAAAAGTTCATGGATTACTGATGTTTTCAGTTTATATGCAGATATGTTTCTCGTCTCCTGCAGTCACAAACTAAGAGTAAAAACTTTGTTTGCTCTACCCTCCTTGGCTTTTACTGAAACACACATTAAGACGTCACTATAAAATGAACACGTATTTGTACTAAAATATTTTACTTTTGGTTATAATTTTTCTTGAATATTCTTCTGTTTCTTCTTTTTCGACTGCGTTCATTATGTTTTTGTACTAAGATATGAATCCCTAACCTGACACTTTTAGTAAAAAATACTTTCTTTTTTTCTGCTTCACGCTGTATACCGCATGTAACAGGGTAGTCAGAGGGAACCTAGTGTTGAAATACTCCACCCCCCACTTTCCATCGATTTCTGAAGGCATTGGGTATTAAACACTTGTGCCCCTGCGCCATGATTGGCCTCATTATATTTTAGATGAATATTCAATAATACACACGCTATTATGACACGCTATTATGACACGCTATTATGACACGCTATTATGTTTAATATTACAATTAGAGTAAAAATAAGAAATAATGGACTAAAATTTTAGCTGTTACGACGCACTGAAATTTCGTACACGTGTTCAAATTTTTAAAGAAATCACACGGAAGGAAGTGGGTCAAATTTGCGTTGTAAGATTTTCTTACATTGATAATCATATTGAACAGGTGAAGCTGTGAAGTGTGTAAGAATACAGGCCAATTTTTCTGGTTCGTTATACGTACCAACCTTTCAAGTATTTAAAATGTTTAACATAAAATAAATATTTTTTTGTTGCTGTTTAACATCAAGTAAATAGATTTTTTTAGATTCGCGCTGTATCCCGCACATAGCAGGGTAGGCAAAAGGAACCTGGGAACTTAGTTCCGATCCTCACTTTCCGCTGATTTCTCGAGGCATTACATGTTAAATGATGGAAGGCAACGCCCTTGGTCTGATTACCGTAGCGGAGAAATTTAAATATTAGGTAAATATTTTATTTTGTCCAATGAGAATCGAACTCACAAGTACAACCTGTGATTACAGTAGCTCGCTTGGGCCACTGCGCAACTGGCCACAAATAAATAGTTAAAATAAAAATTAAAAATATATGATTATAACTTTCTAGTTACAGTTGAGCTTCTGCTCAAACGTGGCTCCGCCCGCATATACTTTTTGTTATATTATACAAAATCTGCACATAAAATCCAACCTATGTCTTATTATGATATAAAGTTTCATCTAAATAAGTTCAGTAGTTATTGTGTAAAGCCGAAACAAACATTCTTCACAAGCTTTCGTATTTATTGTATTAGTAGAATTAACATATAGAAGAATATTCAACGTAAAGTTATATAAGAGTTATTAGCACAGCATACCAATTAAATTTATTTAATCAAAATGACAACAGTACACTCTCTTTCGCAACGTGATAAAGGAGACGAGAGTGCAAAGTTACATGAAACCCATTTTCACAAAATTAAACATACGATAGAGGCCGTAGTGGCGCGGCGGCACAAGGAGGGTGTGACTGTAACGCGACGGTTGTAGGTTCGATCGCCACTCGAGGAAGTGAAATATTTATTTACGTTTATATTTCCATTTCTTCGCTCTGGTGTCGAGGCAAAGCGCGGCGTTGAGTTCTGCCACTCAACACGCATTGCCTCCAGAATTCGGCAGAAAGTGGTGAACAGAGTGTCTTAACACTAGGTTCCCTCTGCCTACCCTGTTGTATGCGGGATACAGCATGAAAATGTATTTTATTTTAAACATACGATATTTTTAAAAATTATTCAAATTGTATCATTTAATACAATGGGTCGCTGGATAAATTCAGTTACCGTGTCGGCCTTCATTTATTTTGTTAGTGCTGGAATTCATAAAATATTTTTTCATTTGTAAAAACAATAAATGTTATATAACTTAAATAAAATATAAAAAACTTAAATTAAATATAAAATACGAGTGGGACTCGCCCACTGAGACTTCTAGGTTCCAGGATTGTAGGTCAACGGGAGGTAAAACTTATAAAAGTTGACAAACTTAAGATTGCGGACATATTCATTAATTTTGTATGAAATATGCTACAAATATAAGTTTGTAATTTTTTTATATCAATTATTAATAAATTTTCTCTATTCCGATTATTTCTTTATTTGTCATACTTATATTATAAACTCTCACAATTTTACTTTGTCAAGTGTAAGTTTGATTACGCGGCAAATTTCGTACAAAATGCAGTAAAATCAATGCATAAATGCTCGTGTCTTTTGATTGCGTTGCTTTAGAAGGTTGATTTTTTCTGTACTCCAAGATACTGACTAGAATATTTGATTTTAATTACACCTTCATAGTTTCGCGTGATGTCGAGCCCTATAAAGGTTCCGCTTTTACTTTTTGAAGTACGAAACTCTAAAAACGAAAAAAGCTAAATTAAATAACAAATAAAAAAACAATGACAAATTATACATAAACACTATAGTCTAATGAAAAGAGAGAATCGTTCAAAGCCGAGTTTTAAGCAGCATTTGATGTTAATAGCACAACATTTAAGTATCTCGTGTTTGTTTTTCAGAAACACTCGTACTAAAGTTTTATCCGATGCCATCAACTCTTGTAATTAGAAAAGATACGCGAAGCCGTAGTTTTTTTGTTTGCTCTACGTCGTGTATGTTTTCTTAATTATTTTTTTATCTTCATACATCCCCTATATCGTGAGATAACTTAATAATAAGCCACGTTCTAATAAGTGGTTTCGTGGCGCCGGGGCACAAGTGGCGTACGGTAAACACGACATTTGGGGGTTCGATTCTCACTTCGGGGAATGAAATATTTAATATTTTCATTTCCTCGCTATGTTAAGCGCTCCGTTGATTTCCGCTTGTACACGCGATGCTTCCAGAATGGGAAATAGAACTGAGTGTCTAGGTTCCCAGGTTCCCTCAGCCTACCCTGCTAACTTGTGGGGTACAGCATGAAAGCTAAAAATACATATTTCATAAATACACTGTACAGTGTACACTCCTTCAATTTTTGCTAATTCTTTTGATCAGGAATCCATCCATGACCTGAATGAAATTTATTTTATCTATATATATAAAAGGACTTGTCCTCACTGACTGAGGTAAGACGCACGCACAGCCGTAACCGCTGATGGTAGAAACGTGAAATTTGGACAGATGTTTACTTTCGTAATCTGGACATCCACTAAGAAGGGATTTTGAAAAAATTTAACCCTAAAGGGGTAAAATAGGGGTTCAAAGTTTGTATGGAAAATAATTTAAATCGGCACCGATTTTTATAAAATTTGAAATTTAGACTCTTAAAAATATTTCATGGAACACATGTTTCATGGGTTATTAGAATTCGCTAAATACGCAAGCGAAGCTGCGCGCGTCCGCTAGTGTGAATATATATTTTTAAGATATTATACCGTCTGTTAAATATTATACTAAATTATTAATAAATTATTAAATATTTGAGGCCATCGTGGTACAGTGGCACGTGGTGTGACTGTAACGCGATAGTTGTGGGTTCGATCCCCACTCGAGGAAGTGAAATATTTATTGACGTTTATATTTCCATTTCTTCGCTCTGGTGTCGAGGCAAAGCGCGGCGTTGAGTTCTATCACTCAACACACAATGCTTCCAAAATTCGGCAGAAACTTTGGAATTGGGGAACGGAGTGTCTTAACACTATATTGAATAGTTTAATATCTGTAATCATGACTCAATACACGACTTAAGCATAATACAAATAGTATTTTACAATTTCTAAACCAATAAAATAATATATATTGCACAGTAAATAATATAAAACGTTCATGAAATGCAAACAAAAAATTAAACAATTTTTATCCGCTTTTGAACTAGAGAAGTGCATTAAAACGAAACACCTGCAAGGAAAGAATAGATAAGTTAAAAACCATGTACCGCTCACATCCCATGTGGACGTCACTCGGGAAAAATGGGGAGAGAGGAAAAATAAGGAAAACCTTCCGCTCCGTTGTGGCCCGAATACATTCTCTGCATGTTCAGCTGGCATGCTGTCTCTATCCTACCTTCCAAGTTTTAAAATCCCACTTCCACCCCTACAAGCCTCTAGGCCCGAGTGTTCGCGCTACATCGCATCTCAATGTGTTAAATAAAACTCAACGAGGACGTTTTAAGCGTAGTGTCAATCTTTCGTGTTCATTCGCACGGACGTAATGCTACAGTTGTGAATTTAAAGATAAACACGTAATTTTGTTTTACGGAAAATCGTAAAACGATAAATAGTCGTTACGTTTTTCCGATAAAACAATTTAAACTTTAATTTGTTTTTTTTTCAGGCTTCCGAGTTTAACGCTCAATAGGACCTTGATGTAATTTAAGCATCAGGTGCTTGTGCTATTCGTTATACACAAGAAATGTAATTATTTTATTACAATATACGAACAATATAATATTGGAGGGTACCTTATGTATTTATTTTTCACGATTCACGCTGAAAAAGATGTTTTGCTAATAATATAGTTTTTAATAATTATTATTTATTTAATTTGCTTCTTCTACGTTTATGTTTTCTAATTATACTTGAAGTGTTGTACAAGCTCTCCGTGCTCTTATTTGATAAATAGATAAGTTTGTATTGACGCGAGCTGTACAAGATTGTCGGTTGCAGTATTACATAATTTTCTATATCCTATCGAATGTAATCGCTTTCGTGGATCTCGAAGACATGTCGAGACGATGCCATTCCGAAGGCGTACCATAAAATTAGGTTACCTTTCTCTGGCTGAGTCCATTCTGAAATTCCGAAATCTCGATTCAATTTCGAGAATCATTCTTGAGAATTCGACGTACGATTGGCATTTTACTATTTGAAAGACTTAAATATCGAGGAGGTTTTCAGCATATATAAGATTTTAGTAAAATATTATAGTAATAATAAGTATAAACTTAACTTACTCATAAATAGCTAAGATATCTTCTTTTAGAATCAAATCTAATTAAATTAGCTTCACGGTGTATCCCGCACACGGCAGGATAGGCAGAGTGAACCTTGTGTTAAGACTCTCCGTTCCCCACTTTCCGCTGAATTCTGCAGGAATTGCGTGTTGAGTGGCGGACCTCAACGCCACACTTTGAATATTTAAAATATTTTTTTCATTTCCTACGAGTGGGGATCGAACCCACAACCAGTCGCATTACGCTCTGCGCCACGACTGGCCTCTTGGCTCTTTTGAAAATATATAATAAATTCTCTTTTTCAATTAACCTGGATATAAATTAGCTATAATATACTAACTCTACTCTTTAATCATAAAATGTCCCTATTTGTAAATTTAACTCCATTAATACCATGATGAGTTCACTTACGTACTTGAAATTGGTTTTAGAACCACATCAGAGAAAAGTTGTCACAATGGACCTTAATCACATACACGGCCGATCCTTTTTCGACACAGCCTTGACAAAGACCATCAAAAAGTTTGGACCGCCAACAGGAAATGTGCCTGACCGAGAGCAAATTTTGAGCATCGCTCTCGTTTTCAAGCAATATTTAAAACGGTAATTACAAAACTTCGAAAACGTAGCTCAGTTTACATAAAAGTTTCTGGCCTTATTTAAATTTAATCGACCATTCGCTGTCTCAAAAACTTAAACTCAAATTGAATTTCCAAGTAGCATGTCAGTTTCTCAGTTTGACAATTTTATAATTTAATTTACAGTGTTACAGATTGCTATTATTACACAAAAATTTTTATTTTTGAGGGTAATATTTATATGTACTTACCATCTAATCATCCCCTGGACAATGCCTATAGATAGGCATGACTCGTTAATATGTAAGATAGCTCACGCTAATATACGGTAAAAATAGACTTAATTTTTCTGTATCTTGTCAGTTGTATCCCGCACACAGCGGGATAGGCGGGGGTACGTAGTGTTAATACACTTCCTTACTCATTTTACGCCATATTCTGGAAGCATGTTTGCAATGCTGTTTGCAATGGCGGAACTCAACACCGCGCTTTGTCTGAACACTAGAGCGATAAAATGAAAATATTGAATATTTAATTTGCTCGAGGGGTGTTTTGCTCTTTACTTTCCGCCATTGCAACTAATATTTCTTTAGCATTCGAATATTCCTATTTTGTATTTAAAGTATACAAGTATTTAAAGAGGTAACTCTCGTCCTCCTCAATATTAGAGGCATTCTAGTATGGCTGTTAATCTCAGATATTCTTTATTTTGTGTTTATACACTATAAAATAAAATAGAGTTTTGAGAAATAACGTCAGTAAACGAATAAGTTTAATTCGTATAATTCCCGTAAAAGTTCAATTTTTTTACACTACGGTTTTAATGTACTTAAACGTTTAACGCTCCTCGCTAAATTAAATTAAAGTTCTTCATTTTTACGATTCTGCGATTTTTTACCTATTAAAAAGATACTATACGATACATTTGATAATATTTTTATAAGTTTGGGCTGCAGAATAAAAAAGGTAAAGTATTCCACATAAAGAAAATAAAATTTCTTTTTAGAAATATTATAAGTCTCATTACGTCCAAGATTTTATACGTTTTCCAAAAAAAAACAGATTTATAAATGCCTACATGACAATAAATAAACTTAAAATATATGTCCAAGTTCGAGTGCGCTCGGACAAAACCTGCTAAAGGCAAAGGTTAGTGACATAGAGGCTTCACAAATGTCTCCATTTGCATTTTATTGCAAAAGTTCCCGGCCGCAGAGCGTCTATTTTTATGGTTAAGTTATTCAAATGCATGGTAAGATCATAAATCGAGGAAGGGGTATCCTGGCACGGCAGGCACTGAAAAAGTTGGAATGCTCAACTTTATATTTTCAAATAACTGTGTATATTATATATCACACATGTATGTGGATTCTAACGTAAACTGTTGTAATTAATATAGGCAGGGTCATTACATTTCTACCGCTACTATGGAGAGTAGAGTGTCAAAAACTAAGTTTTTATGTCTGTTGTAAGTGATAATTAACTAATATATATTCTGTATTATTTCTTACAATTTAATTTTGATGTAATTTTAACACAATATTACTTGAATATTGTCATTCCTATTCATAAAAACCATATGAAAATTATTAAATTAAATTATAAGCTTAATACGATATTAAAACGACAACAATACAAAAAAATAATCTATTTTATTTAAATAACTAAACATGATTTCTCATATTTAAAAAAATTAAACGTTATTTTAGCATTCAGTTTGAGAATCTGAAAATTTCATCGTATCTAATTCTGGTAGTGGTTTCTTGTCGAGACCTGATATTAATCTCTTCAACTTAGCAATAGCTAAACCAGGATGTAAGCCTTTGGGGCAAGCAAGAGTACAATTTAAAATTGTGTGACAACGAAAGGCTTTGAAATCGTCTCGTAGCTCATGCAATCTCTGCTCAGTATCTTCATCTCGGGAATCTATGACCCATCTGTAAGCATGAAGCAAGGTCGCTGGACCCATAAACCTCCTTCCGTTCCACCAATAACTCGGACAAGCTGTTGCACAACACGAACAAAGTACACACTCGTATAAGCCTACTAGTTTTGAATGGTCACTAATGCTTTGCGCATATTGGTGTTTTCCTAAAGGCCCTGAACTTCTGCGGATAAGGTAAGGGCGGATGCTATTGTACACATTAAAGAAGTGGTCCATATCAACAACGAGGTCTCTGATTACGTACATGTGAGGTATTGGGTGGATTGTTATAACTTTATCTGGTGGAATCGCTGTAATACATGCGAGACAATTAGTTCCTTGAACATTAACGGCGCAAGAACCACAAATACCTTCCCGGCACGACCTTCGAAACGCAAGAGATGGATCCATGTCTTTGATCTTTATTAGGGCATCCAAAACCATCCGCCCACATTTATTAACATCCAAATCATAGTTCAGCAATTTAGGTTTCTCGTTACTGGTGACACCTCCAAACCTGTATATTTTAAACACTCTTCTTGAGTCAACTGGTTTTGCCTGTTGAGTTTGGGTTTTCTTTGTTGTATATGGTCTAATTAAAAAACTATTAGAAAGTTTAGAGTAAAATGCTATTTTCGAAAATTTCTTCATTTGAGTTTATAAGAGAAAAGATACACCTATGTACATAAATAACAATATAATTATTATAATTATAGTAGACGGGCGTGTATATATAGAATTCACGTCACACTCTTGTCAATTAAAATGTCACTTTTATCGATGTTTTTTTATGATTGATATCTTTAAAGTTTTTGTATTTTTAAAATGTCATTTCTACTTTTTCTCGTATACTTTTGTATACCTACAACAAAACGAAGTAAAATATATCAAATTAAAACTATTAAAATAGAATGAAATAACGCTTCTACAGTCTGTTCAAATATTTGCACGAACTCTCTCTACAGTTTCAGAGCTAAAGAATTTAAAGTAACATTCTAGTCTAAACACAAGTTAGTTAATTTTTACGGGTTTGGCCGTTATCTTTCTAACTATTCGATTTTTCTAGTACTGTTATGTCTGTTACTTAATGAATCTTTGAAATTAATATAAACTACTTTTTACAGCTGCTATCCCGCACACAGAAGAGTAGGCAGAGAGAACTTAGTGTTAAGACACTTTGTTTCCCACTTTCCGTCGAATTCTTCAAGCCAGAGCGAAGAAATGTAAATATTAATAAATAATAATTCATTGCCTCAGGTGAGGATCGAACCTACCCTCGCGTTACAGTCACATCTATGTGCCCCTGGGCCACGGCGACCTAAGTTAAAATTATTAATAGATTTTTGAGTGGTGCCGCAACCTATAGTTAGCAACCAAAGTGTCAAACTTTGTTAACCACGGAGTTACGTTGGCAAACTAAGCATTCTGAGAGGTTATAACTGTCAAAGTTATTATTGCCCGCCTGGGCTCCCGTAATAGTACACGTCCACTGATGTATTACTTTGAGGTAGAATAATGGCATTGATGCATTTGAAAGTGTTAAACTTAACACTAAAACAGTTTCTTCAAAGCAATCTGTGCGGGTTTCTTAATTAAATTAATTTGATATTTAAATTTTTTCTAAATATTATTTATTCAATTATCGTCATAAAAGTTTGACCTGATAATTTTATTGATGAAATAGTCATGTATTGTGGTTTTACACGAGAAAAGTAGCGTAGCGTGGTAGCGTTTTAGTCAGTAGTGTTTACACTCTCTGTACTGCAAACTAGGTAAAGAATAATCAATAATATTGTACCACTGTAATGTATTCTCATATAGCGACATGAATATTCAATGATTCATTTGTATATCTATATACATATATGGGCATACCGTGGAAATCATTTATTTAAGCTAAACAAAGTTCATACTAAATCTTGCACACAAAGAAAACTCCAAATAATACTTTTTAAGTAGGAAAAGGCGAAAATAAAATGTAAGGGAACATTATTGATGTGGATAGGAACTAGAGAGGCTTTTAGACGTCCCTTGAGCATTTCTAAAGTATATTCAGTTTTACAGGATTTTAGAGTGGAATGTTTGCTTTTAACTTATATAGTTTCTTACCAATTTTTCAACCGAGAAAACTAAGAATAAGGGTCGTTTTGATATTTATATAAACATTTAGATGTTTTTTCTATAAATTATGTATACAGCAACCATTACGACAACCGTACCGCAACCTCTCTAACATTAAGTTGTTAATTTATAAAGTATATATAAACATAAGTAAACTAATCTCAATTTAACCCGTAAAAAGCTTTAACTACCTTCAAAACTGCCGTAAAAGAACTTAAAGTTGTTACTTCAAAAAACTCCCATCCAAAGGAAAAGATCAATAATATCCTTGCACCCCACACCGTGTTCATAGACATGTTGGTAAACGCGAACTCAACTGCTGCATATTCTGGAACAAAAGCAAAATCTATTTTGAATAAAGTTTATTCTTTACGGAAGAATAAAACAATAACGGACATCTAGCTTTACAGCTGTGCGACGTAAAATCCAGGAGTAACGACGAGAGGTGCGACACAATAAGGTTCATCCCAACGCGGTCCCTTTTCCAGAGACGCTTTTCTATTATACTAGTGATACATTCACGAACCTTACTATCTTGTCTTGTATACAAAACACGGCTTGCAAATAAAATGCAAGAAATATGCAATGGATGTAGAAAGACAGAATCTTTTTGCTCTTTCAATATAAATTTTGTACGTGGAAAAAAATATGCTCTTTGAA
Source organism: Heliconius cydno galanthus (assembly GCA_036379175.1). Lineage (NCBI taxonomy): Eukaryota > Metazoa > Arthropoda > Insecta > Lepidoptera > Nymphalidae > Heliconius > Heliconius cydno. The sequence goes on from JAKRZM010001276.1 coordinate 817,348, forward strand.
ATAGTTTTTCACCCTTGCTTTGCTTGAATGTCTGATTAAAATTAAAATGAAATAGTTCAGTTTAGCCTAGTAGATTTTGTATTTTTTACTATATTTATATAGATATAATCATTATTAAATTAAAAAATAAATAATATTACACAAAACGAATTAATATATTAGATGAAAAAGACTAAAGCAATATTTTTCTCTTGCAGACAAGATGTGGCCTATAGCGCCACTGGTGATACGGTTGGCGGCCGTCTCGCTAGTGGCGCTAGCCCTGGCCGAGCCCGGTCCAGGCAGCTCCTCGTCGGCAATCAACCAGCTACCTCAGAAAACTACTGCGGCACCAATCCGGCCCACTGTGCCCATGACGAGGAAACAGGAGCGCCGGCAACGCAATCGTCGCCGAACTACGACTACTACCACAACGACCACCACCACTGAAACATATGATGATGAGGAGGATCTCACCACTGCGGCTACTACCACCACTGTGGACCCGAGGACTTTCGATCACAGTAAGTGTTGTTTATACCCGTACAGTCCGCGATGTATAAGCTGAGCTTTGCGTCTGTCTGTCTTTGGGTATTCATATATAGTGTAGATATAATGACTGGTATATAACTATAATGAAACATTACAAGAAAATTACAATTTGGAGGCAATATGTAATATATTTTTTGTTGATCTCTAATAATAAACTTTGAAAAGTTTTCATATCGCTCACACAAAGGTCAGCTTAAGCCTTGTGAACTGTTTATTTTTTAAATGTGATTAAAAATTAAATACATATATATAAAAAAACATTACATTTTACTATATATTTACTGGAAGAACTGTTTATTACTATACGACTGTTACGAAGCGCTGCTAATATACAGGTTATATATTTTGAAAAATTTTAACCTTAAAAGGGTGAAATAGGGGTTAAAAGTTTGTATGGATTTTTTTTTAAATCAGCACCGATATTTGTAAAACTTGAAATTTAGATTTCTAAAAGTATTTAATTGAACACGTGTTTCATCGTTTTCTAGAATTCTCCCCCTAGGGGTGCAAATAAGGGGTTGAAAGTTTGTATAGATTTTTTTTTAAATCGGCACCAATTTTTATAAAATTTTAAATTCAGACTTTTAAAAGTATTTAATTGAACACGTGCTTCATGGTTTTCTCGAAATCTTCCCCTAAGGGTGCAAATAAGGGGTTGAAAGTGTGTACGGAAAAATCTTTAAAACGCCACCGATTATTATAAAATTTGAAATTTAGACTCTTAAAAACATTTCATTGAACACATGTGTCGTGGTTTATTAGAATTCACTCCCAAATAAGCAAGCGTAGCTGCGCGCGTCCGCTAGTATTATATATAAAAGTAATATCATTCTTGTCTCATCTCTAAGCTCAAATCATGTAAGAAAAAATATATTAAATTCCAATAAATAAATAAGAGAAAAATAAAATTTTAATATCTTAATTTCGCTTAAAAACTGACGATCCACTCAGCTAAAAGCTAAAATGCAGCCAGATATAATTTATCAGGCAACACAAGCAATAGTAGATGAGAAACTAAGACGACTCCAAATCGATAGTAATCTGCGTTTAAGTTATAACAAAGGGTTATTGTTATAGACTGGGGAAGTTCGTAATCTCGCTGAATACTACAAACAGCACAATCATGTCATTTCAATAAAATCAGTTCTGACTAAGAAATACATAGAATTGTAAATATAATTAATTTTCTAATTTATTATAATCATTATGTGTTTATTATTAATTACTTTACTTTTTTGTGTACCAAAATAATGCTGTACCATTTCTTAACTTAAAATATTTATATATTAATGTAATAGTGGTGGCGTTGTGTGTTCGATTCGGGTGAAGGAAAATGTTTAATTTACTTGTTCTGGTAACCAGACAAAGTACGGCGTTTAGTTTCGCTACTTAGCAGGCAATGTTTCCAAAATAAGATGGTACGTTAGAAACGGAGTGTCTTAACACTAGATTTACCCTGCCTGCTCTGCTTTATACAATACATCGTGAAGCTATCAATTTAAAAATACTGTTAACTCTGTCTGATATTATATAAAAAATAAATTTTACAAAAATTAAATGAAATATCATAAAATATTTTGAAATGAAAATATCTCTAAACAATCCAGCAAATACGTCGCCATCCATTTCCATATATTTTAAGCGCATAGCTTCCGAGGGACATCTTGAGGAATTCCTCTAAACGTGAAAACATCCAAATTGTTGTTCCCTACAACATAAGAAAGTAATTTGAGAATGTTACTGCTCGGTCATCGACGGTATGTGCTGAGTTAAGACATACCACATGTAGGCTTTTCTGGTATTTTAATTTAAGAACAATTTTGCCCTTTTAATGTTTCAAGGAATTAATAATAAGATAATAATATTAATATAATATATGTTTATATTTCTTTGCAAAGCGCGGCGTAGAGTTCTGCCACTCAATAGGCGATGCCTCCAGAATTCGAGAACAGAGTGTCTCAACAAGAGATTTCCAGTTTCCCTCTCCCTACCCTACCATGTAAGGGGTAAAGCGTGAAGCTAATAATATAATAATGTTAATAATCATCATCATGCGGTAACATTAACGGTAACGTTCAGTCCTCACATGTGTTCTTCTCATCGATTAGTTGTATCACTATAATGTTTTTTTTTAATTCTCATATACCATAAAAAAGGCGAGGTCAAGTTAAATCGGCAAGGAATTCCCCCTTGCGGAGGTGGAAAACGGGTCGTCATTTCACGCCTCTTGAGCGCGTATCGAACCAATATTAGGTTTATTAGATAGATTGGCTGACATAAGAAATGATTTTTTTTTCTTACGGTGTCTTTAGTAGAATATTTAAAAATGCTATTATGCTATGCTACACTAGGTATCAAACCACATAGACTTAATAGTTCAGTAAAACTAAACACCCATATAGATCCCCCATTATTTTGTTGACAAAGTCGAAAATGACGAATTACTTAACATTTGACTTGGCTCTCATTGAGTGATGATATTCAATTACTACAAGAGTATGCAAAGCTTTTCGAGCTTGACATGTTTGCCTTTGCAATTGTGTTATATAATATATTTGTACATACTGAAAAATTATATATAAAATTGCATATAAATAACAAAATTTTGCAATAGAATATTGCATGACTTAAAATAAGGTCACATTCTTTCCTATTGCGCCAGCATAACTGCTGCATTCAAAATCGTTAGAGCAGCGCACCTATTTCCAATTTTCCTAAAGTTCCTTCAGTTATGCGAACCAGGCCGACCGATACAAATGAAGTCTTTCTATGTAATATCCACTATAACAGTTGCCCAGATGTAAAAATATAGATTCGTACATTTGAAAATAAGAATTTCAAATTGGGTTTTAAATTAAAACATTACTTTAAAAAAGATAAAAATAATCTTCGTAATAAAGAAACAGAAGATAATTAATATATAATTAATATCAATCCCAACAGCGAAGAGAAAAGGAAAATTGTATAAAAGTGCTTAAATTGAAAATAATTTTTATGACCACTCAAAACAGCCACTGTACGTGACGAGCATGTCGATAATGGCTCTTGAAATATCACACCCGACACAAACACAAAGAGCTCTGGAAATAAAATTAATGAATAAAAACAAATAATTGATTTTTATAATGATTGTATTAATGATGAATGATTACTAATTATTATCAGTAATCGTTACATAGTATCTGGGCAGTCGTGGTGCAGGGGTACATACTCGTAGTGTGACTGCAAAAGCGACTGGTCGTAGGTTCGATGCCCGCGCGAGGAAATAAAATATTTATTTAAATTTATATTTACGTTTCTTCGCCCTGGCATCGAGGCAAAGTACCGCGTTAAGTTCCGCTACTCAACAGTCTGTCAATTTCCATTTGTTTTTTTAATAAAACCACACATAGAAATAATAAAACTTAATGTCTTATTAGTTTAGTTCTTTTCACTGTTCTTGCTAAAATCGATTTACCTGCACTTCCGAGTTCCGAGAATGTTTTCCAGAGCTCCTAACGATTTCTAAATGACTATGAGGAGAAGTGCAGATGACTTAAATATTTAAAATAAAATGACGCTATTATTTTTATTATGCGACTATTTAGAGGTTATTATTCCAGTTAACTTAACATATAGAAATTACAAACATATGAATTGATTGGGATTTCGGATACGAGTACGGATAATTCTGTAGGTATTGCGTGCTGAGTGGCGGAACTGAACGCCGCGCCTTGCCGCGACACCAGAGCGATGAAATGGAAATATAAATATAAATAAATATTTCAACAAATACAAATGGCGACGGTAAATACAATTTAGTAAGAAATAGAAATCGTATATTATCTTTCACAGCGAAACATAATGCTCCGGAGACCAAATCAATAACCATTACCAACTTTAGTATTGGTTATAAAAGTATATTTTACATTTTATGTGAATTTATTGACACCGCTGAGGCGCAGTTGAATATTTATTGAACTAGTATTATTTGTACTACGGTCGTTCGAGTTGGAATCCCATGTGGTACATATTTTTGTAGTTAGTTTAACGTAAGTAGTTTAAGTAGTCGCACTGCCTGCATAATATAAAAATATATAAATATGTAAATAAAAAATATTTATTTGTTTTGATTATTAACTTAGCATTACATTATAATTGACATTGATATAAAACGATAACGTTTTTCTTCTACAAATAAATATAAAAAAAATCCAATATTTTTTTAGAATCCGCTTGCAAGAGAAAATAAATCTATTTGTTCTACTATTAGAAACCTAACAATAATTACACATTACGCCCGAATATTTTGGCAAGCTGCCACACACGTACCTATGGCTACGGTACGATAAACTTGTTTTATAATCTTTTGTAACCATAGTTTCTGTCATAGAATTTATTCGTTCTGGTTATATAATATTTATATAATTATGTTACACTAGCAGCCCGCCCGCAGCTTCGCCTGCGTGAACTACTTTATTATTAATTTCTTCGTCCTATAAGTGACGTCCATGCAAAATTTGAGACTCCTAGCATTTGTAGTAACGAAGTTTCATACATACTTTCAACCCCAAAAATAACCCCTTAGAAGTCGAATATTACAAATTCCCGTCTTAGCGAGTACCTACGTCCTATAAATAACTCCTATGCAAAATTTCAAATTCCTAGCGCATGTAGTTTCTGAGATTTCGTGATGAGTGAGTGACCTTTCGATTTTATATATATAGATTAACACCGTAATCTTGAATAAATATAATTTGTTATATAAAAACGTTCTTGTTCAATATTCGATTGTTTATATCTAAAATATTGAATATTGTATGGACTATCCATTTAGTTCATATTATAAAGCACAATTTAAAAAATCCCTATGTGCGCGTCGGATCTGCCCACCGTCGGGTTCCATATCAATTTCAGTATTGTATGTCTCATTTCATATTCTTATCAAATGTCGCCATTGTAGGTGAATGAGAAATACCAGGGAGAGAGAAACAAGAGAACAATCTTGACATAAATGGTCTTGAGAGAAGAACAGACGGTCAAAAAAATTATGCGTTAAAGGTTCCGTTTCTCTCTTTTAAGATACAGAACCCTAATTATGTATATCATTAAAACAATAATTTAATAGTCTTTATTATCAAAAGTTATTAAATTTGACTGTTTAAAATACATAATTATCATCGTTTTAATTTAGCAACACTTAGTTATCGGGTCACGATAGGTGAGTAGAATAAAAAGAATTATTTTTATCCCTATAAAGTTACATAGAAATATTATCTTTATCAAATAGTTGAACTAAATTATGTTTTCTTACAATTATTTATTTAAAACATTTAAATGTCTCTAACATCTTGTTAAACGGTGTTCAACATAAAAATAAAAGATAAAAAAAGATAACAGATAAAAAAACTAGCACACTATAAGTTCATTCAAGTGATTCTAAGGGTTAGCCACTCATGTATCAATAACGAGGACTGTAGTACAAGAGTGCGGGGATTGTAAGAAATAACAAGACCTTTATCTCACGCCTGCACGACACACTTCTTCTAACTTACATTCTAGTTTGTCGTTTGCTTATAATAATATATAGTGCCCTTTTTTTTCTTTTTAATTGTTTTTTTTAGGAAGATTAACGATTAAAATTAATGTTTTTATGTAACAACGTAACATAATATCTCTAGATAGAAGGCGTACAGATGCATTTTAATTACCTATTAACTGTTTGTTTAAAATTTTTTTCAATTCAAATATTCTGTAGGTACATAAAAAGAAAAAAAAATACAAAGTAGGTACAACTGGTTGAACAAAAGAACTGAAATTAAATTTACGCTTCATAAAGAAAAAACTAGTTACAAGAGGAAATTGGCGGAGACAGTGACAAATTGTACCCGCAAAAGCAAGGTAGTTCAGCTCACTCTCGCACACCTTACACCATATGTTTTATTTCAACACGACGTTAAACGCTTGTTCTAAAGTAATTGCTACTGAATTAATATAGTCATGGTATGTAAAATCTAAAATAATACCTACTCTTACATAGTATAACTTACGAGACTAAAGAGACTTACTCTTTAAAATGTTGAACGGGTGTAGCTTTTATATTATTGACCCGATTTTAATGCAGTTTTTACTAATAAAATAGGGTTAATGGGAAGGTGCATATGTATAATACTTACAGAATTTATAAAAGTAGGGCCGAATATCTTACGTACGAGATAGATCAACATAGTGCACTACGAAATTATGCTTCTTAAAGAATAATTTAATTAAAAAAATGCTAAATGGCTACCTCCTAAGGATATAGTAACAATTTTATCTTTCATTTAATGCGAAAAAAGATTATTTATGGTTTATTTGTAGGACCATTTTATTTTTTTATTTATTTGAATACGGTAAACATCTACAGCTGCCCCTTACAGTATATCAGTAAAACTTATATTTTAGAAGATATCGCAGATAGTGTGTTCCATTAATTGTATAATAAACAATTTTTTAATAAAAAAAACCGACTTCAAACAACGAACTAAAAAGTAAAAAATAATTTTACATAAAGTAAAACGTACTTTGATTTTATTAAACAAAAATAATTAAAAAAAGATTTTACGATTTAGAAAATGAAAACGAAGAAATGGAAATATAAATGTAAGTAAATATTTCATTTCCTCGAATGGACATCAAACCTACCACCAGTCGCGTTTACAATCGAACTTTGAGTCACTGCGCTACGACGACCTGCCTGCTCACATACATATACATACATATATTTAAAGAAAATGAATAATGATACCTAAGATACTTAGAACATTGCTTGTGAACACAAAATGTGGTCCATAGAGTAGTCTCGGTCGTTTCAAACATTAGCTAGAAATTAATGATGTAGAACGGAGTCTTGCCACTACGAGTGACGTGCGGAAGTTTCATTACAACGCCGAAATACGAACAGCGCAATTGTAGTTGAAGAAAAATATGGTTGAAACTAAATTAGATTTTACATAATAAAATCTTAATGCTTTTATAATTGTTTTTTTTTTGTTAACCGTATCCCGCATATAGCAGGGTAGACCGAGGGAACCTAGTGTTGAGACACTCCATTCCCCATATAGCGAACGAATAAAAATATTAAGTAAATAATTATTCATTCCTCGAAGAGGAGAACGAACCCAAAACCGTCACGTTGCAGTCACACCCTTATGTCACTGGGCTTATCAGCCTCGTACTATAAAACTATAACATAATTTTATTTATTTTCTATAAATGCACTTTTTAATATTTTATATCTATTTCATGCATTCTTAGTACACCAAGAAATATTAATTGTATATTTTAAATGCAATAAAAGGTGGGCATTATATTAATAAGCTTTAAAGCTTAACTACTGGAAAGTTGGAAGAAATATCGCCGAATGCATAGGATGCTCCAGAAAATATAAAGTCATGTATATTGAAACTGTTATATAAAAGGTTTTATATTATTAAACAGCAGTAGCAGCGCTGAGTTCCGCCACTCACCACATAATGCCAGAATTCGTAACTTAACACCGGCCTCTGCCTACCCTGCTACATGCGGGATACATAGTGAAGCTACCAAAAAAATGCTTAAAGCTTATTTTAATTGGACTTACACATACCAAAAATCCATAAATAAAAGGGTAAATTTAAGAATATAGTATAGGTATGTAATAAAGCAAATTTTCTTAACATAGTTTTACATATCGTAGGTATGTGTTTCACCAAACACCAACTAGTGTAAATATTTCCAAGGAAGTACCTTCCCAGTGATTTATCATGAGACATAACTTCAAGACAGAAGGTTGAAACTTTTGAAGGGATCCGTAACTACCCTCGCCAGAATTGTAATTGTTTTGTTTACGGCTCCTCCGCATTGTTTGCTCTGACGATGAGAATTAAACCTAACAGTAATTGTTTATGGTAACATCTATTGCCGAGCTAATATCCTTTATGAGTTTAGAAATAAATTGAATTCTACCCACACTTGTAGGTGCTTAATATACTCAAGAGGTTAGAGGATGAATTGCGGAAAGAACGAGATCGGACGTTTAAATTTATTTTACCTAATTCAATTATTCTAGGGTAATATCGATTATAAAGATATTGAGGCTAGTTGCCACTCGAGGAAATGGAAATATTTAATATTTTCATTTCTACGGTCTAGTGCCCACTCTAGCCCTGAGGCTAAGCGCGGCGTTAAATTCCGCCACTTAACATGCCATACTTTCAGAATTGGCCGGAGAGTGGGGAGCGGAATGTTTTAACACTAGTCTCCCTTTGCCTTCTTTTCTACATGCGGGATACGTTATATACGGGATTTATTTTTTATATAAATAATAATCGTTACAAATATGTAACTTGAAATCGATTTTATTTTATATCTTTTTAAAGCTAGAACTATCCTAACTGTCAATCAACTTTTCCAATATATTTTTATGACTTGTTAAAACACTATACGAAAAATGTTGAATAAATTTTTATTTTTCATTTTATTTGCAAAACACTATTGGTTTATGGTGAAGCTTTCAGAGAATGAAAAATAATTGCTTTACAGGAATTTTTATTTGTTAACTAAAATTTTAAACCGAGTATCTAAAGCATTCAGATTTAGTGTTTGATATTATATTTTTGCTTTTTTTGTAATTTTCATTTAACTCAATTGATTTTTCTTGTAGCCTTAGATGTGTTATTTTTTTTATAAAATTGTAAATACAGGAAATTTGTTAAAATGTTATAGAAATCCTTTTCCAATTATTGCAAAGCCATTTTTTTAAAAATAACATAAATATAATTTTGCATAAATATTAAAATAATAATATTTAAAAAGTGCGGCGGCGTTCAGTTCCACCACTCATCACTAGGTTCCCTCTACCCACCCTGCTATTAGCGGGATTCGGTGTGAAGCTAAAAAAATAATAATAATAATATTCCTAGTAATAAATATCTGCTGCCATAAGTAAAACGCAGCTATTAAACTAACACTTGTTACAATAAACGATATTGAGCAAAAGGAAATGGCTTTGTAAATTTTCTTGATTGTGAGGCAGAAACTTTTAAGGGGGATGTAATTTTATCAAATGATTTAAAACATTTTTCGGTGGGTTACCGCCTCCCCTCCACACCCGCACCCGAACTCTTACTGCGTGCAATCAGCGAAATTATGAACCTCGAATAATTACGTTTATTTTGTAAGAGTTATAAAGGGTTCTTCCGTATTACATTATATTCTAGGATTGAATTTAAAGTCCTATGAATATTTGAAGTTGACACTTACTGAAATTTGTACTTTCTTTAAGGTTCTATATCTTTTAAGGAAAAAAGGAAACCTTAAAAGATCACTCGGACAACAGAGTGATCTGTCTGTACGTCTATCTATCTGTCAAGAGCCTTTATCTCGGGAACGCTTGGAGATATCGAATTAACCATATACTTAGATCTACAGCCTCATGATTTCCTAAAAAAATGTATTTCTACTTTTACTTTTAAAAAAGATATGGCAGTTTATATTGCAAAAAACGCGTATTTTGACACTATAAAGGGAATCAAAATTAAAAGATTCCTTCTGGTTGATCTACAATTATGAAATTTGGCAGCTAGCATATACAGGTAGTACTATTTCAGGAAAAAAAAATTAAACTCTACTCTACTTTACTAGCTTAAATTTCAGAAAAAGCTCGAGACCTCTAATTTTCATACGGAACCCTCGGAGGGCGATCCCAAATTGATCCCACACCAAGTCGCGTTTACAATCACACTCTTGTGGTCCTGCGACACAAAGATTTTCACACACATTTTGAAATTAGTCCTGTTTGAAATTAGTAGCCGTATTTATAGACCGCTCTCAAGTCTAAGATCGATCTTGAGATCGTTTTCATTCATAAATAACATATCTATAAATGAAAACGTCACAGCAGGTTAGGCAGAAGGAGCCTAGTGTTAAGATACTCCGTTACCCACTTTCCGCTGAATTTTTCGAGGCATACAAATACATTTTTCAATGACATTTGCGTGTTGACTGGCGGATGTCAACGGACTTTTGCGTTGGTGCAAGAGCGAAGAAATAAAATGCCATCCATCCATCCATCAACCTTTTAAAGTCCACTGCTGGACATAGGCCTCCCCCAATGCTCGCCACTCCGTCCGGTCGGATGGCGACCATGTCTCGGCAAAAGGAGTACAGGCCGCCCTCCAACCAGGCCCAGGTCTCAAGAAGACAGCGGGAACCCACTGGATTCAAAGGGCGCAGGACCAGACGGAGAAATAAAATTATTAATAAATATTAATTCATACCGTCAAGTGGAGATCGAACTCATAACCATCGCGTTACAGTCGCACCCTTGTGCCGCTGGGCCACCACTGCCTCTACCAAATAACAATAAGTAGATAAACTTAAATTTCAATACAAATTACAATATATACGTAATACGTATAAAACAACGGCTGTATCGCATAAACTTTATTGGAGTTATAATTGAATTGAAATAACTGAATTGTATTAATAACGAAGTAATGCTTACAGTTCTGTGCCCGCTGTAAATTATTCCGGTTCATAAAATTTAGTTTCGCTCTATTAAATGCTACAGCTGGTTTTAAGAAAATATGCTTACATCGTTACTTATACTGTTATTGGGCTGACTGTTTTTAGTAGTAAAACTTATTGAATGTTTCTATTTAAGCCAAATATGTTTCTGATTTTTTTATATTTTTTTTATAATAGTAAACATTTATATGATAATAATGTTTAAATGCCTTCTCTTGTACGTAATTTATATAAGACCTGGAATTCACTTGCAACAGGATATCAACAATGAATGTGCTTGAATAATAACTCGGTATAACTTATGGATGATGTACAAATAAATGAAGTGTTCGATATTTAACATTTATATTTCTTCGCTCTAGTGTCTAGACACTTAACACGCAATGCCTCCAAAAATGCGTTGAGAAGTGGTGAGCGGAGTGCTTTAACTAGGTTCCCTTATCCTTCCCTGTAACAGAGTATGCTACATGCGGGGTACAGCGGGAACCTTTTATTTTACAAATAAAACTTCCAGATATATATTTTAAATTGTTCGAAAACTTGCTTCGTTACGGTTTGCTAAAGTGACTTGGCGGGTTTACTTGGCATCTGTTCAAGCATATGGCTTGCAGGGAAGCGAATAAGTTAAACTGAGTTATTTAAAAACAACAGTGTGATAAGGTTTTGCCTTTTTAATTAAATTATACATATTTTTCTTTTTCATTAGGTATTATCGGGTACCCACTATATTTACCAATAAAAGCGTTGGGTTAGGTTTGGAGGGGGGTTCTATCTATATTCTATTAATCTATATGTATATTTTAATTTGGATAGCAAAATACTGGGTATCTTAATAATTTAGTTCTTCGTGATTACCTCCAGAATTCGGTGCAAAGTGAGGAACGGAGTATCTTAACACTAGGTTATCTCTGTCTATGTGCAGGATAAAGCTTGGAGTTAAAAAATATATATTTTCGAATTCCATAGGAATTTCCTCAGTGACTTATAATATGAAAATTTGAATACCTTGGGTTTATAACAACATTGTAGCTGAACAGGAAGATTTTATATTGTTTTGGAAATAAATACTATAACCTTTTTTTGGTTTTGCTCACCGATTACTAACTACTTTCCAAGTAAGAGCCACGAGAACGACATACATTTACTGCTTAAACGTTTAATCCTAGCAAAATTCAAAAGTCACCGAAACTTAATTGAATGGTGCTATGATGTTCATAAAAAAGGTAATATTAAAAAATATACTTAATGAAATACTGATTTAATATTTTAAAATGTACATATTCCCTTAATGGACGCGATTAAAACTGGCCTTAAGCTACGTCTGGCACACTATTATATTATAATCAATATTGCTTCAACAAAAGGAACTAACGATTTCGGTAAAAAGTTGGAAGTGTTTCTGATAAACAAAATAACATATAATTAAATTCAAGCTCTTGAAAGCTTTTGATATACAAAATAATTTGAACATCTCTAATTATTAGAACGATACTCAATAGTTTAATATTAATAAATTGAAAACGCAGCGTTGAACTCCGCCGCTACACATGCAATATCTTTAAAATTGGGGGGAAGGTGAGTACCTGAGTACCTTGAACTTAGTTCCTGCGGACCTTTCTCCACGCGAGATACAGGTGAAGCTGAAAAAAAATACCTAGTTTTATATAAATAGTGTAACGAGAAACTGTAGAAAATTTAAACGAGATTAATATCTTGTTAGCTATTAATATACGCACTTTCTTGAGTCCTTTCTTATCTCGTCTAAATAAAAAGTAAACAAAAGAGGGTGTAAGCTTAGATAACAAACTGCGCCGGATTAATCTGAATTGCAAAGTAAGCTTCGTTTTGTAATAAAATTTTCACTTATCGTGTACTTTATTAAATATTAACAACGAAATATTAAAGGCCAGTCGTGGCGCGCGGGTAGGGGAGTTCGATCCCCGCTCGAGGAAATGAAAAATGTAGTATTTCCATTTCTTCGGTCTGGTGTCGAGACAAAAAGCATTGTTGAGTTTCGCCACTCAACACACAGTGCCTTTATAATTCGGGAGAAAGTGGAGAATGGAGTGCCTCTGCCTACCCTGCTACGTAAGGAATACGTGATGCTAAAAAAATAAAGATTTTAATTTTAGTATTATTATAAAATAATACTTATAAATATTTTTAATAACTTCTTAGTAGATATGGAGTATACTTGCGCGTATGTAGCACAAATAATTAGCGAATAAAAATTTACTTAAACAAGTTAATTTTTATAGTTACCTTTAGCTTTTACCTTATTTTCCTTACTTTTCTTTAGTTTTTTATTTTTTTAAATCTTACTAAAATCATAAATATAAAAATTTGTGAGGATGGATGTTTGTTCACATAATAACTACTTCACGAATTGACCAGATGTCTAGATTTTATATAATTTGACTATAATATAACAATAACTAATTAAGTGGGCAAAGCCGCGTTTGGGTTGCTAGTGTAATATATTTACCTCTTATTTACCTACACTCTACTCTAACTATGCGAAAGTCAAATGTACACACTATAGAATTTAATTTAATCAAAATAGTGTGCAATATTTAACTTTGAACTCTAACGAGAAATATTTGCAGAAATCTCCGCAAGCGGTGCTATTCAACTCTGTCTACCTTTTTGGATAAAACAAACAATCTACTGTTATTGACAAATTTAAGTTACGTTGCAGAATGTTTTTATAAAGGACCAATATTAAGACTATAAACGCAACAGCTAGTGGGTTCGATTTCCATTCGAAGTAATGAAATATTGAACATTTTCATTTCTTCGCTCTGGTGTTGAGGCGAAGCGAAACGTTAACTTCCACCTTTATATTAGAGATACAGCATGAAGTTAAAAACAATACAAACAATACACGTAATCCCTACAATAATATAATTTACAAAATAAAATATTTTCATTAATCGCTCATACCGTAAAAACTATAGCGCGAAGACATGTTGCTCTTATTGTAAGAAAGTTATATTAAATGCAGGATCCTTTAAACATTTTATTTGGCATCATAGCACGTACGAGACAAGGCGATCGTTGTAGCTACTGCGGTCCCGATGCGGTACCAGCGGAAAATTTATGTACCACTGTGCAAGGCTCCCCTGCACCCAGAACCTTCTAACAAAGGTATACAGTGGCGTTTTATTCCAGCTGCTCGCTCTACACTGCCGACAGATTTTAATACTTGCTGAAACTTCTCCTACTTGCACACCGTTCTAAAGCGAATGGCTGCGCATGTTCATAGCCTATGAAATATTGTTGGTAGACATTGAACTCTTAGGGCCAGGCAGTTTTAAATATTAAGTTGACTAAGAATTTTAAATTAGAATATTAGACGTCGCGTCTCGGACAAGTTAAATATTAATAATGCTATCAAACGAAACTTGGGGGAGGCTAAAAACAATGAATTTTTAATAGTGGCGTCTTTAGCGACGAGCAATCAATGTAATGATAGCAAGTTTAATCTCGCCCTAGAAACCAACATAAATTAAAACTAACTTCTCTCTCGATTTTTCTCGATTATTTAATCTGGCAACATAATTATCGATAAGAATAACTCTAACACTTTAAAATTTAACTTAACTAGGTAACTTGAGGAACAAGTCCCATTACATGCGATGGTAGATAAAAAGGCTGAGGGCATAATTTAAAAGAACGTACGAGTACAATGGAAGCGTTCTTTTTGTTTGTTTAAGCTTGTTCTTACCTTAACATGGTAAGTTCATATTTCATAATTATGACATTTCGTATAGGCCTTGCTCTGACCATGACACCTGTAAAGCCATTATAATATATGTATGTAAATGTAATATAATTTTACATTATGGTACAGATGAAATATTTATTTACGTTTATATTTCCATTTCTGCGCTCTGGTGTCGAGGCAAAGCGCGGCGTTGAGTTCTGCCACTCTGTACGCCGTCTTAACACATCGTCAAACTGAAAGAAATAAAATAAAAGACAATAATAAATAAAACTTACTCTCTACTTTTTAAATTAAAGAATAAAAATTATTTTAATCCAAGGCGATTAAATCGTGATTCTTCCCATTTAAGTGTTTAATCCCAAATTATCACAATAGTAATAAGTACTGAATGCGTTCGATATTTTATCTTCTATTTATTTCTTTTCTATACAAATTTCTACATTTATTATTCTTTTGGAGATATATGTCGGTCTGCCCAGTGAGCTCGTTAATTTAATCGGACTAAGTAAAATAGAAATATAAAAATTATCTTCATTATGAAACAGCCCAATTACGCCACGGTCATTAGGAATAAAATAATATGGATTCCTAACATACGAGTATTTTAAATTATTTCAGAGATATTTGATAAGCTAACTCATGTAAACGTAGTTCTAATATTAAATCTTTAACGATATGTTGGTATAATGAGGCTTCTAACGTCATGTGGGTTTGATTCCAACTTGCAGCAAGGAATATTTTAAATCATTTTCGATTCACCGATATAGCAAGTTGCTAGACTAAACGGGCTCATTCACTCTCTCAATACGATTATTTTCTAAAAATCGGGAAATGTGGAGAATAAAGCCACAACCTTATGCTCACTGAGACTATCAACTAAGATCCATTTCTGTTTAATATAAAATGAAAATTGTAGCGAAATTACGACGTAACAATTAAAATCACCTTGACAGCGGTCCCGCAGCTCATTTGTCTCTCTAATAAATTGTTTTTCTCCGCTTTCACCCGTTCTCCGTAATTTGTTCGTGTGATATATCATTTGTCGCCAGGATGAGGATTAGTCGAGCATCGCTCTGAGTACATCTGTTTGTATGACTGAGACAAGCCTCTTGTTTTACAAGTGTGATCCTCCCTTGACAAAAATAAGTAATCACCAGTATTATTTACAGACACCAAGTCTTTTTGGTTTTCTTGTCATGTTCACCCTGTATCCTGAAAGTAGCAAGCAGGGTAGGTAGAAGGAGCTTAGTGTTAATACACTCCATTCCTCATTTTCCTACGAATTCTGGAGGCATTACGTGTTGGGAACACGTAATGGGAACTAGACTCCAGGGTGAGAAAAATGATAATATGTCCTATGAAATAATTATTTATTATACAGTCCAGAATGGGCTGAATGTTTTTATAACATTAAATACAGATTGGTCCTATAATTTGTTAATATAAAGATTACAAAAGAAACACGAAAGAATAACATCAAATAATAACATAGAATAATATTAAAGTATATATAAAAGAATGTCGAAATACGATTTCGCTAAAGGAAGAGGTAACGAAAAGTAAACATACGTATGATAAAATAACGCCGCCCGCAAAACCGAATTAGAATTTTTCCCTTTGTGCTTCAACGGCATTGTGTTTTGTGTTTTCTTTTTATTAAAAGTAAGAAAAACAAATAAAAATTGAGGTTTTTGGACAGTGTAATAAATTAATGTTAGTATATTCACATATTTTGGACATGTGGCATTTTATGGCAACAAAAATATAATAGTATTTTTTAATTTTGTTAATATTATTGAATTTTTATTGTAATTAACATAACTTCACTCAGTAAGAAGACAAATAACTCATTATCTAACCTTATCTAATTATCTAAAGGATCTCTTATGAAAATAAAATACTACACTGTATAGTGTAATACACTGTATAATACAAGCCCGTACCCACCAATAATTACTATTACTTAAGTAAATGTCTTCTTCATTGTGTTTTTTACTTAAACTTTGAAAAAACAAATACCTATTATAATCATAATAGGACCACCAAATTAGAAACATTTTTTTACAATACATATTTTTCATGTTTTTCTTCATAATGAGATAATAAATTGAGCATAAAATGTTAAGTAATGAAAGAAAGAAATTAAAAATTAACAAGCAAAAATTACAGGGAAACATTTTTCCAGAATATCTAATTAAAATGATGTACGTAATTAAATAATTTTCTAATGAAAATACCTGTCAAAATAAGTGAAATACGTAAATAAAAATGGTTTTATAATTATGATATTTAATATGATACGCGGTGGTTGTGGGTTCGATTCCTAATCGAGAAAGCGAATTATTTTCGTTTCCTCGTTTAAAAAATATCTACAAGCACATTAAGTTTTTTAACTTCATTCTGTATCCTGCATATATCAGTGTAAGCAGAGGGAACCTGTGGACCTAGTTTTAAAAATTCCATTCCCATTAAGACACCTCGGTTCTCCACTTTCCACCGAATTGTCATACGTGTTGAGTTGGAGCTCAACGATGATCACTAAAAGATGATTTTTCGAAATTCTCCCTTGAACGGGAAAAGACGAGATTTTCCATTTTACATCTTAAACACAAGCAATGTTGCGGGCAACGACTGGCTAATTAAAAAATTTAAAAAGCTATTTAATGTTTTATTTTCCATGCAGAGTATTATATAAAAAATGTGTTATTTTTTTGTAGCGGAGGTGGGCAGCTGTGAGGTACCACTGGGCATGGAAAATGGAATGATATCCAACGAGTCCCTTGCTGCTAGTTCCAGCTACGACCAGAGCGTGTCCCCGCTCAGTTCCAGGTAAAATATTAGGTTGCAAAAAGCTATTGTGTTACTTTTAACGTTCAAATATTTTAATAAGTATATATGAATGTATACTATTTGTGTGCTATAGTAAGATCTTTGTTTTTCACGATTATTACACATTTTAAATAAAAGCTGTGCAGGGTGGTGGTGAGATTCACCATTGAGGTATTTATTGGTGTGCGTGGATGGTGGTGAGCCGACTACTCCAAATTGTTCAAAACGTCGGGTTTCCATAAATGTATAGAACTAAATAAGCGATTAATCCGGTTAAATAGCCTTACTTAAAATATTTGTATGCTATTGAAATATTAATTTATTTTACAAATCTTAATAATTCATAACTTTTAAATCTCACATACTTTTTTTGATCCCTTTGCATATGCCTTAAGCATTTAATTTCGGGCCAGTAATGTTGTTTCGTACAACGGGCCATTATAATATGCTTCAAGCTAATTGCCCTGAAATCGATATCGGAAATTTAAACGTCCATTGTCTGACAACTACAAAGCACCCATGATACGGCAGAGTTGTTACAATAATTGTGAATCCGGCGACCACAAAATGCTCATATTAGCTAAAACAATTAACGGGTGGGTTTCACATTCGGGCTCTAAGCCCGCATAAGCCTGACACTAGACAATAGAACGAAAACTCCGCGCTCGTTAGAGAATTTCAGTCACAGAAAATTAAATTTTCATATAAATTCAGTGAGACTATGATCCTACGTAAGCCTTTCGGGCCTCGAGTCTTTAAAGATAACAAGATATAAGTTGGACTGAATATGTCAGTCTTATCACCCAAATTACTTTACATGGGGTCAAAAGACATTCGGCAAATGTTTTAATTCAACATCCAAGCTCTTTGTTCGTCTTGTATTTTTGACGATATTAACATACATATAGGTATTCAATTTCAATTAAAATAAGCACCGTTGCCTAAACCTTAATTATTAATGAAAAACACAAATTTTCTTACAGAAATAATGAAAAATTACTTCGATTAAAATAAGATATCTATGATATCAGAAAATTATAATAATTACTGTTAACGTATTACTTTTTATATAAATTAACGTGTTTGTAAACAGGATAAGAACAGAAATACGCGGTGGCGCATGGTGCCCCAACGGCCTGATATCGCCCCGAAGCCGTCAATACCTCGAAATAGATCTACATGATGAGTACTTGATCACTGCCACTGAGTCACAAGGGAGATTCGCCAACTCGGTCGGAGTAGAGTTCGTCGAGAGCTACTCCGTCGAGTACTGGCGAGACGCACTTCGCAGATGGGTCAAATATAAAGACTTTAACGGCAGTCGAGTAAGTTTCTTTCTTTACATTTCCAACTTGAAGTTCTCTATACTTCAAACTAATTTGATTTTAAATAGTGACTTACTGTCTATTCTTTAGATAGCAAAGAAAATTAAAACACTTTGTACAACAGTGCTTCGATGCCATCTTATTTTAATATCAAATATGACAATATTAACTAATAATATTTAGCAAAATACTCTCTTTTATATATAGAATAAAAAAAACAATAAAAACCTATGAAAAATATACCTCTATTAAGATATAAAGCATAACAAACATAACCAACTTTGATAACCTAATATTTATTATAGGCAGTTCGTTCATCAAAAAAAGATATTTTATAAGATCTTATAACACTCGACTTATTTGTTACATGTTATGAACTTTGATGTATTGGCGCATGTGCATAATCATAATATAATCAAATGATAAAATATTTTGTTTTTCAGTTTATTTCACAAATATCAAAAATTTTAGCAGCCACGTATTTAACAGAGGTATATCAATTTGTGTCTTAATTAAACGAAACATACATATAAAACCAGTAAATATTTCACAGCTCATACCAGGCAACGTCAACACTTATACGCCACGTAAGAGTACTTTGGAGGCACCATTTGTCGCATCAAAAGTGAGATTCTTCCCGTACGCTGCTCATCCGAGAACTGCATGCATGAGGGTAGAAATCTACGGCTGCCGCTGGAAACGTAGGTACAACAAGCGTAAGATGATATAGCTGGCGTAGTCCCGGGACCTCTGCGAAGTATGCCTTGCGACAGCATTGGTTATATCACTAAGCTATTTATTTTATTAACCAATATAGATTTAAGCTGTGCGATTTCTTACGCCGTGAGGCGGCGTATTCATTGAAACCATATTTCCACAGAAGCTCTTGTCGCATACTCTGCACCCCAAGGTGGGGATATGCAGGCGATGACCGGCGGTGCCCGTTTCGAGGATCTGTCTTATGATGGCGTCTTGCGTAAAGGAAAAATGATCGATGGACTCGGCCAAATTACTGATTCGTTCACTGGCCCTAATGATTTTGAATTGCCAGATCCATTAGATACTGGAGGTGAACATTAAATAATTTAACATTTTAATTTTTATATTTGTTTCTGTTTTTATTAAATAAAAAATTGATTATTAAATTTTAGGAACTCGTTGGGTCGGTTGGAACAAAACAATGTTATTAGAAGATGAGATAGAAATTACATTTAACTTTACTGACAATCGATTATTCCATCACGTCGATATACATACTAACAATATGTTTACAAAGGACGTGCAGGTGATGTGTTGATTACTGAGGCACTTGTACTTCTTTCTTTTTATAGTTTAAAATAATATCAATGATTATTTGTATCACCAGCTTTTCAAAGAAGCAGAAGTTTACTTTTCTCTCGAAGGAGAACGTTGGCAGGAAGATTTTATTTCATACGAACCGAAACAAGACAGAGTTTCAGAGCACGCCCGCATCGTCCACATTGATATGGAGAACCGCACCGCAAAACATATAATGCTCAAATTAAAATTTCAACACGAATGGATTTTAATAAGCGAAGTTACTTTTAAATCAGGTAATATATTTTAAATATTTATTAATTATTTTTATTAATAGTGTTGTAAATGGATCTCGAATAAATGGCAAATTTATTTCGTACTTCAAACAAAATTCGTTTTACCTTTAATGTAAACATAATTTGCTGGTATAAAAGAATTCTACGTAAATTACTCAAAGCCAATTGAGTATAATTTGTTTATAATTTGTTGGCAACTCTTTTTACACGAAGCCTATAAACGCCTAATTCTATGAAAAACATCCCTTCGATGAATGCCGTGATTCACAACAAGTCAAATCGTTTATCTAAACAAACCGTTCGTATAAATAAATATAGAGGTCTTGTAAATGAAATTGATTTTTTTATATATTTTTACTATTATTTCTTTAATGCATCATACCACACTTACGAGTACATCGATTAAAGCAGCCATAGTTTCAGGACGGTAGGTCTAAGGAGAGTACACTGTAGAACTTATAAAAGTTGGCAAACTTAAATTTGTGGGCATATTTATTTATTTTGTATGAAATGAACTACAAATATAAGTTTGTTATGATTTTTTACTATGAAATAAGCGATTTCGAGATAAATGGTCTTGACACACGGATTATAAAGTGATCCTAGTAGGATTTCGTTTTTACCTTTAAGGTACGGAGGCCTAAAAATAAGAAAGTATTCCTTGTAATCGATAACGCCACAAGAATATTTATGAAGAAAATTGGATGTCTTATTCACTAAATAATTTTGTATGCCATTTGAGTGCCATTTTAAAAAACTTTAGGGTACATATGAATTAGGAGGCCCAGTTGAAAAGTTATAAGAGCTCCCGGGAGGGGCCCTCGGCACGAGCTCTAATTATGACTATAGTAATGGTGGAAAAGTGTGTTTGCATTTCTCAGATTTAGTAATATACGCAAACACAAACTTACAAGGCTTAATTTTTTAATTTTAGACACAAAAATTCTAATTTATTACACACTCAAGAATATTATTAGAAATCTATATTAATCTACAGTTAAAGTTGAATTAGAAAATAATTAAAATAATAATAACTAACGTGAACACGAGATTCGATCGGTTAACAAAAAATCAATAACTGTGAGCTTAATAAAAACGACATCGAAATACAATTAAATGTTTTGCTTCATTCAAAAATCCACTTTTTACTGTATGATCGCATCGAGTTGGGATGTTCGTAATTGCTTTTAAATTGTAAAAGTTCAATTGCAAAAGTAATTCGCATCACTTTCATTCTTATCGAATAATGAATCTCCAGTGTGATTTAATAAGATTTTACTATCAGTTTATAGGATTGATCCACTTCAGCGCAATTTTTATTAAGTTCAGAGAAATTTTAAAACTACTTTTTTTTTATTTCTCAAATTGAAATTTAGCTATTATTGAAATTTAGCTATTATTGAAATTTAGCTATTAATGAAATTTAGCTATTATTGAAATTTAATATTTAATTTAATTTTGTTTTATAAAACTATGCTTGAAGGCAGTCGTGGTGTAGTGAGATGGCGTATAAGAATTATCAGTTCGATTAACACTCGGTGGAATATGTTATTTTTTTATGGTAAATGCACTGGTACGTAAAAGTGCCCGTTAGATTCTGCTTAGCAGCTGAACTTAACGCCGTAGTATCTAGACGCACGGCAGCGCGTCAAGCCAAGTTCAGTAAAACAGAACTGTCGAGAAGCACCGTGTGTAATTTTACACGTACCATTTGAAGTCATTTTTAATTCCTACGTAACTCAAATTTAACATTAGCTATCATCATAACCATTAAAATCGTTACTGAGAAATTCGTTTTCCCAGTACAATTATTTTAATTAAAAATATAGTTTTTTCAGCTTCACGCTGTGTCCTGCACATGGCAGGGTAGACAGAGAGAACCTAGTATAAAAACACTCAGTTCCACACTTTCCGCCGGATTTTCAAGGCATTGCGTGTTGAGTGGCGGAACACAACAGCTCGCTTATGCCTTTAAGCCAGAGCGAATAAATGAAAATACTTAATATTTAATTTCCTCGAGTGTGAATCGAATCAACAACCTGTTTACATATACATTACCCACCTGCGCCACGACTGGCCTCTTTAAATTCTAAATTCACAGTAGAACCCATCATTGTTGAAACAAAAACTTAGACCTAACCAGACCCACCCACACACCCAGTGGATAGAAATGTCAGGATTAAGATTATCCAATAGACCACACAAGCACAACAGGCCACATTACTGCCTAGCCATTGAGAACTGAATTATAAAAAGCAGCTATACTTCAACGTGGATTAAGGTCATGTTTTATACGGATAATAATTGAGGCGTAAACCACCGCTGACGATAGTGTTGAATATATAAAGAAAAATACACACGGGTTGAGTTTATATGGAGTACATACATTCCATTCCATTTATAGAGGCCAGTCATGGCACAGGGACATAACTATAGGTTCTGGGTTTGATTTACACTTGCAACTCAACACACAATGTCTCCAGATTTCGGTGGAAAGTGTTGAGTGTAGTATCTTAAGACTAGGCTGCCTCTATACAGTAGAGACTCTCTTTTCAGTAGAGACTTCAGTATTTTCCTTTAGATCGCTCTCCGTAAGTTAATTCATAATATTTATTTGTATATAACATTATGTACAACGGTAATAAATAAATATTGAAAATTATGAACTGTAGTGATATTTTGAACTTAATTTTCCGTTTGTTTTAGCACTCTCAATTTTGTCAACATCCCTTACAATTTACATATTGAATAAATATTTTTTCTATAGATATAACAAGAAATATATGCCAAATAGTTAGTTGTTAAGCTAAAACTAGATATGTTTAAGCAGATTTACCCTACATATTAAACTAGTCAGTTTAGTTAGAAATTAGAAGAGTATCAAGTGACTTTTGGCAGGCAGTACGTACTGTGAACTGGCGTTGTGCCATTCCCACCTCTGTTGAGGCTTGGTTCTAGTTATATTAGTTTGACATATTAGCTAACGAGTGTCGCTTACTTTAGTAACAAAGTAATGTTTGGGTTTACTCCAGTTTTGAATAGTTAACATATTCTTATTTATTTTCTATTGTTGTATTTTTTATGAAAATACTACCGGCCCATACAATATGTACCTTATAGTTTTTAACCTAACCATGATTAAAAAATACACCCACACCACGTAAATATTTTTTTTAAAGAATACTATAAATATTTTTTTTTATTTTTAGTCAAATGATAAATCAGGGGAAAGCTAAACACATTTTTTAAGACGCGTTCAACTATTACAAAGAACTAAAACAGTCTTTATGGTTTCTAAGTAATGAGAAGACGACTAGCTGTAAAAAGTTTTCGTGAAATCTGGTACCATAATCCACGTAATCTGCCGCCTTCCCACCAACGCAGTGCACAAAACCCGCCCGTTCCCAACTTAGCTCCATCTCCTTTGTGAAACAACAATTAGCTCTGCGCTCGACACCTATTCATTTGGCCGCTTTGTCGTGAGCTTAAGACAGGACTGTTTTCCTTCATTCAATAGGCAAAGGTATAAGATTCACCAGCACTCTTCAAACATCAGTCTAAACTATCTTCAAAGCGGATTTTTAACCGACTTCCGTAAGGAGGAAGTTATCAATTCGACTGTATTTGGGAAATTTATTTGGCTTGGTCTCAGTTTAATTTGGTCCATTTTTGACAATGTTATACATAAGAACATCACATAAGTCTTAAATAAGCATTAAATATGTGCGCGACAAATGGACGAATAAATGAATATCACTCCAACCGATTTCGATGATTCTTTTTTTATTGGAAAGGATGCACTTCAAGGGCAGTGTAATGAGAGTTTGGTTAGATTCTGATTATGGGATTAAAATGTTATAATTATATTCCAAAAATTATATCGGTGAAATTATTATTATAAGAATAGATAATACATAAAACTCAAATATTGAATTATTCGTCTCTTACAGTACCAACCGTCGTGAATTCGTCGGCTGAATTTCTAGAAGAGTATTACCGAACTGACAATCCGCCGTATTCAAGGAAGAAAAGGAACTCTTCACTTCGAGTGTCAGTGGGTCTGGCTTGTGGTGCCTTAGTAGGAGGTGGTGCTTTCATAGCAGCTACAGCTGTTATATTAACAAAGAAAACCCGGAGGCGAATCCCGGCAATGCTGAAGAAACCGTTCTGCCCCTCTCTTAGGAACTCAAATGCAAGGAACAATCGGAGAGCACCGCGTCTAGCTTTAGCACTAGCAAATTGCCCGCCTATACATATGCTACGGTATGTATATTTAATTTTATTAATTTTTGTTATTATCTTTGTTTTTGGCCAGCTTCACACTGTATCTCACACAAAGCAGGATAGACAGAGAGAACCTAGTGTTGTCACTGCATTCCCTACTTTCCGCAGAATTTTTCGAGTCATTGCTTTTTGAGTAGCAGAACTAACTTGGAGCCAGAGCGAAGAAATGAAAATAATAAAAAATAATTATTAATTCCCCGAGTGGGGACCAAACCGACAACCGTTGCGTTACACTCACACCCTTGTGCCCCTGTACCATAACAACCTCAATTAATTTTTGTATTAGTGGAAATTATATCATTAATTTGAGTTTCCAAATATAGGCCGGCTGTGGTTGATGAAGATTATCGAGAGCCTTATAACATATGGAGGGAGACGCTTGGTCGTCGCGATAAGCGCGAAATACACGACCAAAACGAGTATAATGGTGAGTTCTGGCTATTACTATATTGAAAATCATATATTGTAAGTTCATATTATTATTTTTATTATTCACTAGTGCGATTCGCGTGGCTTCGTCCGCTTGTACAACACGATTATTTATTTTCTCATCTCCATTACTTTCGCAGCCTAATAACATTATAAAAACAAAATCCACACATTGATAGCTAAAGTTTTAACCAACTCTTTATATTGACATAAGTTATTTATTTGTGAACTGATTGAAATAAAATTTACATCGATTAAGCTATTTCTGAGATTAGCGTGAACAAACGCAAACACACTAACAGGCAAATAGACAAGTAGACAAACAGATTAAAATTTTTAAAAACATTGTCTTGGGCTCCCATGTACGACAAAGATCCGTTACGATTTTATTATAAGTATAGATACAATTTTATTGAGTACCTTTAGTGCTATAAAATATCATTTTTCTTCAGTTTATTTGAGAATTGCTTAAAGTCATACTTATATTAATAATAGAAAAATAAGCCAATTACAAACATGGCCAGTAAATGCACATTGATAATGTGAAATAAAAGATATAAAATAGTTATATTACTGTCGATTCTCGACTGAGCACTCCAGCTCCGCTTTCATTTTATTCTTTATCACAAGTGTGTGTCTGTAAACGTGACAGGGTGTGGGTTTGATTCCCACTCGAGAAAATAAAATATTGATTATTTTCTTTTCTTCACTCGGTTGTAGAGGCAAAGCGCGGGTTTGAGTTCCGCCACTCAACACGCAATACCTCCAGGATTCGGCGAAACGTGGAAAGCGGAGTGTCTTAACACTAGGCTCCCTCTGCCTACCCTGCTACATGCGGGATATAGCGTGAAACTGACGAAGAAAACACAATAAAATCTATTTACGTAAAGGACCCATGTTACCGTTAATAAAATACCTCGTGGGCACGTATGGAACCAGCACAATGGATCAAAGGAATTTGATTAATGTTTCATGAACTCTAGTTACAAAAGCAATTTAAAAATATAATTATTTTAACTCAAAAATTGTTTCATGAAATATAAACAACCCTGCGTTTATTTTTACTGTAGGTACTTTGGATAATGAAAGTAGTGTATCTGTAGGCTTTATCAAAAAGAAAAATTATTTGAGGAAAAAATGTTTATTTCATTATAAGTTATATAAATAAAAATGTTATTTGAATTGATTTATACAAATATTAGTTGAAATAAAAATACACCCATTCGCGATACGTTTTCAAATAAAATAACGATTCGAACTTTTGTTATTTTTGCCTATCATAACAGTATCCATTTCACGGAATATTTTCTTATTTATAAAATTCATTTATACAAGTTATTTAAATAAAACATGCCTCTGATGGATTCACAAAAATCCATTTTGAAATATCATATTAAATATTTGTTTTCAAATATATCTAAACAAAGATAAAAATTTACAATGCGGCCTTACCCTAATTGTAAACGAGGCTACTTTTACAAATGAACAAACTACTGTAGGCTATGTACGGTAGGATTTTTTATTACGAAGGGTGCGCCCCCATTTATATCCGATGGAACATAAAAAAACGCCTGTAATTCTATAGGGTCTTTAATTATTTAGTTTCTTTGCTTAGAAGCTATATAGTGTAATACTTATTGAGATGTTGATTTAAAAATCTTGCTATGGAAGTTAAAACTTCAGTAACTATAAAATTTGAAAAAAAAATGCTTATTTTGCTTTATCATTTTTATTTTTTCTCTATTACAAAATCAAAAGTAAAGCCAGATAGGTGAGAAATTTCACTATTCTCACCTCATCTGGCTTAATCAAGCTTATATTTTCAATTAAAATACCTTCGTTTTCCGATCCGCACGTCTTCTTCGTACTAAGTACTCCTTCCCAGTTCTAGTTAGCCCGCCCACAACACTCCACGCGATTCTTCACAGCACTCGTTAGACTCTCGAGGGCACTTGACACTGGTTTGTTACATTCCCTCGCTACCTCTACTTTAATTTCATAATTTGTATCTTTTACTTACGCTAATTTATATAAAATTCTATTAGATAAGTATAATGCTTGAATATAACGGTGTATGTTTGTTATTTATCAAATACCCTTCAATAGTGTTTCAATTGCTATTAATTGCGGATTCGATTCCCACTCGGGAAAATGAATTTTATATATTTAATATTTTCATTTCCTCTCTCTCTGGAAACTAGGCAAAGTGCGACGTTACCTCGAGAATTGCGAAAAGTGGGGAACGGAGTGTCTTAACACTAGATCCCCAGGTGCCCAGGTCCTCAGGTGCTTACCCTGCGATAGCTAACACAATACAATACAGTATAAGGAACTGGTAAACTATTTTAATAGAAATATCAAATTGAAAGGCATTTCCACTGATCCACAACCACTTTAAACAGCAGAAGTATTATATGACAGTCTACACGAAATAAAATCTTTTAAATTGGCCGCTTATGTGGTCTCATCACATGTTAGAACCAGCACCTGTCCCGTTTCGTTACATGAATGCAACGAAGTCTTGGGTATATTGGATACTCACAAAGATATTTCAGGCTACGCTCGTTACTGCGGCCGGACGTCCGCTCTGAAAGACACCCATTGTTCAGAATCTTTATTGAAAAATGATGTGCCTTTACCAAAGGATAATAAAAGGGTGCCGTATTAGTTTCGTTTCACAATACGATAAGATTGTAAATTACTTTATATATCCTCGCTTAAAATGTTTCCTAAGCTCTCTAATAGGGGGTTAAATCTTTTGTTTAGCAGTGAGTGGGTAGGGGAGACGTAAGGTACGTCAGGATTGTAACTTCGTTAAGAGTATTAGGTATACAAGTGTTTGTTATTTGAACTTGTTTAAATAAAACAGACGTAATTTGTGATATCATTTTGAATAGTTTTTACTATTTTTATAATAATTGAAAAATAACTACACGTATTTGCAATTCTTAAATCTGGGTAGACTAAAGTTAATATATATATATTTTAGATTAAACATTTATTTATCATCATTTATTAATTTCAACAGAAATTTGCGAGGACCCGGAGTTCCCAAGGCCCTATATGATGAAGCGGCCTGACCCTCACGAGAGCTTCTACGCTGCTACGGACATCATTCACCATGTAAGTTTTAAATTAAGTTTATAAATTATTTCATAAATTTCTACCTTTATCATTGCCTTCTTTATATATAATTATTAAAATAGCAAGTCTTCAAAGTATATTCAAAGGAATAGGAAATCAAGACGCATAGAATATGTATGTAATATCTATGTGTGCAATATGCACATACTACACACACAGACATTACATACATATTCACAATCTAATTGAAATCTAATAATATCATGTACAAATATCTATATCAATCGCGTTAATTTAGCAGCGCGGTTAACATAACACCTATTCTAAATCTAACCCAATTTGGTTTCCAATTTAGAAAGTAATCATAATCTCTATCACTAATGTAAATTTCAGAATTCAATTTGTATGGACAGGTGGGTGCATGTTCGCTTGTGAATATAAAAAATGAAATATTAAATACACAATACGCATTTAAAAACTGTTTACTAATAATAAAAAAATATAGATCGTTAGTAAATTATTAGCAACATCGGTTCATGACCGATAATTATTAGAACTGATATAAGTAATTTATAGTTAAAAATACAAGCTTTTCCACACCAAAGGATAAAAGTACTATAGGATATGCTCGGAGCTATAAATTGTATTAGTCTAAATTTATATGATTCACTAGAAGAGTTCCAATATACTGGTCCTGGCCATCATCACACCAGCTTATTGATACCATAATATTACAAGTGCTTTAAATTCAGATTCTTATACTTTATTACATAGTTTCAATAATTCAGGAGCTACAGTGCCATAGACAGACACACAGACATTTCCCCGGAGTTTAAAAAAGGATGTCAATATGTCTTAACGTATAAAAAAATCACGTAATATTAGCAAGGTAGGCAGAGAGAACTGAGCGTTACGATATTCTGGTCCCAATTTTTCGCCGAATTGTAGACATTGTGGGTTGAGTTGCGGAACTCAACGCCGCATTTTACTGCGACACCAGAGTGAAGAAATTAAAGCACTAAATATTTCATTTCCTCGAGTGGGAATCGAACCCACAACCAATCGCGTTTACCAACATTTAGTGCCCCTGCGCCACGACTGGCCTCGATATCTATATCTATATATATATAAAAGGACTTGTCCTCACTGACTGAGGTAAGACGCACGCACAGCCGTAACCGCTGTGCGTAGAAACGTGACATTTGGACAGATGTTTACTTTCATAATCTGGACATCCACTAAGAAGGGATTTTGAAAAATTTTAACCCTAAAGGGGTGAGATAAGGGTTGAAAGTGTGTATGGAAATAAAATGAAATCGGCACCGATATTTATAAAATTAGAAAGTTTAGATTTTTAAAAGTATTTAATTGAACACATGATTCATGGTTTTCTAGAATTATCCCCCTAAGGGTTTAAATTAAGGGTTGAAAGTTTGTATGGAAAAATCTTTAAATCTCCACCGATTTTTATAAAATTTGGAATTTAGACTTAAAAATATTTCATTGAAAACATGTTTCGTGGTTTTTAGAATTCACCTCTAAAGGTGCAAATAAGCATGCGAAGCTGCGCGCGTCCACTAGTTGTATATAAATAACATCGTCTACAGTTGGCACGTAAAGTATTATATTAAAATATAGAGAGGTGGTGGTGATTTCCCGTAGGAATCCCGCGCCGTGCCCGCGTGCCCACCACGCTCCAAACATGCCAATTGATCGTTAATTTATAATGAACGCCATTGTTCGCCGCATTACACATAATTGGATTTTTGCGAAGATTTTTAGTAGCCAAGTTCTACTGTGAGCGATATGATACGAAGTTTTCGTATGTTTTTAATACTATGGAAAGATATAGAGCATTGGTTTTTTCGATGTTGTTAAATAATAATTAGTAGAGCACGTTTTAAACATATAATTATAGAAGAAATATAAGATAACTTTTAAAGAATATGTAGAATATAATGAGAAAATAATAATATTTATAGTTCATTTGCTCGATCCGAAGAGATAAACGCGGCGCGGCGTTGAGAATATGAAAAAAATGTAATTCTCCTAAGTGAAAATCAAATAAATTACCGTCGCGTTTATAGTAATTGTGCCACGACGAGCCCGATTGCTAGTCAAAGCAAATAATAACATCTACAATATGTTAATTCTCCTGATCTTGTTATCAAACATCATATTCAATACAAGCAGAGCAAAGATTTAAGATAAATTAAGAAATAGAAACTTCTCCACTTCTCTTTCTCTCTTAAATAAAAAAAATATATAGCTACAGAGATATCTAATTAAATAAAACGCAGTTTCCCGACCCAAATAACCCTACGGCTAAATCTACCGAATTACAGACAAACCCTTTCATTGTCTCGTAACCGACACGCTATCATCAAATGGTGAAGTCCTAATTGAATTGTCTGAAAACATATTCAGTTCGTTACAAAACGCCTAATCGAAGCGAACGAGCTATATTAACAGATTGGTAAACCGTAATACACACTACTACTTAAATTACTTAGCAAAACTAATAAAAAATAATATTTTAAATTAGTAAACCAAAGTTATTATATAAATACCCCTTTAATCGGCAGGAATCTACAATTTAATGAAATAATTTTCCATATACAAAATAACGTTGAAAAATTAGCATTTTTATTGCTTTTCCAATATAACCAATTCGTGGTTGTCCTTACTGATACCCCGTTTATACATACATAATCTCTTATATAGAACTTTAGATAAATATCATTGTTCAAACGGTTTTAGTGTCCAGACACTTTGTTTTGTCAAGTTAACTTATCAAAGTCTCTCGTTTGAAATTTACATTGACAAAGTAACCACCGATGTTTTAATACAAGCTTAATTAATGATATTCAAAGTGAAATTTTATGCGCAAACAGCACATAATTACTAATTTCTCTATTATTATCTTTCAATAGAGCTATATTTAGGCCAGTCGTGGTATAGTGTGAACAGGTTCGATTCCCACTCGAGGAAATGAATATTTTGTCGTTGCTGCTTGTTGAGTTCTGCCACTCAAGGCGAAATGCCAAAGCTGAACGGAGTATCCTTAAACTAGGTTCCCTTTGCCTACCCTACTGTGTGCGGGATACAACGTAACGCTAAAATACAAAAAAAAACAGCTAAAATTATGTAATTATAGAAAAACCAAGTAATTTTAAACTAAATTCAAATTAATTCAAGGTAATATATATTATAATGAATGTACAGATCGCATTGTCCAATGTTCACTATTGTAGGGGAACTCTGTGTCCCCGGGGCATTTGTACAGGTGGCGGCTAATTACGTACACCTACAGTATAAATCCAGTACGATAATTAAGGTCATGGAACCTTAATCTGGCATCATCCAATACAGTGATACACTTGTAAGAGTTCAGATTAAATTAATAGTGTAATAATAATAAACTAAAAACATTGTTTAAAGTATTAGTTGATTAGATATGAAAAAAAATATGTCAATTTTATTTATCTTTATTGTGAGATTTTTTTTTATATGTAGCGAGCACTAAGTACGGAATTTATATAAATATATTATTCTGTTTTTACTTTTAAAATTACGATTTATTTTATTATAGAATATGATAATGCTATGATGCTTTACATTTTAGTCTCATATGGTAATTTTGTCTATTTGGCAAGAGAAGGGGCCAGGTTTAAGCATTGTAATAATATTAAATGTGGGATTCGAACCCATGACTCTGTTACGTTATAAAAAACGCTTAAAAACTTTAATAAATTATAACCAACCATATACAGCTTCACGCTTTATCCCGCAGTTAACAGGGTAAGCAGAGGGAACCTAATTTTAAGACATTCCGTTCCCCACTTTCTACCAAATTCTGGAGACATTGCGTGTTGAGTGGCAAAACTCAACGCCGCGCTTTACCTCGATACCAGAGGGAAGAAATGGAAATATAAACGTAAATAAATATTTCAGTTCCTCGAGTGGGGATCGAAGCCACGACCATCACGTTACAGTCACACCCTTGTGCCGCTGCGCCACTACGGCCTCACCAACCCTATACATAACTGATTAATAAAAGATAAGCCTACTACGAAATCAATCTATACCTATAACCTGATTTAATGATTGGCAGACATACGTCGTCGTATGTACTATTGTCTATAATTAATGAACGTAATTTAATTAAAATCAAGGAACATTAGAAATGTTATAATTAGGATTATTACATTAGAAATATTACAATTTTTATGACTAAAATATAAACTATTATTTCGGAGTAATTATATACTAATATCGTAAACTCTTTGCCTTAGATACAATTTAAAAATTATTTAAAATATGTATTTATATTTTGCTAAATTAGAACACAAGAAGTTGACAAGAAAGTCTCTATCTATATAAAATATCTGATGACTTCGCCTGCACGGGCTACACTATTTTGACTATTTCGTTATTTACCACTCGTTTACCCGCAACTTCTTTTGCTTTTAAGTTGAAACGTGAAATGGAAAATCTCGTTTTTCCCGTCCCCATCGAAAAACCTCGTTTAGTGCTTCTCTACTCTCCGTAGCCTAACTATCTATTTCTAAGTGCAGTAGTGTCTGATTTTATATATTTATTTCTACCCATCTACATCACAAAAAAACAATACAAAATTATGCAGTAGGTACTTGTTTAAATACTGCCTTCCATCCGTCGTCAATTAAACAATATAAGGGTAACTGCAGACCATCCAGTTCCATTCTCTTTGCTTATCCCCCAAGGAATATGCCATGGAGATGGATATCGTTTGCTCTAGTATACTAGGTTCCTGCTTAAATCTTCGAAGCAACATTTGATAAACGTATAAGCCAGACAGGTTGAGGGTTCGATTGACACTCGAGGAAATTAAATATTTCATATTTTCTTTCTTTTCTCTCTGGTGTCGAGGCAAAGTGCAGAGTTGAGTTCCTCTGCCTCTGGAATTCGGAAGAAACTGGGTAACGGAGTGTCTTAACACTAGGGCAGGCGCCCTGCTTTGTGCAGAA
Organism: Heliconius cydno galanthus; assembly: GCA_036379175.1. Classification (NCBI taxonomy): domain Eukaryota; kingdom Metazoa; phylum Arthropoda; class Insecta; order Lepidoptera; family Nymphalidae; genus Heliconius; species Heliconius cydno. Next base: position 850,667 of record JAKRZM010001276.1, read on the forward strand.
TATAGTATGATAAGTAAATGTTTTTAATTATTTTTCTCTTTTGTATATATATATAATAAACATTATATATTACTATAACACATAAAAATAATAATATTAATTTCAAATAAAAACAACTTAATTTAAATCTAAGCGATGAGAGTTAAATATAAAAGCTAAGCATGAAGTAATTATTTATAGAAAGAAGAATTGTCCCACTTTAATTAATTACTTTGTTAGATGCCATGAACACGTGTACTTGCTTTATAAAAGTCTTTTAAATGGTTTTTTACTTATAAAAAAACAAATTATTATGCTACGTATAACACGTTTCCTATTAAGTATTAAATATTAAATATATTTATGCTTAAACTAGCGGCCCTCTCGCGATTTCACCCGCGTGAACTATGTTATTATTAATTTCTGTCTCCATGGCTACGTCGTAGTGACGTCTACGCAAAATTTGAGACTCCCAGCATTTGTAGTAACGAAGTTTCATACATACTTTCGACCCCAAAAACAACCCCTTAGAAGTCGAATATTGCAAATTCCCGTCTTAGCGAGCACCTACGTCCTATAAATAACTCTTATGCAAAATTTGAGGTTCCTAGCACTTGTACTTTTTGAGATTTCGTGATGAGTGAGTGACCTTTCGATTTTATATATATAGATATAGAAGACTAGCGGACGCGCGCAGCTTCGCTAGCTTATTTAGGGGTGAATTCTAATAAACCATGAAACATGTGTTCAATGAAATATATTTAAGAGTCGAAATTTCAAATTTTATAAAAATCGGTGGCGATTTGAAGATTTTTCCATACAAACTTTCAACCCCTTATTTGCACCTTTAGGGGTTGAATTCTAGAAAACCATGAAACATGTGTTCAATTAAATACTTTTAAGAGTCTGAATTTCAAATTTTATAAAAATTGATGCCGATTAAAAAAAATCGATACAAACTTTCAACCCCTTATTTGCACCCTTAGCGGGAGAATTCTAGAAAACTATGAAACACGTATTCAATTAAATACTTTTAAAAATCTAAATTTCAAATTTTATAAAAAACGGTGCCGATTTAAATTTTTTTCCATACAAACTTACAACCCCTATTTCACCCCTTTAGGGTTATAATTTTTTAAAATCCCTTCTTAGTGGATGTCCAGATTATGAAAGTAAACATCTGTCCAAATTCCACGTTTCTACGCACAGCGGTTACGGCTGTGCGTGCGTCTTACCTCAGTCAGTGAGGACAAGTCCTTTTATATATATAGATAATATATTTAACGCGTATAGAAACTTAATGTTGAAAGTCATCTTAAAAGGCGATACTAAACGCCACGATTTGTTTTAATATATTTGTTTAATATATATTAGAAAATATACAAAAATATATCACAAATATTTGTAAAAGAATTGTAGAAAAAGAAACATTTATGCTCAAACTTTTCTATATTGCAGATCAAATTTAAATAAAAAAATTGTAAAGCACAAGCATAAAGCGCTTCAATTATTAATTTCACAATAAAAGCTATTCATAAAATTATTTTCTATTTATAAGTAATAATTATTTATAAAATAATATCTCTCCATAATAATAACAAATAACAATCCGTCTATTAAATCTAATGACTTACTTTGTACCGTTCGCAATCACGCCGTCAAAGACAATGGGTGGAAGAGTGAAGCATAAATTCTCGTTATTAAGGTTGTCCATCATTTATTATTAATAATTTGTAATACGATATGATTTAATTTATAGTAATTATTAATTTATAATAATTGTATAGTTACATAATTATTATGCTTAATAATATCAACGATAAGCCTAGATTTCTTATATTCTTATACTTAACTAAAATTGGAACAAAATTATATGACAAAAAATATTAATGTGGTGTCGTGGGACACCAGGTAGGAACGAAATTCCTTCGGCTAATGTAGAATCGACACAATTTGCAAAAAAAGTCGTGCTCAATTTTATGTAGGTTTTCTTGATTTTTCTCTTAAATTTTGCTGATTAGTTTTTATTTAAGTACAAGAAAGTATTTAGGAAATTCAGTATTTTAGGAAATAATAAATTACTTAAAATAAAAAAACATCGTAATTCAAATTATCAACTAAAATAACAAAATATGTCTCTTTATTTTTGTTTGACAACATAAAATTACATAGAAATAGAATAGAAAAATAGAAATAAAAATAATTTTAACTCTCATCCCTTCTCTTTCTATTGTCACTCCACCCCAAAAGAAAGAGGGAGAAAGAGAAAGGTATTATACACTACTCGTCTTTGTATGCGACTGTCGCGCCTGCGCACGTCTCATTTAACGGTTTTATTTTTCTTACGGTTTTACTATCACATTTTTTTCAGTTCGGTCACGCAGCGAAATCCCTATCCCTTCCATGCCTGCCGTAAGGAACTTCGTTCCAATATAATTTTAAGCTTTACTGTTGTGTAATTTTCTCTACAGAAAATCCACTGAAAATGTAGGTATCTTACGTAAACTACTATTGCAAAAATAAAGAACTAATAGCAAATATTGTTCTTCTAGTCAATTGCTTTACAATAGTTGTAGAAATTTTATTTGATTCCCATTGAAGTGTAATCGAGTTTGAAATGGACTTTAGGAAGCTTGTGGATGGCAGCCCTAGATGCGATGAAGTCACAATTCCGCGCTAGTTACTCACGCCTCAGTAGAGTCAGAGAGGAAACGCTCGTACTATACGACGTAGCACTTATATCTAAAAATAATAAAATTTGTATTTTTCAAAACTTATTTTGTCTCAGTTATTTAAATAATTAATTAATTAAGAGGGGCACAAGCGTCTGACTATAACGCGACGATTGTAGCTTCAATCCCCTCAAAGAACTGAAAGATTATTTCTAAATACTTTCATTTCGTCGCTCTGGTACCAATGCAAAAACCTGGTGTTGAATTTCGCCCATCAACATGCAATGCCTTGAAATCAATCAACAGAAAATGGGGAACGGAGTGTCTTAACACTAGGTTCCCTCTAACTACCCTGCTTTATGCGGGATACAGCGTGAAGCAGATTTTTTTTAAATTTAATTTAACTTATAATTAAATACGAACGCTCACACAATTCTTGTATTCATGATTAAGTAATTATCCAAAAACGTAACTCAATAACGTTCCTTCTGATATAATTTTGCATAGAAGAAATTCGTCTAATTAAGTTATACAAATATGGTATGTTGTGAGAGTACAGAATTAATACAATTTGGCTAAAACATTGTGTCTTGCGGCTGCGTGTTATTCAAGCAAATATAATATATACTGAAGGTACGAGGAATATGTCGGAATACCACATCTTAGACGAGGGAAGTATAAACATGGAGTGGCGTTACGTCAACAACCATATTACTAATAATTAGTAAAATGTAATGGTACTTGTAAATGTCATTAATTATTTAACAAATTTTCTTTAAATAATTTTAGCAACTTTAAAAGATTTCTATTTTATAACACATCTTTCAAAATTGAAAAGAAGTACTTTGAATTAATAAATATTATTAAAAATATTTAAAATGACACCTAAATCACTCATCTCACTTTTTGTGCGGGGAATAAACCAAAATTGATTAAAAATACAACAAAAATTTAAATACAACTTTAATTGACTAAAATAAATCATAAATATAATAAAGTTTGTAGATAATAAGATATATTTATCAATTTATATAAATAAGCTGTATTGAATATAGATAACAAAACTAAAAAAAATGCCTCCGTGTCCTATGGAGGACCATTAATATGACGATACCCTGTCGTCCACCTCTTCCTCCTCCTCCTCCACCTCCTCCACTGTAATGGCACTTCATGATCGAGCAATCCAACTGAACAAGACTAATTCTAAGCAATGTGCTCACATTAGTTAGGTCCATGGAGTTTGCTCAATTTGCTTGTTAACTGCTGAGATGTACATAAACTAAACAAGATCAAACACTCTCCAGTCTCTGGTACATTTTGAATTATCTTAAGCTTTGCTAAACTAATTGTTGCAAGAGACACTTCTGTTAGCTGACACAACTTACAGAGCTAATAATTGAAATATTCTTATTTTTTTATTACAATTACACACTGTATCCCGGATTTAGCAGGGTAGGCTGAGGGAGCCTAGTGGTAAGACCCTCCGTTCCCTATTTTCCGCCGAATTCTGGAGACTACGTGTTGAATGGCCAAACTCAATGCCTCGATACTAATGAAAACATTAAATATTTGATTTCCTCGAGTGGGAATCAAACCCACAACCTATCACATTTAAAGTCATACGCTTATACTCCTGCATCACGACTAACCTGATATTTTAATTAAATAAGTTTAAATTTACAATTTGTTTAACGTTCAAGCCAAAATAAATATGATATATGAATTAACTAAATGTTCAAACCTGAGTGAGCATAAAGCGGAACAGGTACATATGTGCAAAGTGCATGTGATGGAAATAAACAACTGCACGATAAAAGCGCCATGTTTTCAGGTATAGTAAAAACAATAAAAAACTGTATTCGATATGGCATCTAAAACAAGACTTATGACATAACAGAAAGTTTGACAGGAAAACACCGGCGGACGAGCACATTTTTCAATTTAAACCTTCCCAGAGATATGATAATGAAAGTAAATTACTTTATTTTTTTTTGCTTTCGATTTAACATTTTATTTTCTTAAAATGGAAATATGGAAAAATCTCCGAAATTAATTAATTATATGGCTTAACTATTCTCATATTAAAATGTCATTTAATTAATATTTACTTTATGATTGTTAAGGAGCTTCAGCTTCACGCTGTATCCCGCATTTAGTAAGATAGGCAGAGATACTAGTGCACTTTCCGCTGCTCGAGCAAGGAGATGAAAACATAAATATTTAATTTCCCCTAATAGGAGTCGAACTCACAACCATCGCATCTATGATTACTCGCTTGTACCACAGCGCTACAAAGGCCCGAGCCCGAGCCCGAGCTTCAATTTCTCGATCATTAAAATTTTATATGGTCCGTTGCGTTTGTACATTTCCAAAGAAAACAACTTGAACAACTTAAGTCTTTTTTAATAATTTAATAATTATTATATTTTAAAGACAACATTATATATAAATTACTCATTTGCTAATGAAATTCAAATAAATTAAATTACACTATTTTAACTCTAATAACTTTTTAATTAAAACGTTGCCAAAGATAAATTAAAATAAGTAGCGTAAGCGCCCATAAAGCGTACCTACACAAAATATGAATTAAAAATTGCAAACTTATTATTTTTGCGGACCTTACCCAAATATTATTCGTTTTGTCTGAGACAATATCTCTGTCTACCTGAAGGTTAAAGGCATATGTTCTAATATCTAGTAACGACCGCGATAAATTTTCAACTGCCCCGACGATACATGAATTGTATATTATAAAATGTTTATTAAGCTAGAAAATGTTTTCACTGTGGAGTGCTTTAACCTTGTCTTTCATTAAATTTTAATGAACCCGAGCTGGAAATTTGGAATACATAGTTTTGATACAATTTTTTTTTTAAATTACCGAATTATTTTTCCAAAAATATATAATGTAAATGTATAATTATATCTTTTAAATGTCACCTAAGCCGAAGCCTGAAACTAGTCAAAACTAAAAATCTATACGAAAACAAAACATAGTGGTATGCCCTTACAGTCCTCTATTAAAAAATTGTCTTTATTATTTTAGTACACTCGTGAAATTTGTTAGGTCACACAAACTCCATACAGAAAAATCCAGGTATGGTGGCATATCAAATAAAAGTTGGCGGAATGCCCGTTTTTAAAATGTGTATACTGCTTTTTCTTTTTCTCTTTTTGCATCACTTCCAAAATACCAGACCGACTATATGTAAATTTTACATAAATCTATTGTACCACATAAGAACAAAGAAATGCTGGTGTAATTACACCTGCTGTATCGTTTTTGATATTAATTTAACAAGATGGTATCGATTATGTTTTTACTATTTTTAATAGTATTTATAGTTATTACTAGCCATCCTATTATTATTTATTAATAATCTTATATTATTATTTATAATTGTTTCGTGTTTTATCCACCTGTAATAACATCTAATGGTAAAATTTTCAATACCTTGGGTTACATTATCGAAATTAACCTCAATCCCTTTTTTCGAAATAGGCCTATATCCTAAATCAATTCTATATATGTACCAAATTTAATAAAAAACGATTGAGTGATTTCGGACAGACAGACGGACAAAATTCAACTGAAATGATTATAAGTCAGTTGAAATATCTACATCAAAAATATTTGCAATGAAACTCTTTAACTGAATTAATTGAGTACTTTTATTATTATAATTTTTGAAATCTCGGCATTTTGAACACTTTGCAGTAGTCCGTAGTCAAGGGTAGCCTGGAGTGGCATCCGTTTCTCAGTTGACATAATTATTATATTAAACTAGCGCCAATGATTTCTTAATTGCCTCGCGTACTGCCTTGACTTCTTGCAGAATGAGCTGACTGTATCTTGTGTGGCTTGAGAGTTATTTTTTTATGGCTGGGCCAGGGCCAGGTTGTAGAAAGCTTGTTTTTTTTTTATGGTAAAAGGACAAGGCAAACGAGCGTTAGGGTCACCTGATGGTGATCACCGCCGCCCACGACCCCGTGCAGCACCAGAGGAGCTGCAGGTGCGTTACCGGCCTTTGAGGTGGAGATAGACGCGCTTTTTAAAGGTACCCATATCGTACCAACCTGGAAACACTGCCGCGGGTAGACCGTTCCACAGTTCGGTGGCGTAGAAAATTCGGCGGCAGGTAACAGGTCAAACAGTTCTCCAGAACACTCACCATGATAAATGCGATAGAGAACGCACAGCGAGGAGACGTCTCTACGCAGAGCCAAAGTGTCAAGCCTTCTTATCGTATTCTCTACTGAAATTAGGATGTTTTTATATTTCAATAGCCTTACGGATCATTCTTCGAATCTATAAGTTCTCCTTAGCTAGGATGTAGGGTTTATGAAACCAGATGTAATGGTTCAGTTTATCCACTGTATGCTCTCACACAGCTGACTTCGAAGATGCCCATTCTTGACATTGGAGATGTGTTCCTTCACCCTAACACCGATGCTTCTCTTTGTTGGTCCAATGTATGATCCTGGGTAGAATATTCCGGTTAAAGAGTTTTATTTAAAATGTGTAAAAATCTCGAAAATCAATCTTACAATTTTAAAAAAAATAATAATGTTAGCTACATTATTATTTTATATTAAAACGATTTTTTTATAATGTTGAATAAAAGTTAAATTTGAGTGCAGTCGTTGCGCAGAAGCACAGAATGTGACTGTAAAACTGACAGGTTGTGGGTTCGATTTCCTCCCGAGGTGATGAAATATTTAAATTTATATTTCCATTTCTTCCCTCCGGTGTTGAGGCAAAAGCTCGGCGTTCGGTTCCAATAAGTGTATTACGCAATGCCGTGAGAATAAAACTAGAGGCATCATTATGAACTCGCCACTGTTAATTTACAACATTCATAAAAACAAAAAAAAAAACAATATTTGATACAAAACTTTCAAAATCTACACAGAAACTAGAATTGCTCATAAATATTCTAACAGCGCTATCGCACGTAGTTTTTACGGAAGCTAGTAATATATGTAAAATTCAAACATTTTACGATGTAACTATTTAAAAAAAAGGACCCTATACAGTTCGGAGCATGTGATAAATTTATTCGAGTTGACTTTCAACATGCAAAAACGTGGAATAGCTACTGTAAGAAGTTCGTAGCTCCATGACTCCGGGCAGCAGGTGTTCAGCCACCCCCCATTCCTCATAGTGGATCCACGATACGGCTCTATTTTATAATGACACTGGGAGTTTGCACAAACGACGTATGCTCGCTGCCCACTCAAGGATTATATTTAGGGTTGCGCCTTTGTTAAACGTCCTCGGTGTCTTCTTTTGTTGAATATTTTAAATGTTTTTCTTACAAATTTTCATATTGTTTCTTGTCTTTTGTACTTTATTTTATATCTATGTTTGGATATAAAATATAGATGTTATTTATTATTTATTATCCTGAGTTTTTAGCTTTCCATAGAAGAATATTAAGTATATTATGTTTTATCGATAGCTGTCAATATTGGCCTATTAAGTAAATTATCAGGGGAGACAAAATCCGTCTTAAAAAAATTATGGACATACGTATATTATCAGAAAGTTTTTACAATTTCTAAAATTGATATTTATTCTCTACTACATAAAATAAAATAAAGGTCAATTTTACATTTTTACACTTTCTTATGGTATAAAAATTGTATTTTTTTAACTGCGAAATTTTTAGTACTTCCCAAGTAATATACAACTTTGAGCTACGAAATTCGACTTCCCACAGTACCACTAACTCTATGTCCCAGTGAATACGTCATCGATGACAAAAGGTTAAGTCGGATTACCACCCACATCTTCATGTCTCATATAACCAAATGTGAGAGCAATCAGATTCATATTGTTCCCGAGAATAGTGCAATGCACCTGACATAACACTAAATCCAATATGTCTGATGTCACCCGCAAATTTTATTATACGAGATGACGTGACGGCGTCACTCTCATGTCTCTCTTGGTATGAAATTTCATTGTAATGTAGCTATTACTACTCGAAATATTATATATTTCTATTTCTAAATCGTTAGAGTTGATGCAGTAATTTAAATTTTTACTTAAGTAATTTAATATTTCCGCCAATTTCAACTATTACGCATAAAATTCATATCTTACGTACATCAAAATAGAAAGGAAACATATGCATATTTCATTCGTTATATTTTTAGTACAATAAACGTAAATGACCGTAATAACATTCTTCTCAACGTCTAACCAAGCGTAGCTTTATTAAATAAGAGCTGATCGATATTTTCTTTTTAATATAGAACATATCTATACATATAATAAAATTGTACCTGATTGCTGTCTGCATTTGAAAGATATATGAGAAAAACTATTGTGACAGGTAATAGAACAGAAAACATTTTTTTTGTCTGTTTGTCTGTGCGTTTGGGCACGCTAATGTCAGAGACGGCTCTTCAGTATTGTATTTTGGCAAACTTCTCGTAACGTTTAGTGGTTATTTCATAAATATAAAACTAATATCAATATAAAGTATTTTTTCGACAAAATTACTACAATATGGTTATTTTATTGGATTGAACATAAGTTTCCAATATATGGGTATTAGGTATTGTCTTTAACAAGATAATCTAGATATTATATTTTTAACATGTAGCTAACATGTGAGAACTTACTATGTAATACAAAAAAGTGATAAATCTGAAACAGAAATTTATAGGTATATTCGTTTAATAGAAAAAAAAACAACTACAAAATTATATTTGTAATGCATTTCGTACAAAATAAATGCATACAACCGCAAATTTACGTTTGTCAACGTTGACCCACAATCCCACAATTAGTACAGAACCCTCATTGGGCGTCACTGACTCGCACTTGACGGCTTTTTTTCAATTCCGCCTACATTCGTTTTCGTGAACGACCTTGATCCGTTTCATAATAGGCAAATGAGAGCGCGGTAACAGTATGCAGCTAGTATTCCGTAACTAAGATAATTAGTGTACCACTACACAGCTTGTTTAAGGTTTTTCCCCGACAATCTTAATTAATGCATTTTGCTGAAGAACACCTGGGGCTCGCTGGGGCTTAATTTTTAATTACGCCGTAGTGGAGTGCGCGGCTCGTGCGCTATGCATGTGCGGTCTCCGCTCGACTTAGCGGTCATCATTAAATATGTAGAGCCAAGTTAATGTTTGCATTATTTTATTCAAATACAGCTTTTAGCGTAATGTAACATATATATATATACATACTAGTGGACCCGTACGCGGCTACGCCCGCTTGAACTATACGAATATTTATTAAATATATTTATGAAATTATTTTCAGTTTTCAATAGAGAGATGCGTTAAGCAAGCTCATTTTGGGTGACGCTTTCTAGCAACAAACTTTGCAAATCGTTGCCTAGCAACGACAGTTGTTATTAACGTGGCGGAATAAATTGCATGTCAAATTAATAAGTATTTTAATATATTGGTATATATCGAAAATATTACAAATATGAGAAAAAAAAGTATCCTATGTTCATCCCGAGACCCTCAAGTTTCTCTGCATGAGTATTTTATCACAATTAAATTAGCGGTTTGGCCCTGATTGCGTAAAAGACAGACAGAGTTACTTTCGAATTTATAATATAGGTATGGATATACATATTATACATACATATGTTAGATTAATGTGGATAATCATAACCATTTTTTGTATAAATATAATCTTATATATTGTTAGACATCTAGAAATAATATTTTATGAAAATTACACTTGAAAAAAAAACAGAGAAATATCCCATTTACTTATGAGAATAGAATATTTGAAAGGAAACATTGGCCTTAGAAAGCTTTAATACATCAAGTTGGTAAAGCCACCGCACTGTAGCATATCGTAGCAATAGCTTATATACCCGTCTCTCTCGCACCGTCCATAAAATATTCACGAGGGCGAAGGCGGAGATATTATTATAAACTATTTTATGGCAACTTTTCTCGCTGTTTCTCAGGGGAAGCACTTATGTGAATTACCGGGAAGCTTATGTTTTCTTATTTCTGTTTTTAGTTGGAGAAATATATTTGTATTATAGTAATTATAACATACAAGAACACTAAAAGAATAATACTAAATAAAAAATAAATCAGGTTCACCCTGTTTTCGCACACAGCAGGATAGGCAGAGGAAACCTAGTGTTAAGACACTCCTAACTTCACTAAGAAAAATCATACAATGACTGCCTTGTCCAAATATGTAGGTAATAAACTAAGAAATCAAAGGTATCACTTGCTACCATAGGATAGCTCAAGATGTCTTGTAGGTAACTTAGGTTACTAATTATCATCAGATTAACTTTATTTCGAGGCGGCCGTGCGTATAAGCCTGTGACAGTAACGCGAGGGTTGTAGGTTCCCACTCGGGGGAATGAATAATTAATTATTAGATAATATTTTCATTTCGTCGCTGTGATACCAAAGCAAAAGCCGTTGAATTCTGCCACTCAACACACAATGCAATCTTAACACTAGGATCCCTTAGCCTACCCTGCAAAGTGCTGGAATAATTGAAAAAAAAATATTTTAATGAATATTGGCCATAAATTATTTAAATTTCGCCTGTGTGTAGAGTAGGCTGGTCGCTAGTATTGGATAAACAGCTTGTGACAGTGTGCAACCGTGTGTGCATATTAGGTAATTACGATAATTTCCAACTAGTTCATTAATTTGTATCCTATTAAGCAAATTAGGCTTCGCATAGATATGAGTGTCGCTTGTTGGATATTTCCCGTATACCGTGAAACCAATAAATATTTGGGAATTAAGTATTACAAATGTACACAAATCTGCAGAATTGTTATTTTCTTTCAATGCATAGACGGAACCACGGGACTTATTTTGTTTTGTAGGTAGGTTAGGAAATGTAGAGCACTAAGAGAGGATTTCCTGAAATTCCGTGCCCTTGAAAGTGTATTTATAGCTTAATAAGAAAATATTGTCTATGTTACGTTGATATTCTATTACATTTTATGTAAACAGCAAAAGAAAATTAAATTGTGTTTTAATTTAATATTGTAAATGAATATGGATGACAGTCAATAAGTGTAGTTTAATCTCGATATTTTACTTTTATGATACTAATAATTTAAAAGGGCTTAGTATCCGAAACTGATTTTTTTATGCAATACAAAAAATACAAAACTTACCAAAAAAGCTAGTAAATAGTCGAGTGTATTATACGTTAAAAGTACTATTTATAGTTTAAAAGTATAAGTTTAGGTATAACTATTTAATTATTTATAGTTTAAAACTTTTTAATAATTTTATAATAAGATTTATTGCAGATAAGTACTGTTATAAATTTGGCCCAAATATTACGTTCTATTTACGTTTGCGTCAGTTCAAACGTAAAAAAAAAGAACGTAACTAATATCGTCGTCTCAAAATATATAAATGTGCCACAGTAAATATAAAAATATTTTATACTAATATTATAATCTATAGCGTCTTTCTGTGGGTGCTCCATTACACGTAACATACGGTGCCGCGTAGCCGCAGCAACACCTACCATAAGTACACCCGCGTTGCGCGTGAATATGTCACATGTCCCGAAACTCCCCCAAAACTCCCCACTTGCCCACCTCCCTCCTCCCCCAGAGAGGGATGAGCCAACATTAAATTAAATAATGAATCAGTATAAAATGACTGTTTATTTGAATTGAAGTTTGTTATTGCATAGTTCAGTCCAGATGACTAAATAAATGAACGCAATTCGCGCGAATGCGTTCTGTATTCACTTTATATTCATAAAGTAATAAAGAGAATGTGAAATTATATATATTGTGGGTAATGCATCGAGACGATGGTAATGAGACGATAGTTACTATTCAACTCATTTATTATATATTTAATTTGGTAATATACCTTGGTATATAATATACTTCTTACCGTAGTGTTTGTCACTCCGTTCTCTCTGACTACCCCACTAGGGATAAAGAAGGGATAGATAATTTAATACATTTATTATAACACATTGCAGGCTTAGAAATGTTTTAAATAATATTTATTATTGTTATGCAATACCTCTCTAGTATATATACTATATATACAAAAAATACTCTTAGCTATTAGAATATATTGTTTTCGCCTAAAGGAAATAAATCCCCAAAATTAATAACCTCCAAACTCGACATAGTATGCATTCACCGTTCGTTGCTAAGGTAGGCATCTATAAAGGGGGAAGGCAAGGTATGCTTGGATTTTACTCATTAGGGATATTATGCGGTTGTTTCGCAAAATGATAAATGGGTAAGGACGGCATTAGTTGAGCGACTTACCTACGAGTACGGGGCCGGTGTCGGTGTTCTGTTGTTATTATATCTACCCCTATATAGGGGTTGACTACTACAAGGGTTGAAGTGTTCATTTGAACCTGAAAATAACATGTTATAGTCAAAAGTAAACATCATTTAATATCCTTAAGTATTTTAAAGTAATTGGCTATTGTTTTTGTCCTAAATAATTGTTTGAAATACGTTTCAATTCATAAAATTCAAAAGTCATTAGGCTAAATGTTAAATTATTTAAATTTCAATTTTAATAAAAAATATTGATATTTTAATTATATTTTAAGATAGCTACGTTATAACTACGGCTAATTATAATTAGTAGTTGACAGAAAGGATAGACGACGATGATTTTTAAAAGCAAATAATTTTGAAATGTTTTGAAACAAAGAGAAAAATTAATTTAACTTTTTATTGAAATTAAAATCCCTAGAGTAGGTTTATGGCATATTCTAAAATTATCTGAACTTGCTCATCGAAAGCTTTTAAAGTAAGCATTCTTGGAAGGCTTGACCAAATTCTCTTGTATTCATATAAGTGAATATAAAAGAAAAGTTATATAGATACTTCAGACATAAACAATGAGACTCTCAGAGAATGAACTCTTACTACTCTTGTGAACTATTAGCCTGTATATTTTTATTTTTATTTGTTGTTTGTACTTCCAATGCTTAACAGAAACCAACAAACACGCAATAGACAGATTATATATTCTAATTTTTTATTTATTTAATATTTAATTATATATTTACAGAAAATTAATTTAATCACTTTATTATATTAACATCAATTATTTATGACAGAAAATTATTTATTTATTTATTATTTGAAATATAACACACAACTCTCATATTAGCGACGCCGGTTAAAATATTTAATTATGAACAGGTGACCGCTAGCTAGATGCAAATCGCCATCTCATCCCATATCTTATCTAGTGAGTCGCAAACGTCCGCTATTCTATCGGCCATTTCAATTAATTATGGCCATTTTAACACTCTTACTCCTTCTCTATTCTTTATATGTGTAGACTATTTTTCTATTCTGTTTTCTTCGTATATGTATGACTTTCGTGTGTATGTGCAATAAATATTTTGTGTATTAAAAGACTTTATTTATTACTAGCGGACGCGCGCAGCTTCGCTTGCGTATTTAAGGGTGAATTCTAATAACCCATGAAACATGTGTTCAATGAAATATTTTTAAGAGTCTAAATTTCAAATTTTATAAAAATCGGTGGCGATTTAAAGATTTTTCCCATACAAACTTTCAACCCCTTATTTGCACCCTTAGGGGGTGAATTCTAGAAAACGATGAAACACGTGTTCAATTAAATACTTTTAAATATCTAAATTTGAAATTTTATAAAAATCAGTGCCGATTTAAATTTTTTTCCATACAAACTTTGAACCCCTATTTCACCCCTTTAGAGTTAAAATTTTTCAAAATCCCTTCTTAGCAGATGTCCAGATTACGAAAGTAAACTTTTGTCCAAATTTGACGTTTCTACGCACAGCGGTTACGGCTGTGCGTGCGTCTTACCTCAGTCAGTGAGGACAAGTCCTTTTATATATATATAGATTACATATAACAAACTTCCTATCGGACTTTTTTAGATAGTTTAATATGGTGGCCAACAAAATAAATACCATAAACGTAATACATAGTAAGTAGTATATATAAATATAGCTTTTTAAGCTTAACATTAATTGACTAATGGATTGTAATGGAGCGCAAAGCCCGGCCGCATCAAATAACCAGGTAGGTATACCGCTTTTATAAAAACCATTTCGTACATTTTAAAACGTTAATGAAACAGAATTAACTATAAATAATCACATCGAGACATTTTATATTTAGTTCTAAAGGTAGGTTCATGTTCCATTATATTTTTATGTAAAATGTATAATTTTTTTCAGCCTCACTACAACAGAAAGAAGACGCTTTGCCTCGATACCAGAAAGAAGGAATGTAGATATAGAATATCTTCATTTCCTCAAGTGAGAATTAAGCCCACACTCTGTCGCGTTAACAGGCATACTTTGTGCCCTGCGCCACGACTGCCTCAATATCCATACCCATATTATAAATTCGAAAGTAACTCTGTCTGTCTGTCTGTCTTTTACGCAATCAGGGCCAAACCGCTTATTTAATAATGATAAAATACTCATATAGAGATACTTGAGGGTCTCGGGGTGAACAGAGGATACTTTTTTTCTCATATTTGTAATATTTTCGATATATACCAATTAAAATACTTATTAATTTGACATGCAATTTATTCGCCATGTTAATAACAACCATCGCTATGCTAAGCATATATAAGCACCGTTGCTAAGCAACGATTTGCAAAGTTCGTTGTTAGAAAACGTCACCCAAAATGAACTTGCTTAACGCATCTCTCTATTGAAAACTGAAAATAATTTCATAAATATATTTAATAAATATTCGTATAGTTCAAGCGGGCGTAGCCGCGTTCGCGTCCACTAGTATGTATATAAAATAGATATATCAATCTATTTATACCCACCTACTAATATTACAATGAAAATTTCTTTGAATCGGAGTTTAAAATCATCATCTCCTTATTATTCTTCTATATTCCTATAAAATATTAATCGAAATTCTTTTAGAGAGATATACATAATGGAAATAATATTTTCATCGCAAATAGACCGAAGTACTCGTTATTTAAACTAGGCGGGAATTTCTAAAAATGAAATATTAAATAAAGATACTTAATAAAATACTTTCATATCAAATAACTCCATTATCTATATTTTCTAGTAGCTATCTTCGTCGTTATAATATCCTATTAGTGTCCTTTAACAAATAATTTTTTATCATATTTCTATACTTTTATGTTTTAATACATATATCATAAAATATAGTTATTTATATATATTGTGTATGTATAAGTATGTGTACGAATGTTGTTCCTTTTTAATTTAAAGCTTCACCCAAGCAGTGGGAGCCTTGTGTTGAGACACTTCCCACTTTCCACCGAATTCTAGAGACATAAGAAATGAAACTATTAAATGTTTCATTTTCTCGAGTGGGAATCGAATCCACAACCTGACGCGTTCACAGTCACACAGACTGCCTCCTTATTTCATAATAATTTATAATTGAATAAATCTGATATGCGAATAAAATCTCTCATCTTCAACGCCATTGCGATAAACGACATTTATATTCTGTAAGTAAATAATTTCATTAATGACCAAATAACTTTGGTTAATTTTTTGGATGTCAAAAATTAATGATCGTAAGCATCAGGATTAAAATTGATATTATATTTTTATCAACTAAAAGAATAGTAACCTTAATCATTTCTAGGATAAATATTTTTTTTATATATTATTCTAGTCCTACGTTCTACCACAGAACAGAGTGTGACATTTACTCTTCCTCATTATGTATATTTTTGTTCTCAGACGTATCCAGACGAAAGGTCTTTCCGACGAGAGCGTCCCACCCCAGGTTTGTTCACCTCCATAAAACTACCAGAAGCCGAGCCCCCAAACGGCGTGGCGCCCCTGCTGGATTTCCCGCGGGGGCGCATGCGACCGGTTACTTTTCTAGGCGAGGGACCACATGGCACTGTAAGTACCTAGAGTCTAGACTATTTCCTATATATAAGGCATAATATGTTTATTATCTTTAGCGTGTATGTAAAGTATAACAATATTAAGATTTGAAATTAAAAGTATATATGTAAAATAAAAACTTAGGGATTGCGGGAAAGGAGTACTGTTACCACATTACGTGATAAGTTGTGTACAGGGAAATGTCTTTTCATAATTACACTGGCTACTCAGCAAAGAAACTAGCAAGTAATACCAAGCCAACGCCAAAATTCGGAATAAAACTAGTTCAACTGAGAATCGTGTCAATACCTTCAGAATGTGCCAAATTTGTTTATAATGATGACATGCACAAGTATTAAATACTGCATTACGTTGCATATTATAATAAAACTTATATATATCTATCCCTATATATAATAAAGAAGTAAAAATGGCGTCTGTACATTGAATATATTTACAAAATAATAATGGAGGGGGGGTTTAGGAACAGTTTATAGACCCCAAATCTACAAAAAAAAATGTCCGTTTATGTTTATTTGTATGTTTGTGCCCACTAATCTCCGGAACTACGGGACGGATTTGAATAAAACTTTTTTGGTTATATCGAACGCACAACCGTCGCGTTGCAGTCACACCCTTGTGCCGCTGCGCCAGGACGGCCTCACAACATTGTTTTTTTTCTTCAGTTCAATTATAGCGTGTAATATAATGTGTACGTAGCTGTAATTATTTTACATTTTTATTCTTAGTAACTGAAATGGGACGTGATTCTATGAATAATAAACTCCAAGGTTATTTCAACATTATGAGGATAATTTACTGCAGTTCTTTGATAATAAAAAGAAAATTATGTTATTAAACGTGATTAAAAAAAGAAAGCGAGATCTCTGTTGCGGCGAGGCTCCGAGTGCTCTTCTTGGACCTCGTTAGCATTTTCTACATTTAAGTTAGAATTAGCGGAATGTTTTGAATCTTTTTCACTTATTTTTTCTTCGGTCTCATTTAGTTTTCTTGAACTATTATTCGATTTAGGTTTTGCATCCAAATCCATATAACTCTTGGAACTTATTTCTTCAGCTCCTTCTTTCACATTGTCTTTTAGTAGTTCATCGTCTATTACTTTACCTAAATAAACAACAAACGGAAATATTAAAAATATACATAATAAATAAATAAATACATGGTCGATGGGCGCAAGGCTTTTTTTTAATTATGAATTTTACAATTACTAAGTTATATAACAATAATATATTTTACCGTCCTCAACGAACTCTACCACATATTCGCTTGACAATTTGTTTGTTAATTTTTTAAAGAAATTTTCCATTTTTATATTTTTATTACAATTTTTTAGTGTGGTCAAATGTCATAGTGTGTCAAATAGATTTATTTCTTTATCATAAAAAGAAAATAGTTTAAGTTTTTATTTAATCTTCTTTAAAAAGTACGGTAAGGTGCCAGCCTTAAAAATGCAAAAGAAACGAGGCACTTCAGTAGGTGTATACCTCGACTGTGCCTTCACTGTGCATGTCACTATATAATGAAAATAAAACAATAACACGTGAGTCTGTTTTTGTTCCTTGCGGCAATTGAAAAGAAAGATTACAAGCCTAAAGCTATGTATGCTGTAACATAGGATTGACTTCATGACAAACTGTGAAATATTTTTTGTACATTTTCTTGTAATATAAAACAATATATATATATTTTTTAATTTTATATTTTGAGAAACCATATCTGGTGTCAAGGCAAAGCGCGGGGTTAAGTTCTGCCACTCAACACGCAAAGCCTCCAGAATTCGGCAGAAAGTGGGGAACGGAGTGCCTTAACACTATCTACGCTAATAAGCACTTTTACTCAAATATATTTGCTTTGGAAAACCATACATAACTAAATAAAAATATAAGTACGTACATATATGTATGTATGTATATCTAATATATTTAAATGTATGACAGTAATTAATATTACACGAGGTGATTAATATTTTATACGTTGCATATTCAATGAATGAGGAGTCGGGTTTACATCTATCACCCTTACTTATATTATCAATCTATATTAGTTGCTCTCCCATAGAAATACATTATTATATAGTTTTGTGGAGAGACTTATGTCTAGCAGTGGACTAGACGGGGACAGGCTGATGATGATGATGATGATGATGATGGACATGACATAAGATGCCAGATTTTATATTGTTACGCTTTATGTAAAATATAATTTTACTTGGAACCTCGAATGAAACGACAGTTCTGTTCTTTAATTTAAACTTGTATTGTATAAGAACACTACACTGTATTTTACAATGTTAACCAGCCTGTACCATCCCATAGTTGGGCAAAGGTTCTCCATTTCATCCACTCTTGCCTATTTGTGCTCGTCTCGCCATCTCAGGTATAGATCTCAGGTAAAAGTGGCTCCCTCTGCCTAACCTGCTACATACGGGAAAGAGCTGAAAAAAAATGTTTAAAAATACTTATACAGATACCTACCTACCTGGTATCTGAGATCATAGAGAATTTTAAGTGCCATTAATTAGTAACAAGCACACTTCAATGCCGACGCTGGAATAGTTTTCCCTCGAATATAAACGCATCTGTCAATTAGGATTACGAAATAAGCCTCTTAAATCTTAATAGAATACAGGGAATCTCTAATGTAGAATAGATATATTATTATATATAGTTACCTTATATAGAACTCTTGATTTAATAATAGCAGTATTAAATAAATTAAAAGCAAAAAATCATTTTTAGAAAAAGCTTTTATTTAAACTCTCTAAAAAGGAGAAAATAAAATTAGTCTTTTAAATTTTAACTATCAACTCATAACCTCATTTTACACAATTTATATGATCATAAAAGCTTGATGATGATGATGTTGAGATGGTTGAAGATATGTACTTCAAAATTGAGCTCAAAGATTTCACCCGAACCCACATACATATATTGCAAGTTAAAAAAAATATTTTAATAACAATACTTATTTGTATGTAGTTAAGTATAATGCAAAATAAATTATTTTATCTTATCAACTTCACGCTGTATCCCGCACACAGGAAGTAGTCATAGGGAACCTGCATAACTCGTACTCGTACGAGTTAGTGTAATTACACTCATTTCTGTGTGTTCTGAGTTTAGGCCTAGAGTAGACGGTAAACCCGCTGTTGCGTATTTTTATAAGCGTTGCCATAGCAACGTGTATAAATACAAAAGTGTATTCGTCAAATGTATGGGAGTACGTGTTTCTACTATATATCTTAGCTCAGCTAAAAATGGAGGTTTCACGACGGCAAACCACAATATAAAGAGAGGAATACAAATTAATTTGGTAATATTTATTGATGTTTTACTTTATTACTAAGCGTTTCTATCGAAATGTATATTTTACTAAATATTTAACTTGGATCACATTAATGATAATAATATAATTATGTATATAGTAAGTACATATCTTGATTGAGGGCGTGGTGCAGGTGCAGAAGCTTGCTAGTGTAAACGCCACAGGTTGTGGATTCCGTGCCAACTGGGGAAATTAAATATTTAATATGTAACGAAGCAAAGATCGGCGTTGAGTTCAACACTTATATTATTTATTTTATAAACAATTATCATAAACAAAAAATATTATAAGGTAATATGAATCAGTAAAAGAATTAAGCCTAAATTGTTGTATGTAATATAGTAAAATTCGGAGATCCCTAGAAATTAATTAAACATAGAAACACTGTTCCAAACTTCGAGCCACCACGTATTTATGTGTCCTATAGATACTAGCCAGCCTCTATGATGGCCGGGGTTTAAAACAATACTTGCCAAGTCGAATTCCATTCAAAGTTCACTAAACTAAATTAAATTTTACTAGATTAAATTCCAGAGAGGTAATAATTGCGAAGGCGACTTAGTTTACACCCATGGCTTGTCGCGAGGGGAAGTTTGTTCCCCTTTCCAGCGTAGGTAGGTACGTGGACTGCCGGGCTACGAAAATACTCATAAAAATTGATTACTGGCCGTAGCAAGAAAATGCAATCTGCTCACACTCGGGCGCTCACCACCCCACACCCCACACCCCACACCCCGCGCCTTAATGGCCACCGTCGCTTATTTTATACTTTTACCATAATATAATTTACGATATGTCTAATATTTGTTCAGTACACCAAGGAAATTAATTAAAGATTGGACTCTATTTATTACCCATTATTACAAATATTTCTTAACAAATATCTTTCAATATAATTCTGGGTAAGATTATGGGTTCGATTCTCACTTGAAGAAATTAAACATTAAATATTTTCCTTTCTTCGTTCGTGATGCTGAAAAAAACACATACAAAATATACACGTATTTTACACATAAATTGTAAATTTATTTAAAACTCAAATAAAATTATGCACGAGAAATCGTCAGTGCACATGAACCGCATCACATATCATTTTAACTAATTAGTCCGGCAACATTCATTAGCGTCAACATTTAGTAATTATTTATCAATAACCAAATGAGTAATAAATATAGCAATTTGCACAGCAAAAGTCATCAATAATTATTTAAATTCAATAAAAATTGTAGAAATTGGATTTGCAATGATATCAGGTACAGTACTGTTACATAAATATTGTATTTGGTTAGGTGTTCGACGTTATTAGAGAATATTCTTTCTTGTTATTAATATAAAATTTTCTTCGGTTAAATAGAAAAACGATAGAATAAAAAAAAACATTAAGATTTTTAGTTCAAACGAGTGTAGTATTAACATTTATATTAATTAAAGTAACTTTTTTGAACAACGAAAATATCAAAATTACTGAATATACAGTCCAGATAAAAAAATAAAATTTTATTTTTGTAATATAATAATAAAAAAACACTTCCGTTAAGAAACTCTTAAAAATAATATTAGAAAAAAAAACTTAAAATGAATAAAATTATAAACTTTGACATTCAATTCAATTCTGTAAAACTTGTGTCTTTTAAGTATGCTACTTACTATATATACCTTACGATTTACCCAGGTAAATCGTTGGTTAAATAGAAAAGTTCTAAAAATTTCTGGAAATTAAGGTTAGGAAATAAATCTTATTTTTTTTGTAATAAATCTTAATTATAATAATAAAGAATAGTAGTATATTTATATATGTAAAAAAAATTTCGTCACACAATTTGCAATAATATGTCTTGTCTTGTCTAAAACAGGTTATATTCTCTTGACAAAATATTATTTTTTCGTCTTCACCTTCCTTCGTTTGCCTTCAAGATAGGCAACCTAGTGGTAGGTAACCTGGTGTTAACACACTCCGTTCCCCACTTTCCGCCGAAATCTAGAGGCATGGCGTGTTTCATGGCAGAGCTCAACGAATTTCTTTGCCTTGTTACCAGAGCAAAGAAATGAAAATGTAAAACAAAAAAATCCCCAAGCAGGGGTCAGACTCATAAGCCTCACACTTACAGTAACGCTTTTATCCCAGCACCACGACGACCTCTACAAAATAACATAAGATAAAATTTTTCACTTAAGCCAAAGAAAGTGTTCCGCCCCAGGTACGTATTACAAGCCAGCGCCCACCCTAAAGTTTTAACCAAACCTTTAAAACAGTCATCGAATCACACGCAAACCCTCTTAACACCACCCGATGTGAGTGGAATCATAACTACCCTATCCTTTTATCTTGGTAGCGCCCTATCCCCAGTATTAATTTACTCGAGGATAAAAAATGCCAGCTAGAGAAGACCTTTTTAGCATTAGAATATTTTATATACTTAATATATATTTAACAATTCTACATTTTCTACAATATTGTATGATATTGCAAGTCCATGCACATCCCTATCGAAAATCATGCACCTTAATTTAAAGGGAGGTTTTTCTGAAGATTTGCAAATCCGTTATACGCAAAGCCATTTTCCATGCTCGGTAAACTTAGAAACTGGGCCAAAGTAGGCTTTTGTGAAATATACAGGAAATTCCCTACCTCCCCTCACTATTTACGTGCTTAAGAACTATTTCCTTAAGAACTTCCCTTCGTGCCGCGGAATAAAAATGTAAATTTTTAAATTCTTTCTTTTTAATTTTAAGCGGTTGACTTTAACAATATCTTGAGATAAGTTATATACTGCAATTATTATATTTATTATGTAATGTATAAATATTGTACAGTTAACCATCTAGTGTACGAGTATAGAGGCCTAGAGAAGTATAAAATAAGATACAATCAAATATAAATAATAAAGATACTAACATCTATTAATAATATGAACGTTGTATTCAGCTCCAGATCTGCGAGACGGATGGAATCGAAGAACTGAACGACGAGGAATCCCCCAGTGGCGATCGCCGTCGCCTTGTTGTCGTGAAGACTTTGTGGCGCGGCTGCCATAGCGATGTGAAGTATGGAAAAACTTACCTCTACTTTACATAGAAATTCGAGTAAACACCAAATATACAAGAATGTGAGGCCAGTCTAGGTGCAGGGGCATAAAGTGTGACTGTGAACACGACTGGTGGTGGGTTCGATCCCCACTCGAGGAAATGAAATATTTATTTAAATTCATATTTCCATTTCTTCGTTCTGATGTCGAGGCAAAGCGTGGTGTTGAGTTCCGTCCGTCAATACGCAATGCCCCCAGAATTCGGCGGAAAGTGGTGAACGGAGTGTCTTAACACTAGGTTCCCTCTGCGTATCCTGCTGTGTGCGGGATACAGCGTGAAGCTGATTATTGATGGCAAAGTTCCATGTTTGTTTTAGAGCGGCGTTTGCTCGCGAAGCTACATGGGGAGCTGGGCTGAAACATCCACAACTCGCACGGGTGCTTGGATTGAGCCTGCTAGAACCCCCTTGCGCGGCACTCGACCGCGGGGACGCTGTTCCTCTTCCGACGATTCTGAAGACGGAGCGGAGATTGAGGTAAATCATCAGAGATCTACTCATTAAGCTCTCACCCTGACCTTGGAGTAATAGCCTCAATATATGGCATTTTTTTCTAGTTATTCGAGTTTGATACACATCGGCTGCCAAATAGCGAACGGCATGAAGTATCTGGAGTCATTCGAGTTAGTGCATCGAGACCTCGCCGCCAGGTAACCAAACAATATAAATATTTTATGTATACGAAAAAGTTCTCAGGAAAATTTCTCGTGGCCAAGAACTAATTTTTAAAATTGTCTCTTGTAGAAACGTAACAGTCAGCGACGATCTCAACATTAAAATCTCTGACTATGCAATGTTTTGTGAGGAATTCGTCGGTGACTATCACATAATGGCTGATGGATCTCGTATGCCCTTACGGTGGATGGCTTGGGAAAGTTTACTGATGGTAAATTAAATTAATTTAATATGATAAAAGAGTCGTGTCGGTACTAGGCTGGAATTACGATCCCCACTCGGGGAAATTAATTTTTATTTATTCATATTTATATTTCTCCGCTGTGGAACCATGGGAAAAGCCCCATATGAGTTTCGCCCCTCAAAACGCAATGCCTCAAAAATTTTGCGGTAAATGTAGGACGAGGTGTTTTAACACTAGGTTCTCTCTGGCTACCCTGATATTGATATTGCATGAATCTAATTAGCAATTGATTGTCACTTAAAGGCTACGGGTTTCAGATATATATAATTATAAATTTACTTTTAGGGAGTGTACTCACCGGCTAGCGACGTTTGGTCTTTTGGAGTTACGGTGTGGGAAGTGCTTACTTATTGTGTCGCTAAGCCTTTTGAAGAAATGAATGATGACCAGGTAATTACAAGAAATTTCTATTGTATTGAAATATGATATGGTTACAACTTTTTTTTTTAATTTGGTTGGGGTTCATAATTTAGACCGCATAGCAAATATATGCAAATGCGAATGTATCTATGTAACGTCGAATATATTTTTTTCCTTGAATATTAACGAGTAGATAATCTTTAGTTACATTTAATTCAATACTCGTGAGGTGGTTAGAATATCAACTTTCTTATAGGTGGTAGCCAATGCAAGTGAATGGCGTCGGGGAGGACGAGGAGCGCGCGTGCCCGCTGCTCCGCCGCCGCGTTGTCGACGTGAGCTTTACGATCTTATGCACGAATGTTGGCGTCGGGAGCCCATGCAGCGGCCGCGATTCCACGATCTTCATAGGTTTTTAGAACGCATGACCCATGGGTACAAACCACCTCATCATTAAGCTAGTAAGTTCAAACACTGTGGCAAATACAGCTACGTAACGGCACACCCTTAACCACGGATATACATTTAAAATATAATACTGGATTATGAACATGTGAACAAAGTTTCGTATGAGCTTTTAACGTTTCTAGTCATAAGCAATTAGAATTAGAATTATAACATAGGTCACTTAAAGCTTTTTAGCCCGAAGGTTTGATGGATTCCGATAATGTATAACAGACTGCGTAGATAATGTGATAGGATACTCGGGCAGTATTATTACAGTATTAAATAAGGCACTTTGAAGTTAAATTAAAAATTCATATATCTGGCGAAATGCCGCTTCTCTATTCCCTGTTTACTTGCTAAACTGCGTTCTCTTTCCTAGTCATCTTCTTATATTTCGTAGCGTTAACAAGTAAACAGAATGCTCATTCCCTTTGGGATGCATCTCTATTTAATTGATCTCGAAAAAATATCGATGAGCCAGTATTTTTAGCGGTAAGTCGATATTTTTAAACATGTAGTGGTCAGACGGTTGTTGCAACAATATTGTCGAACACAAAATATACAGTTCGAATATTTAGTAGATAGAATAACCTAAAATTATGTGATGAGATTTGAAGGTAGGAAGACCACTTCATGTCATGATATCTATGCTATTGCAAAAACATCCTGCAGGTACTCGGTGTCTGCGAACATGTCACTAGAAGCATCGATATCATGCCTTTTTTCACGCTACCCCCAGCGCCCTTCGCCTAGCGCTCCCATGATCTTCCACTACCACCGCCATTATGGCAATCCTTTCTTTAGGAACACTATTGTAATGCACGATAAGATAAATCACGTTCTTTTTACCGTTCATTCCATTAGTGTACTAACCTAGTGAGTGTGTCGGTCGCTGATTGAGTTTACGCAAGTAAATTTTATTGAAATTACATTTTTGTGTAAAGCTAAAACTCTATCTTCAATTGACACGCGTTCTATAATATCTATACCCAAATCTAGCTCCTATTTTTTTATCCTGTTTAAAAATGTTAAGGTTGTATACTTCGAGAGGCTAAGCATCCCTCTAGGGCAATTTGTGCCCCCTGTGCTTCTTGTTTTCTTCGACCCAGAATGGTTTGCACACACATAAGCTCCGTAATTATCAACAAGTTGCAAAACTTGCCTCCAAATAATGTTAATTATGGATTTGTGTGATCTATCTATAATATTATAACATGGCCAGAACTTAATATATGTCTACTTATCTGATATATATAATACATGTGTCATAGATATAAGGATGGATAAATGTTGTCAGTAATAGTAGTCATCGTTTCCCCTCATCCTCAGCCCCGATTTAGCGAAGTCCGACACTGGATGCACATTCAATGGGTCCCTGTTGAATGAACTTAATTTGAAAAGAAATCACTCGATCTAGTATCTTCCAGTGAATTAAGTGCATTGGCATAACGATTCTTTCCAATAACATATTAAATAATCTTATGAATCGGGGCGACAACTGTTCTGAGGAACAGTTTATGTATTAAGACTAATATATCCATTCCATGCTTCCCCGAGCCAGCGATCACCAGGAGGTGAATAAATAAAATCATCTGGAGATCAGTCCTATATGTGACCCAGGTCCTGATCGACGCAACAAGGATGGACGACTGTGAGACTATGTTAAATAATATCTTAATAACTGACCTCTAAACACAGGATATACCTAATTTTTTATTAAAAAGCTTTGCATGTTTACGCTAGATATTTTAAGTTTTTTAATCGTGTTTTTTTTTCAATTATTATGACGAGGAGGAAGGAGATACGTGCTATTCTCTTAGCAAGCAATACCTTTCAGTAGCTGTAAAATACAAAAAAAAATTGAATCGACACAATTAATACAGTAATATAAATCCTCCGTATTTTGCAATCTCTAATTTTTTTCTTATTTCATCTATGTATATTTTATTCGGATTAAGTATGTTAACTTGTTTATGTTTTAAGGCACATAAATGAATGTGTGACATTGGGTGGGAAAGTCGGGCAAATGAATGGTTTTGAATGAGTCATAACTTATTAAATTTACATGAGTTTTAGTTACAGTATGTGTTTTTCTAAAGCTATTTCTCTATTCAGGACTGTTTACACCAAATACAAAGAATACTAAATACTATTGCAAAATTCATAACTTGACTATCGGTCAAGTTATTAATTATTAAGAAATGAAATGAATACGATCTGAGTGACTTATCATCAGATTTCTTCTACTGGCCTATTAAAATGCTCCTACATTTTTGATTATGAAATATGAGTGGAAATCCAAAAACCAAAGTAAAATTTAAATATTATGTTATTTTTATTAATTTTATTATTTTGGGATCTGAATGGTAGAATAGGAATAGAATAGGCATATTTGGTCGCAATTGAACAAAAAAGATTACAGGTTCGATTCCTGCTCGGGTCAAGTATATGCTCATGTATGTTATTCCCAGTTTGAATAAATGATACGATCTACGTACCTCTACCATAGAGCAACACAGACAGGAGAGGTGTACCTATGGCGATCTATATTTATCAACTGTTTCTCATTTTTTGCGGGGGGATGCATATAGAGGGATGCGTATTCGGAAATAAAAACAAAATTATTCTAACTAACAATCGCCAACTAATTTTATTAAACCCGTGGTCATACCACGTGGAATTATACTTTGACAAAGGAGATTGCCTACATCTACTACCNACATAAAAAAAAACACAAAAGAAATACATAAAACCTAAAAAAAATCTATTAACCACAGAGGTTGCATAATACGGATGATAAAATAACCCATTGGACATTTGTAGATAAGGTTGCAGTCGAAGTTGAACTCCTGCAATTCAAAATTTCATATTACTGTATTCTTTGTAGTATTCATATAGTGTTTATTTGAAACAAACAGCAATAATAGTGTATAAGGTGTCAGGTTATTGGTGCGAACACGTTAATTAAATAAATAAATTAAATAAAAATAAATAATCGCGGGATTGATTTAGAAATGACAGCTCCATTTATTGGTTGGTTGTTTCGATTTTTTTTTATTATTCATAGTTATTTCGCACAAAGCGGAATAGGCAGAGGGAATCTGGGAATTTAGTGTCAAATTAAGTAAGACACTCCGGTCCCATAAGACAGTTCCGTTTCCCACTTTCCGCCGAATTCTGGAGGCACTGTGGGTTAAGTGGTGGAACTCGTCGTCGCGCTTTGCCTCATTACCAAAATAAAGAAATTAAAATACGAAATATTTATTTTTTTCGAGTAGGAATCGAATCCACAGCCTGTCGTGTTTACAGTCGAGATTCGTGCCACTGTGCCACGACTGGCCTTAAATAATAATATAGATTGTGGGAATATATACATGTATTTGTATTAAATAAAGAAAAACACAAGTTAAATTTAATTATTATTATATTTATCTTTTATATTTTACCTATTTAGTTTAATTTCATAATTTTTTGTACTAATATATTAATTAAACTTATACTTACTTTGTCTAATTAACTAGTTTACTATTGTAAAGTTGTCTTTTCTAAGTAAATAACCATGATATTTTCAAGCTTTTCTTCTGAGTATATCTTATTTAAATAAAAAAAAGATATATTTTGAAAAAAATCTTGGAAGGTCTTCTGAGCCTTTGAGACAACCTTTGGATTAAATTATTCATTGAAATATTTTTGCTCTTAATTGACTTTAAAAATGCTTTAAATATCAATCCAAACTACTACGTTGGAGAGTTTGTATGGTTGAACGCACTAAACACAGAAAGTACTGGTTGGAATGGAAAAATCTTTTTTGTTGGATAATCCATTTATCGAAGAAGGTTAATAATAGAAGGTTAATAACTTGTTAAGTATAAAAATATTTCAATGAATTTAAAACATTTAATCTTTAACAGAAACGTATAGGTACCTATAGTGTAAAGATATGTACTGGCTACGTTTACAATATGCCCTTAACAGTAGTGCGTGGATAGTATTAGTAGTGCGGTTAAATAAAGTAATAATTAATAAAATCACGCTTCACGCGGTATCCCGCACACAGCAGTGTAGGCAGAGGGAACCTAGTGTTAAGACACTCCGTTCCTCACTTTCTGCCCAATTCTGGAGGCATTGCGTGTTGAGTGGCAGAACTCAACGCCGCGCTTTGCCTCTACACCAGAGCGAAGAAATGGATATATAAACGTAAATAAATATTTCACTTCCTCGAGTGGGGATCGAACCCGCAACCGTCGCGTTACAGTCACACCCTTGTGCTGCTGCGCCATGATGGCCTCAAGTAATAATTAATTACTATCTTTTTAAATTAAACAAAAAATCTTTATTAACTTAACACAGCTTCACGCTGTGCCCCTAGCGGAGTAGTCAGAGAGAACGGAGAAAGATCTTTTTTTAACATAATAAAATAAGCGACTACTAATCCTATTACACTATTTGCGTCCATTTTGACGGTGTTTAACCCCAATAACCTGGTATATGAGAGTAGTTTTACTAGTAAAGAATTTGCTGGCTTAATAGTAGCGTCGTAGCTTGTTCCTACCTCAAGTGCTAAAGTGTAAACTAATGAAATTGTTATAAAAACATACAGCTATTATAAATTATATAAATATTACAAATTTGAGTAATATTCTCGATTACTTCGGATGATATCTGATGAAGCAAACACTTTATAAATTATGGGAATTTCACATCATCTCGATAAAGAACTCCCGAATTGCATATTTATCCGCTGGACTAACTAAATCTTTTTAATTATATCACAAAAAATCTACATATAAGGCTTTGTCTTAAAAGTAATGTTCATGGGAATTTTTCTTTTCACTTTTCACGTTTCAATATCAATAATAGAAAGTCGGTACTCCTCTAGTTTCCACCTTATTAAACCAATTCCACCTTAAAAGCAGGTAAATTAATGCAATTTAAATATAAAAAATTTCCCGAATCTTAGGCAAATTTAATATCAGACATTGCTCTAATATGCCTCGGTAGCCCCAATTCTAAAATCTCTTGGGATATTTTCTTGTATTACTTAAGACATCTGAATAAAATAGATTATCATTTCATAGAAAATAACCATCAATTGTTTAATATACTTATTTTTTATATTCTTATTCAAAATTCTTTTTGACTGCACAAATTAAATGTCAAAAAAATTATATGGTTTTCACAGCAATTTTGGTATTGACCACATAGATCTAGCCCCGATTCTATTGCAACAAACATTCAAACGGAGAAAAATTGGAAACGGAGAAAAAAATAAGTAACTCATGTCGCGTTTCTGTACCTTCCATCGCAGTAAGCGAAATTGATATCTAATATTTAACTAGAACCCCATCAAATTACATTTAAGACAAAATGCCTCTAACACGCTTCGATACTACTTTTCAGCCAATATTTAGTAACGCTAGCTACGTAGAAATTTAATGGAGTCGGAATAAATGATATGACGTTTGGAAGCTTGTAGTGAAAATGTGTTTGTAAATAGTTGTGTATTTGTGTGCAGATTCATCGACAGGAGTTAAGTAAAAATACTATACTTACGTAATATACATATACTTACGTACAAACTAATTTGACATCAAATAAAAAAAAAAGTTAAAAATCAAATCAGCTTTCACGCAGTATCCCGCACATAGTAGGGGAGGCAGAGGGCTTTGCCTCGACACCAGAGCGAAGAAATGGACATATAAAAGTAAATAAATATTTCACTTACTCGAGTGGGGATCGAACCCATAACCGTCGCGTTACAGTTCCACCCTTGTGCCGCCGCACCACGACGACCTCAAAAAAAAGTTTTTGGTCAAAAATGTCACGAACTGCACTGAATATACCTTTCGAATTAGTACTGGCGTTTATATTCTATCTCGTGAACATGTACACAACAAAATTTACTGGTTGTGCTATTATTTGTTAGCGGATTGTACATCCTTTGGAAACTTGTCGTTACGATAAATAAATGCTTGCAATCCACAGCACGGTCCTCTATAGTTATCTGCAAAATTCAACACCTCAAAACCAATTCTAAATAACTTCAGCCTTTTTAAAACAGAACCCATCGTTCATTTAGAATTAAAAATATAATTATTTAACTATTCTGTGTGACTGTAATCATGTCAAAACAGCCATACACTGCGTGACCTACCAACATACAATATTGACTGCTAAAAGTAGGACAACTCTCGTCACAACATTCATATTTTATAACATATAAACAATACAATAAATGTTGTAACTTTAAAATTTATATAAAAGACAAAACTGAGAAATATATATAATTGGAAGGGGAAGCCTAATGCATATTAGATCAGTATTAGACCTTCGGTTTATAATAATCGATAGTAATATTAATATCATAACAAATTTAAATACGCATTTATTTTTCCAAATGATTAATTAATAATATGTATTTGTATTTTACATTTGTCGATGGGTTTGTAATTGTTTGTGGCCTTTTAATGAAGGCAGGGGTGTGATGATGTGGGCAAATTTTGTATGTATGAGCGATAGAATGTATGGATGCGAGATGATAACTAGGATAATGATGGTGCTGCAATAAAAGAAGGAACTTTATCTTAGTTCTTTACATGAGTAAAGGTTACAGTGCTAAAGACTAGTCAACTCTTAATACAAAAAAAATGTTAACTTATGGAAGTAAATATATGGTATATATATTGCTAAAAATACGGTACGCAATTTTTTTTTTTGGAATCAAAATACAAGAAAATAATAACTTAAATGAAGAATATCTCATCAGTAAATTAATGCTAAGTGAATTTTACCTTTATGTAGTGTCTACTTTTAAATTTATAAAAATATGGAAATATGGATAGAGAGAGAGAGAGAGAGAGATCCAAATAAGAAAAGTTTCAATATCACGTAAACCACTACTAACGGAAGTGAGCAACGAACGCGAACCAATTAGGTAATGACGAAATATCAAGACATATTCTAATTAACGGTATTTTCATTTATTGTAGCACCATCATCTTTAATTTGTAGATTAGATTTTATTTTATACTCATTTCATTATATATTTGTTCAAATAGAGCATTAGTTGTAAGAGAAATAAATAAAATAAAAAAAGTTCTTGAAGTTCTTGAAGTTGGTCTACGAATAATAAATATACCATTCTTTACCATAATATTACATACAATTAATGCTTTTTCTAGAATTGATATATAATGAAATGTTTAAAGTATTCTAATATTGTAAATCGTACCATGAAAATAAATTCTTTTACAATAAAAAAAATGTTTAAAAAAAAAAATAAAGCAATAAAAAAAAATGTTTTTGTGGCACAATTTCAATGATAAAATACTTTTCGTTTCACATTGAAACAAAGTCAAATATACTTTTAATAAAAGATTATTTTTTATTAAATGAACTGTACAGTTCACTCTCGACATAAGAAACAATTGTTAGGATGTCGATTTTTGTAATTTGTTGAGGAGATTAGAACTAATCTTTATTCATTACTTCTGTAAACCTGTAAAACATTTGTTACCAGCTGGACAGGTGTAAAAGCTGCAAAAATACTACAAAAACTAAAGGCGACAATTTGAAGTTTGCTCTAATATACTCACAAATTAGGAATTCCTACCTCCTCTTAATTGTTGCTTTTTTGGAGATTTTATTTTATTTTCGTAGGACCACGAAGTATATACAGAGGGAAGCAAAGGTTTTTTGTGTATATTTTTAAGTTCCTTTACACACAGACGGTATGTGTAACAGATTTTTTTTATTTCACAATTTTACTAGACGTAGGTAACATGCTCTTAGAGACGGTCCGTTTTAAAGCTGACGACAAAATGACAGTTTCTCTTAGAAATGAAGACGCATCACGGGATGAATTAATAAAACAAGGAATTAATAAAACCAAGAACTACTGACGTTATAGAATAAAGTAAAAATGCGTTTATAGCGTCTTGGACGGGCGCAGTCTTCGGCGGTCTGTGGCCACCCCAGTCCAGTGCCCAGAAATTTTACTAACAAAACCCATGGGCGCAGTATTTAAGATCACTTTTCCTTTCCTCTGTATAAACTCTCTGAGCTTGTTTGAAGCGATAAATGATACCATCTCATATTAAAAGCAATCATGACATCAAGGCACGAATAAAATATAACGCTAGGCACAGAATGCACAGGGAACATAGTGTTAAGATACTCGGTTCCCCACTTACCGCCGAATTTTGGATTTCATTCCGTACTGAGTGGCGGAACACAACGCCGCGCTTTGCCTCGGCACCAGAGCTAGGAAATGGAAACATTAATTTAAATAATTATTTCATTTCTTCAAGTCGAAATCGAACTCACAACCAGTCGCGTTGACAGTCATATTTTGTGCCTCTACGCTACTGGCCTCTATAAAAGTATATAATTGACATTATTTCAAATTATTTGCTTAAATATATAAACTCATACTGTTGAACGTTACTGGCTATGGCTATGTTTATATATAATTCGTGCCTTGTTGACATTACAATTCACAACATTTGCGTAGGTTATAATAATTTATCGTGCTTTTTATGTTATTGATAGTAACACTAGGTAATAAAATGATCATCCCATCGATCCATAACATAATAATCACAAAAAGCATATGCAAGTATGATAACATACCTACGTATGCATATGACGCTAAAAATAATCATTTTATGAATATTATTTGCATTGGTGTTCGTGTAGTAGTAGCGCAGCTAACTTAGCTGTAACTTGGTATATCCTGAAACAACAACCGTTACAGCACCTCCTGGTCGGCACTGGTTCTTCCCCAAAATTTATTATCTACTTATCAAATAACCAAAGAAAACACGTAAGCTAAGGAACTTTAGAATAAATAAGTCCTGCAAAAATGTATTTCATTTGTTAGAGTTAAAATTATTAATTAATAATTATCTTGTATTTTAATGTATTCGAATGCAAGTTACGTACGTGGGTTGAGAACAACGAATGTTACAAAATCTTGTAAAAGTTATTAATCATTATTCGGTCGTCGGCCGTTTGGACGCTGGATTCGGAGGTCTTGTTCGCAACGTGTCATCCGTTAGTGGACCTACTTTCAATATATAAGTATACTTAGGCACCATATAATTAAAAACCTTCCAGTTTTTAAACTCACATTTGAATTAACTGTGTAAATTTTGGTGTTTTATATATTGTATTCTAATTTTGTCTTTATCTATTATAAATATATTTCGCCTTGCTGAAGCACTTATGTGCAATTTTAAGATATCTTAAAAAATGGTCGAAACGGCATTGATATTGCAAACCGCAGAGAACTTTCCCGTTTTATTTCATGAAACATTTTAAATATAAGTTAAATAATATAAGTATGTCTTATAGTAGATTTTTCGATATCACATCTAAAACTATGGGTTGTTAATGTAGGGGAGTCACTTACAGGGAAAGGATAAGTTGTGGTTTATTTTGATTTGCTTAGAACTTACGCGTCGACTCCTTTACAATGTAGGGACCAATTCGCATCAACATAGTGAACTCTTCTACTAAGTTTTTAATGCCTGTGGGCATAATACAAACTGTCTTGTATTAGTCAATAATCGACAAAATGTACTCTTATTTGGCATCTACGACAATATTCATCTTAGCGGTTTTCATTATTAGCCTGTATCGGATACAAGATCTCATTAACATTAGTTTTCGCTTAGAATATGAAAACAAAAATAATCTATCATTGATTAGTATAAGGAAACTGATGTTTCATTTCTTTAGATTTAATTGTCTTATGATGATGTTATTTAAAATGTTTAACACATTATTTAAAGCCCGCCTCCTTCTTTCGAGAAATATATCGTTAGATTTAAGTTTGAAATATTTGGATATGTATTATGAAGCGAGGCGGGCGAATCAATTCTTTATCTAATTAGAATATAAGCATCAATTATGCATGATTTAAATCATGATGAAATATCATATACTTCAATACATATCGATTATTTTTTCCAAACATTTTACTTATAATAATTCCATTCCAAAGTATTTATCAATGTATATAGGTGTTTTACTACGAACGTTTCATCGGAGGCATGTTGTATTTCTAGAGCCACTTTTGTAGTAAATAGATAATGCCTACTACGTACATATTACTTCAAGACTTTCCAAGTAGTAAAGTACCCACATAATGATTGCAATTATACATACAAGTCTAATATACAAAACTATGTTAGTATATTTAGGATGTGTATTTATTTTAAGAAAACCATACAGAATTCCTTTCATTGACATTAAGAAATGTCAACTTAATTAATTACCAAATTGTACTCGAATGACTTCTATGAATGTATTAAAAAGATAAATTTCATTTAATATCATGTGACAACAACACCACTCTATAAATGAAATCAATTCTGTAGGTACATAATAAATAATCAAAGACTTTTAGGCACCACGCCTCCTTTTTATGTAATTTTAAATGTTAAAATAAATGTTGATAAACATATCAAATTGGTGTTTCATTTAAATACCCTTTCGCCCTTAACTCAGGAATATTCTTATATTAAAAAAAGAAAAAAGTATTCTTTTAAATTGTATGAAGGCTTTCAATCATTGTGGATTAAAAAATTGTAACTAAACTGACAGTTTCATGGTAAAATAAAAGCATAAAATACGAGTACGGTTAAAAAAACTTGCTTAAATAAAATTCGCGCTCCGTTCTCTACCCCGCTAGGAATAAAGCATGAAGCAATATTATATTATTAAATAAAATTAAAACACATAATAAAAGATTTCCTGAGAAATTGAAACAACAAACTATTTGTATTATTTTATTGGCAATTATCTAAACAACAACATTACATATACATTATAGAATATATTAAATAAAAAATCATCAAGATGTTGCGAGTCATCAATGTGAGATTCATGTGAAAGAAAAATGGGTTCATGAAATGGAAAAACGTATGTGCATTTAATATTAAAATGACTCGTATAAGTAAACGGACAAACGGACACACGACCATTTATAAAATGTGGTCCGCTTATGTCTCTAACCTTTACATTACACCACGCCAAAAAAAAATATGTACACAAAATACTAAAAAAGATAATATAATTCTTACAACTACTAAATATTTAAAAGAACATAATAAACTTACTTCTACGATCTCTAAACATATAACATAGTATATAAAATATTTTAATGTAATTCCTAATCACGATTTCATCTTACAACCTTTAGAATTTCTATTGGACAATTTAGGACAAATCCGGACCGGTGGGACGACCCCCTGCCAGATGGAAATATATATATATAATAAGGAGGTTGGCGAAAAGCTGGGGATCGAGTGTGGTGGCGAGAATTGGGGAAGGCCTATGTCCAACGGTGAACAAAAGATGGCTGTTGATGATGATGATGATGATGAATTTAGGAAAGGTTTCTTAAAAATAAAACAGTTAATTTATTGTGTCCAAAATACTGTACTATAAATGTACTGTAATTTATAAAAAATTTAATAATAAAAAAATATTGTTTAATTCATCTAAAGCTACTTTTTAAAAAACCTTTTTATATACAAACAAACATTATATCAAAATAAACTGATACGTTTAGTAATATTCCATATATTTAAGAATTACACCGTAAATAAGGACTTAAGGACCCTGTGGCGCAGCGTCTGACTGTAAACATGGTTATGGGTTCGATACCCACCTGTTAAAATGATAACATTTAAATTATTTCATTTCTCAGCTCTGGAAGAGCACGGTGTTGAGTTCCGCCATGTCTCTAACACTCTAGACTACCCTGCTATGCGGAAAAATGCTTGAAGCGACTCAATAATGTTACCTTTACTAAAATTTGAATTAAAACTATAATATATATACTTTTTATACATATAAACATAATATGTTTATACAAAAAGATAAAACATAAAAATACGTTTCACAATATACTTATATAAATAAATCTATAATAATTAGCATCGCATGGAAAATGGTACAAGTGGGTTCAAGAAATGAAAAAACGTATGTGCATTTAATAATTATAACATAATATGTTAATATGTATAAAAAGTACAAGTTATTAGTATAAGTTTATATTATATACAAATACAACACAGCTTATAGAAAATATAAAACAGACTCATAAAAATGAATGAAAGTACGAACGAAATTCAAATAGGAACAGAAAAAAGATAGCTCGTTATTCTTAGTGAGGGACAACTTGTATGGGCCCTCAGCTTTATATGTACTTGAGGTACGACGTTTTAATATGCCGCCCTAATGAGAGGAATCATCGTATAGATACATACTTGTCTATACAATACGGCACTGTCTGTTATTGTACTTAGACTTACTTATGTACGTATAATTAGACAATTTGTAGCATAGAAGTGTAAATTGAACATTTGAAAGAGTATATACATTTTATAATAATAATCTCATTGTTATTGAGTTAAAAAAGTGAACTATAAATGTTTTTAGTATTTTCTTATTATATTTAATAAAAAAATAAGAAAAATTTAATATATATATATATATATATATATATATATATATATTAATCTTTAAAGAGTACAAAGCTGCAAAAGAAAATTCATTAAACAAGATATTTTTCAAGTTGGCAACGCTATTAGCAGAAACATATATAAAATAATTATTTTTCTTTTCATTTTTCATAAAGGACGGAAAAAAATAATAAAAATATACCTAATATTTTGTTTAACCACAGTTTTTGTAAATAGATTGTAATGAAGTTTCTATCAATTTAACGATTTAATATTTTGCTACTACGACACAAATATTCAATAAATATATAATAACTAAGGGAAGTCCGAAAGTACACAACCAATCATTTTAAAATGGCATAATTATAATATATAACAATGTTATTACTCACAAAGTCAAAACACAATTAAAGAAATAACTCTTATTTTCTCTCGATGCATTTTTAACTATTAGCTAGGAAATGAGAAGCAAGCCAAGTATCAAAAAGTAAAATATTAACAGATGAAGTAGTAGCAGTGGGACATGTGTAAACATTTAATATTTTTTGTAAATAAATCTAAATAATTTAAAACACTGATTTAATACTCTTTAAGCGATTTAAAAAAAGAAGCAGTTTGATCTGTACGTTTGTCCGCAAACATTATGTTTTAACTCTGAAGTCGCTTTTTTTAACGTAGTTTTTCATTACAATAATTTGTTTTTGTTTTTCATAAATAATTATAGTATCGTTTTCAATTAAAATCATAGAGATTTCTGTTTCAATATAAAATAAAATCAATGAAACATACAAATTCAATGGAACTTTAGATACAATTTGACTTTCCCGCAAAACCACTAGTAATATCCTAGTAAAAGGAATCTGGATATTAATTAATAAGCAAAGTAAGGACGGAAAAATAAATAATTAGAAACCTGAATTAAAAAGTGTAAATCCACAAAAAGTAGTATATAAAAATAATTATGTTTAAATAACATATGAAATTAGAATAAAAATGAGGTAACTCTGATTTTGAGTTTTAATGGTAGTTTAAAGTTTGTTTAGGATAAACCTTTCTATTCAAATATATGTACTATTTGAGTAAAAAAAATATATCATACAATAAAAAAAATGAGGCCACCATGGTGTAGTGGCATAACGTTTGTCTGTAAACGCGACAATCGTTTGTTGGTTTGACTCTCACTCAGGTGAATTAAGTATTTTCAATATTTTATTTATTACTCCGCCGAAAAGCGAAGTGTATTAACACTGGGTTCCCTTCTATTCCAACCCTGGTATATGCGAGATACAGCATAAAGATGAAAAAAAAAATTAATATAACAAATAATAAATCGTAAAAGTATCTTTCCTTATCACAATCAGATTATAATTATCCACGTAATTTCAAAATTATAAGTTTAAAACAAGTAAGTATATAGTATTGATGTTGAACAATAGGTTCTCGTTAAAATTGTGTAAGCCCATGTATTTTTAGTTTTCATAAGTTCTTTAGATATCCACTTTATTTGGTGGCATGTGTTATAAATTAACAATTATTAGTAATATATCTAAAAATTGATCTATAAAATTGTATTTAGTATTTTCATCTAAAATCAATAAATATCGCCCTTTTCAGTATTTTATCTAATTATATTACATACTACTTTCTGTTAATACTTATATAATATAACATTATCTTTACATATATGAGCATAAAAATATTTCTGTAAAACAATTTAGAATTTAGCATTTCAGTCAACAGCAATCGTAGACGTGACGAGACGATTGCATTTTAATAAACATTTGTTTTATTATGTATATCCAAAAATTACTTTAAAATAAATATGACAGTTACTTGTGTATTTTTATATAAAAATTGAGAATACATAAAAATTAAATAGATATAAGAAAAGAATAGCCTTAAAATAGATAGAATAGATAGAATAAATAGAATAGATATAATAGATAGAAGTCTTAAAACTTTAAGTCATTATCAACAAAGATTAAAGAAATTATCGCAATAACGAGAAGCAATATTTATACAATCTTCTTATTTGTCGTTTCGCTCTTGACAGAGCAGTTTTTATATTTTTTAAAATAAAATATTTAAAAAAATATAAAAACTTAAATACCATACCGGCCACTCTTGCACTGACACTTGTATAATACTCAATTATTTGCTCATATTTAATTATTTGCTCACATTACATTACATATTGTAAACATCTGATTCGTAGATATATAGTTGAAAATTTTCCAATTTTAAGATCTTACAAAGTCCCACTGGTTTGTTGGTTGGTTATCACATATAACTAGAAGAACAGGTTCATTTCGCAGAGCGTGTTCCACTCCTAAGCACATTCCTGCCGCCGTATTGTAAACAGGGCTTCCAGCCTAATGGGAATAGGAATAGTAATTTTTAATTTTTTAAAATAAATTATCTAATAGTCGACGAGTGGTAGCCGCTCTGAAGTTAGCTCTTGATGGCTGAGCAGATTTGATTCCAGGATTTTTATTGTTTTGATTGTTTTATTGGATTTTAAATGCCTAATTTCAGAGCGGCCATGACTTCATCTGTAGATCGATTTTTAAACATTTTAACAAATTAACCTTTTTATCGGATTATGTAACTGGAGGAACGATTAAATCTATTAGAGTTTAATTTAAAATCTGTATCTAGCTATCAAAGAATGAAAGAAAATCTTACTACGTGAAAAAACGCTACTTGTTAAGATTTGCACTCATAAAAATCACAATACAATATTTTAATAGCATGAATCTAATGTTCTTGACAGAACAGGATAACTTTTAAATCAGTTTAGTTGAAAGTTTTCAGGCCAGTCGTGGCGCATGGGCACAAAGTGTAAACGCGACTGGTTGCGTGTTTGATCCACATTCAAGGAAATTAAATATTTATTTAAATATATATATTTCCATTTCTTCGCTCTGGTATAGTGGCAAAGCGCGGCTCTGAGTTCCACCACTCAACGCCTCCAGAATTCGACGGATAGTGGGGAACAGTGTGTTTTAACAATAGGTTCTGCCTGCTTACTCTACTGTGAATGGGATACAGAGTAAGGCTTTTTTTATTTTTATTTTAATACATACCGCTCCTTTATGCTTCCATTCCTGTGTACCACCAAGTTCATGGCATTTACCAATAACTGGCGATACGTTATTAGACGCGTCCAAGCATAGTATGCGACCCAGCACCAATTCGTGTCGATCCGTTTCAAACCACACCTGGAAATAAAAAGATAAAAGCCAGTCAAGTACGAGTTGGATTTGCCTATCGAGGGTTTTGTATCAATTTCATGATTGTAGATTGATAGAAAGTACAACCTAAGTTTGTGGGCGAATACACAAACTTGGTTTAAAATTTAAAATTTCATAATTCTAGGTCAACGTTAAATACCATATAGGTTTCATTTACGCGGTGAATTTCCATACAATAAGCGAAGCAAACACGAAACACTATAACTATTAAAGCATAATAACAATAATGTATCTTCTTCGAGGTTTAATTCATTTTTGTGCTCAAGAGAAAGTAGGTCTTGATATTTGATACAAATTGATTGCCCCAATGATTGAATGAAGGTATATTGAGACCCAAGACTCTTAATTATGATTTATTGAAGCATTCTTCAACAATTAATAACGAATAAAACTATATAATATAACTAACGTTGACGCTGTTCGGTCCGAGTCTCAAAGCGCAATGGCCGCCGCTTGTCAAATCTGACAAGCGTTACTTTAATCGGCTGGAACATCCTCACCCCGCTTGAAGTCCTCAGGACTTCGTGTAGATTCAGGCAGTAGGCAGAGATTATGAACAGCCCGACGAATGATTTTGAAGTTTGAAGTGACGACGGCCACTACTCTCGACAACCCGGGTATAATTTGTGAACCCGGGCCATGCGCCATTTTAAATGAGGTGCGTTGGTCTCTTTGATGACGACCAAATCTCCTTCTTTTAGTCCTCGTTTGTTGATTCGCCATTTATGTTTCTGCTGAAGTTCGCTTAAGTCTGCTCGGTTTCATTAGATTAGCTGATGGTAAAGATGTCAGAAGTCGGCCGATCACGAAGTGTGCGGGAGTCAAAGGATATAGGTCATTTGGATCGGAGGAAAGGGGAGTTAGGTTTATTGTTAAACGAAAACTAATATACTAACGAAATAAATTACCTACGGTAGGTTATTCAATATTATATGCTGATTTTTAAATTCAAATACATACTAAATACCATATAAATTAATATTATTAAGGAAAAATTACGAAGTTTACTATGAATTACAATAATTTGAATAATATTTTTTAAAATGAGGGTTGACTCACAAAAAATGACGTCCACCGTTTTCCCACAAATCAAAGTAAAAGGATTATTTATGATAAGGATTAAAGGCACACTTCCCTCGGATTGATGGCTGCAGCTGGAAGCCGGCGATGTCTTGGAGAGCGATTATGCTTCGCTTCATATTTCGATAGGTATCACGGTGGGTGGATTGCTCGGTAAATATCTCGTCGTCGGGTAACCAAATGATTGCGCTAATGATGTATGAAGATATATTGAGACCCAAGACTCTTAATTATGATTTATTGAAGCATTCTTCAACAATTAGTAACGAATAAAACAATATAACTAACGTGGAAGCCGTCCGGTCCGAGTCTCAAAGCGCAATGGACGCCGCTCGGCCACTTGTCAAGTATAACATATGGATGCCCGAATCCCGATGCCCGATCATCAATTTTCGATGATCGTAACATCGATGTTGCATTAAATAAAACATCGTAACATCGATGTCAGTAGGAACACATTATCGAAATTTGGTCGCGTACACGTCATAATACAACGAGTGTTCACGTGTTTATTTTAATTTAAAAAGAAATATCGAAAGCAAAAAAAACATTACTACTTTTAGTGTTATAAGTTGTCGTTTTCGTTCGATCGCTACTCGAGGAAATGAAATATTTATTAAATATATAGCTGAAGCGGGATGGAAACAGCGTCAAGCTGTGGGGAAAAGAAAAGAAAATAAAAGAAAACATCGATGTTGGTCTTTCGAATTTTATCGAACATCGATGTTACAGCTTCGATGTTGACATCGATGCCAATACCGATGTTTTTCTATTATTATAAATAGACTGACTATCATGGTAATATACTGGGCTGGTCCTATTTATTATGTTAAGGTCGAAGTAAATGTAAAATTTGTTAATATTAATAATAGCTTTTAATTACAGTTTCATAATTAGTGGTCAAATAAAAATATATCAGAGGTGTATGACAAATGACACATTCTAAGTAATGAGGACATCGCATCAACACACCGCAGGTACAGATGACTACATCGGAACTATTAAATTGATTTTATATAGAGATTCTCCAACACTAAAAATATATTTCAATTCTAACAAAAAATAACGCTTGGACGATAAAAAAGGTTATAACCTCGTTATATTATAATTTATTTTTCTATCATTAGTAAAAAAAGCGTAAAACTAAAGTTAAGTTATTATGTTAAAAGTTAAGTTTTTTTTATGCAAAAAATCACCTGATTCAATGTTCTCATGCAACTGGCCAATATCAGACCACTGTTTTTGCTTTTTATATCTTTAGCACTCTGAACACACAAAGATGTCTTCTTTAAACGTATTTGGAATGAATCTGTGTAATTGCGTTTCCTGTAACAATAACATAAATAAAAAATAATAATTAAATAAGACATGGCCTACTATACGATAGTTGCGTCGGTATATTAAATGATGAAAAAAAAATTATAAATTGTTTGGATGTGGCAATTATAAAAAATAATCAGTCTGTGATGAAATTGAGTTTAAAGTTTTGGCCGCACTACTGTCGCACGTTATTTATTTATTTATTTTATGAACTGGTGGTAAATTATTTGACGTTCAAAAAATAAAGCTTAAATTTGAATTTTAATTACCTAGAATGCCACGGCTGAAACTTATTTTTATCCGGATCATTCAAAGCGGCTATCTTCTTTTTGGCTACAGTATCCTCCCCCATTTC
Source organism: Heliconius cydno galanthus (assembly GCA_036379175.1). Classification (NCBI taxonomy): domain Eukaryota; kingdom Metazoa; phylum Arthropoda; class Insecta; order Lepidoptera; family Nymphalidae; genus Heliconius; species Heliconius cydno. The sequence continues at coordinate 893,835 of JAKRZM010001276.1, forward strand.
TAATTCAGGGTAAATATTGTCTAAATACCATTTGAAGGATTTGCATCCGAGATTTTTCCGTAATGCTTGACGTTCAGATATGTCGCCTACGGACACGTGCGCTGCAGAGGGATTTTGTTCAATCACTTTGTTCTGTAATATGAAAATATATTATTTAATTAACGCAAACGGTCCTCACTCGAGAAATTCTTTAATGTTTTACTTTTTTTATTTTGTACTTTTATTATTAGGTATTGTAATTATGTATAGTAATATTTATATAATTATTTGTTATTTTATTACAAAATTCAAATTTACAGCTTGAGATAAGATTTAATAATGTAAGATAAGCAGAAAATACACTCTTACATCCTCATCCAGTCCGTAAGAATGGTATCCTAACTCCTCCCCCTTCCCCTCCTACTTTCCTTAGCTCCCTCCTTTTACCTATCCTACCCCTTCTATTTTCCTCTCCCCCCGGTTTTTCCCCACAAAGGGGTTTTGGTGGTCAGACGGCAGTCGCTCCATGTAAAAAACCGCCATCCGCCGACATAATGAAAAGTCGAACAAAGAAACTGGGTACGGCTAGGGCGTCGCCGCTAAACGACGCGCAGGCACATCGCCCTACACCTGCGATAAGTGGGCAAGGGCTACCGTGTCAAGTACGGGCACGGTTAAAGACGCGAGTACCCAGGCGGAAACTCCGCTTTGCAACGTGGAATATTGGCTCTCTAACCGGACGATGCAGGGAACTCGCAGATGTACTCATGAGACGTCGGGTCCAGTGTGCTTTCCTCCAGGAAACTCGCTGGAAGGGCAATAAGTCCCGTAACATCGGACAGGGTTACCGGCTTATATACACTGGGTCACCTTCGGGTAGAAACGGTGTAGCGGTAGTGCTTTCTGAAGAGCTTCAGAATGGGCTCCTTGAAGTTGACCGTCGCTCCGACCGCTTGATGCGAGTGAGGGTACTGATTGAGGGCGTTATCACAAACTTAATCAGTGCCTATGCTCCCCAGGCGGGATGTAGCGCGGCCGAAAAGGAGACATTCTGGGAGCAGTATGAAGGGGTGCTACTTGCTGTGCCGTCTACCGAAGTGGTCTTAGTTGGGGGGGACTTGAACGGGCACGTCGGTAAGGCTGCTGAGCCGTATGAACGTGTTCACGGGGGTTTTGGGCACGGTCTTCGCAATGCAGAGGGAGAAAACATTCTGAGAACCTGTATTGCGTCTGATCTGGCCGTCGTGAATACGTTCTTCCAAAAGAATTCTCAGCACCTTATCACGTATAAGAGCGGGTCCCACTCAACTCAAATAGACTACTTATTGACCAGACGGTGTCATATGGGCAGGGTAACTAACTGTAAGGTCATTCCAGGCGAAAGCCTAACGGCCCAACATCGTCTTCTTGTCATGGACTTTAACGTCACTCCGAAGAAGAAAGTAGCCGAGAAACGTAGGCCTCGGATCAAGTGGTGGTTGCTGAATGGACCGATGCAGACCGACTTCCTGGCAGAGGTGAAAAGTCACGATATTTCGACTAACACCGAGACTGCTCAGGATGCTTGGGATCGGGCTCAGTCGGCAATCATTGCGGCGGGCAGGCGAGTTCTTGGCCTTTCTAGGGGAGGACGTGTCATCGACAAGGAGACATGGTGGTGGAATGACGAGGTGCAGGAGGTGACTCGTGAAAAGAAGGCTGCCTTTAAGAAGTGGCAGGAATCCAACTCTCCTGAAGACAGACTGGAGTACACAGTAGCTAAACGTGCCTGTAAAAGAGCTGTAGCCAGAGCCCGCAGTGAAAGTTTGTCACCATTGTATGATAAACTTGAAACTGTGGAGGGGCAGAAGCTCATTTACAAACTGGCACGTTCCCGGGATAAAGTGACGCAAGATATCGCAAAATGTCTTTGCGTCAAAGATTCCCAGGGCACGCTGCTCTGTAGTCATGCCTCTGTGAAGGAGAGGTGGAGAAGCTACTTCCAGGAGTTGCTGAATACTCAGCACCCATGCAGTCTTCATCACGACCCACCGCCTAACCTCGGACTTATTGCCCCAATAACCCTTGACGAAACACGTAATTGCCTTCGACGCATGAAGAACGGAAAAGCGGTGGGACCTGACGACATTCCGATCGAAGCGTGGAAATCGTTGGGCTCTCTTGGTGTGCTCATGCTTACTGACCTTTTTAACCATATCTTGAACACTGGTAAGATGCCGCATCAGTGGCGGCTTAGCTTTATTACCCCTATTTACAAGGGAAGGGGCAGTGTTCAAGATTGTGGTAGTTATAGGGGCATTAAGCTTATGAGTCATACCATGAAGCTCTTCGAGCGCATGATCGACCTCAGGCTCCGCCGAGAGTGTACTGTCTCTGAGTCTCAATATGGATTTCAGCCAGGATCGGGCACCATGGACGCCATTTTCGCCCTCAGAACTTTGATGGAGGCATACAGGGAAAAAAGGAGAGCTCTGCACGTGGCCTTTTTAGATCTGCAGAAGGCCTTTGACTGTGTGCCTCGTCAGTGTATCTGGTGGGCATTGCGATCCAAAGGGATCCCTGAGGCCTATATTGAGATTATCAGAGGCATGTACCACGATTCCGCTTCTATGGTTAGGACTGCTGTTGGCGACACTAGACCCTTCCCGATTACAGTGGGGGTTCACCAGGGCTCGGCTCTTAGTCCGTTCTTATTCAATGTAGTGCTCGATACTGTCTCGGCTCACATCCAGGACCAGCCTCCATGGCTGATGATGTATGCCGACGACATAGCACTCATTGCCGAGAACCGACTGACGCTGGAGCGTAAAGTGAACCTCTGGAAGGGTACGCTTGAGAACGGCGGTCTTAAACTAAATGTGTCGAAGACAGAGTACATGGCCTGCGGGAGCCGGGACTCGAGCACCATCCTTATAGGTCCTGAGCCAGCCGTTAAGTCGGAGAAGTTCAGGTACCTTGGATCCGTTATGCACGAGTCTGGAGGCATCGATCACGATGTCCATGGCCGGATAAGCGCTGCCTGGGCCAAATGGCGGGAGGTCACTGGTGTGGTCTGCGACCGCAGAATACCGCCCAAGCTCAAGGGGCTGATATACAAGAGCATCGTCCGACCGGTTCTTTTATACGGCAGCGAATGTTGGCCAGCACTATCTCGGCACACTCAGGAGCTTCACGTCACGGAAATGAAGATGCTGAGGTGGATGTGCGGCGTAACGCGGTCTGACCGCATACGCAACACATTCATTCGAGGTAGTCTTGGGGTCCGTGACGTAGCGGATAAGCTCCAAGAGCGTCGCTTGAGATGGTTTGGCCACGTTACGCGCCGGCCTAAGAACTATGTCGGACGCAAGTGCCTTGCTATACCAGTTCCTGGGGCGCGACCTCCCGGACGCCCAAGGAAGCGCTGGTTGGATGTCGTGATGCAGGACATGAGAGCCAATGGTCTAACCACCGAGGACGCAAAAGATCGTGCAAAGTGGAGTAGGTTAAGTAGGAAGGCAGACCCTGGTAACAGCCGGGATTAATGCCAGGAAGAAGAAGAAGCAGAAAATACATTAAAAAAATCACTTACCACGTAGTCGTCCATCCACACTCGAGCCATTCTCATAGAATTTTGCAGCATGTAATCCTCTTTTTCGCTAAAACCGTAAGGCCGTCGTTTACGGAACACGTGACCAACTCTACTGCACGGAATCAGCTCTAGAATACCACCGCACATCCAAATCTATAAAAATTGATGATTTTGTTTTAGTTTCTATCTCTTGCATAAAACAGAATAGGCAAGGACAGCCTAGTTTTAAGACGCTACGTTTCCCCACTTTTTACCCAAATTTCCAGACATTTATTTATTTAAGTATATGACTATGTTATCGGTTTTGCTAACGATTGATTGAGTTTATTATTTTTAATTGTAATGTGTGTAATTTTTAAAATAAACATATTTATTAATATTTATCGATTGTTATTTTGTCAGCTTTGATTACTGATTACTTAGAGTAGGTCCAAAATCTATTTACTCTGCGATTTCATCGGATTTGTCAGATTGTAACAGTAACCTATGTATGACAATATAATTATAGAGGCAAGGACTGTCATAAATATAACATATATTCTGCGTTAAACATAACATAAATACATAGGTGACAAAATCTACGCAAAATACGTACCCGGAAAGACATTTCTAAGTTTTCACCTCCCCAAATGTTCATCCCGGGATCATACTTGCCGATGTAATTAAAATATTCCCGATATATAGCAAACAGACCACCCGCCATTGTTGGAGATCTGATTGGTTTCACAAAGTCCTCATCGCCTGTGAAAATATTATGTTTTATTTTAAATTTGTAATTTTATGATCACATTTTGCCCAAATTTTTTAGTCAAAAAATTAAAAAAAGACATGATAAAGAAGAAATGAAAGACTTGTGGGAGTATTCAAAAATTTTTTGTGAAACTGGTCCAAATCTTCGATCAATTGAATTTTCCCGAGGAACCCTGAACGATATACAGGGACGGGTACCGACAGCTAGTTCTCCTGTCCCCACTATTAATTATGTGTTACATTTTGGAACATATAGGTTTATAATTTATTTAAGTGTATATCTCTCATACTAATTTTCAAAACATATCAATAATTTGTAAAGCCCAAACTTTTTTTTTGTGAAAAAAGATTACTAAAGCGATAGTTATGGGTTCGATTCCCGCTCTAGATAATTAATTATTTTCATTTCCCTGCTCTGGTGTCTACCAGAAATCGCAGAGTTGAGTTTCGTAATGTCCCGAACATTGGGCGGAAGATGGAGTGGTCTAGTATCTTGTACTAGACCAGTCCATCGGCCTGCCCTGCTGCCTGCAAAAATGTGAAGATAATTTTATTCCCATCAAATACTAGGCCAATTCTTAACAGTGATAACAATATTGAATCTTATATAAAAAGAGGCCAGTTGTGGCATAGGGGATCAAAGTGTGGCTGTAAACGCGACTGGTTGTGAGTTCGATTTCCATTAGAGGAAATGAAATATTTATTTATTTTATATTTGCATTTCTTCGCTCAGGTGTCGAGGCAAAGCGCAACATTGAGTTCTGCCACTCCAACCGCCAACACGCAATGGCTCCATAATTCCACGGAATATGAGCAACAGAAATGTCTTAATGGGGACGAAATGCCTTAAAACTAGATTTCCAGGTTCCCTCTACCTACCCTGCTATGTGCGGGATAGACCGTAACAAAAAAATGATATAAAGTTTATTTTACGTTGACTAATCAATCGCTATCTTTCGTTGTTTGCCACTGTGACTTTTAATGAATGCAATCAATAATATTAAATAAATGGTATGTACCTAACCTAACTTGATAACCTCCAAATTCAATAAAGTGTAATTTGTTTTATTTATTTAATGTTAACAACATGTTATTTTGTATGAAACGATAAATATGATATTGTAAGCAATATTGATATTAAAGAATATTTACATTTTTTATTACTGGCCTGGCCATAAAAATTAACCTTTCAGGTTATATATCTTGACATCGATGGATTTATTACAAATACACACTGACACACCTTACATGACATCATGCAGCATCAATCACTCTTAATAATGTTTGTACTGTATACTTTCTTTTTCTTTCAGCATCACGCTGTCCCACATTGAGCAGAGAAAACCCAGTGTTAACACAATGTATTCCCCAAATTATATTAACAAATTAAAATACTTGACCAAAACAATCAAATTCTGGTTAGTAAAAAAAATGCAAGACTTCCAAAGAGATTCCATAAAAAAAAATTACCTTTCAATGTTCCTTTAGGTAAGTTATCCCACTTGAAATGCAATCCCCAGTTGAAACCACCACGGACCAGGGGACTAGGTGTATACTCAAATGTATCAGCGTTTATAACATCTATCACTGGGGTTACGGCTCGCGGAGAAAACCTGACTGTGACACCGTCCACTCCCTCCGACAAACGGGTTAGGAGAGGTGGCAGCCAGTCCACATTCACCTCAATATGCGAATCCAGAAATACAAGAACCTAAAATAAAACAAGTATATAAATTAAAATTTCTAAAAGATAAGTATACTTTATTTAATTTTTATTTATTTAACTTATAAATAATATATGTACGAGAGTATGAACCTATGTTTTTCGTTAGATTCACGCTTATAGCAGGGTAGACAGAGGTAGCTAATAGTAAGTCACTCCGTTCCCGTAAATTAAACAAATCTGATAATAGGAAATCGCGAAATCGGAATAATATATTTTTTTTTTAGTTCCCGTTACACCTCGCATAGATATGTGTTGGAAACCATGCGTGTTTGATGACTTCAACCACGCGCTTTATCTTGTTGGCAGATCCAAGAAATGAAAATAATTCACTCCTTAAGTGAAAATCAAACCCACATCCATCGTGTTTGCAAACAGACGTTGGGTCGCCACGCCACGACGGCCTTATCACAGTAAAAATAGTGTTGCAAGATTCATTCATGAGTTGAGGCCACTAACTTTCTAAAATATGGTAAAAAAAACATATTTAGCTTGTAGGTATATATATAATTTCAAGCTTACATCTCCAACACTGTTGTCAGCCCCATACAACCTAGCTCGAATCAACCCTTCCCGTTTGTTCGTCTTCAACAAACGTATATTCAAACCTTTCATAGACCTCGCATTCGAATCCGTTGTTTTCTTAACATTTTCATTATTGTTGTTATTATTGTCATCGTTTATGTAATCTACTAAATTTTCTCCTTCTATATTATTAGTTTCTAACATTTCTTCTTCTTTTCTCACTATGGAATTGAGTTCATTCACTGACTTTTGTACGTTTTCATGTAATCCTTCAATATCACTATAATCATCTACTAATATAATTTCCTTCAAATGTGCTAACTTGGTGCGGTCTATTATAGAGTAGACCGACCTCATCAGCGTTTCAAAATGCTCATTATAGAAACAAATTATGATTGAAGCTTTAGGTAATTTTTTCGGAAACCTTTGTATACGACATCTGTAATATTCACATTATGAAATTTGGTTAAAGCAGCAAAAGTTGTAAAAAAATTTTGATCGATTATTTAAAATATATTTAAAGTGAACGGATATAAGACACTTACAATTTATTTCTGGTATCAGGTAGTCCTCTATGATTACCGATTCTTTGCGATATCAAAGTATTGAATGCGTGCACATTGTAGCCAGCTTCACGAATTCTGACGTCTTCGGCATTATGTATTAATCCAAGTTGATTTTCTAGCAAAATATTATAAAATCAAGAAAATAATAACATACTGTTGGCAATAATACTTGAACATAATAACAAAGATTATTGGCATTTGTCATAGCATAGAATTCTGCATAATATAATAGGATTTTTTTTCTAATTGATCAACATAAGTAATATTTTGTTTATTATTTTTATATGATTACTTTTAATTAATTTTGTAAAAATTTAGATTGCATGATAGGAACAGAACTATTATCATAGATATAAATTGATTAAATTAATAGTATTGTTTTAAAGGAAGTATCTAAAAAGGCAAATAATCTGAAAGTTTCTCATCTATTTGCCTTTATTATATTACATAAAAATTTTTGAAGTGAAGCACTTATTACCTAGACTTTTATCTGGAAGAGCCACATTCTTAATTCCTAGTTGTTTTGCAAATTTCTCTCTTAGCATGATCTTTTTTTGATATGCCAACTTTTCTTTTTGATACTTCCACATTTTACCGACAAGTTTATCATTGTTTTGTTTGGGACTATCATATAATAAATCTTTGCCTTCCAATGCTGCAATAGATTTATCATTGTTTTTAATACGGTCCTTTTCTTCTTTATTTATTAACTTATAATGAATTCTGTTCTCAGTGTTAGTAATAGCATTTTCTCCTAAAATAACAACAACTTATGAGTGTTAGTAATAATTATGATAAGTTATTTGAAGTATTAATAAATCAAGTTCACTTATTTTGTTTAAAGAAGAAGAAATGAACTTTTTATTAATTAACTAATAGTAATGATATTAAAGGTTTACTCGTAGGACTTGAATGATTTTTTAATCATGATTGCTTATTATATAAAACAGAAACAAACCAAATTGTATGCCTCTAACCCTTATAGTAAGGGAATTAAATGGGTTACAAGAACCTAAAAAATAATACATGTCAAATACATATTGTTTAACTATCTAGACTAGACCATCAATTATAATCAATAAATAAACTATTTGTACCGGTGGAACTTATCTCAAAGTAATAATAACCACTATATGCACATGCTTATAACAAACTTCTATAAAGATCTTTCATCATAAACATATATATAATCTTATCTTAGTAATATCATTCATATATCTATATATATATAAAATCGAAAGGTCACTCACTGATCACAAAACCTCAGAAACTACATGTGCTAGGAATCTCAAATTTTGCATAGAAGTTATTTATAGGATGTGTGCTTGCTAAAACAGGAATTTGCAATATTCAACTTCCAAGGGGTTGTTTTTGGGGTTGAAAGGTTGTGTGAAACTTCGTTACTACAAATGCTAGGAGTCTCAAATTTTGCATGGACGTCACTTATAGAATGTAGGTACTCATGGAGACAGAAATTAATAATAACGTAGTTCATGCAGGCGAAGCCGCGGCGAGCCGCTAGTATATATATAAATGTAAGATAAATCAAAGATCAATCAGTCATACTTGGTAAATCATGGGATAAGTGATGACTTCTCTAAATTATAATAAATGAAACAATGCAATATCTATGAGATTTTATACATTGGTTTCACAATTGGTTACAATAAACATGTTATTTAAAAAATTAAAAGTTTACTGAATTAGTTATTACATATTAACAAGAGACTTGATAAATGAAAAGCAAAAATATAGTGTTAATCAACCTTAAGAGATTTATAGATTTTATTATTTATTATCTTATTATATTTCATTTGGCAGCCAATAATATTTATGTTACGTAATGAAAAACAGTTTCTTTTAACACCCTAAGATCCTTAAGTAGCAGTGCAAGTTTGCCACGCTTATCCTGCAAGACCCTTTCTTAGAATTTACTGAATACTGATTATTTTGTTAATAGTTATTTTTGAATTATGAATGCTGATAAAATATTTGCATTGATGAAAAAATGTAATACTAACAACATAAAACATAGAGGCTGCTAGCGTTACTAGCGCTACAACTTTTGTGGGTTCAAATTCTACTCAGGGAGAGTAAAGAATTATTTTCTCACTCTGGTAGCAAAGACAAAATGCATTTTTGAATTCCCACACTCAATACACAATTTCTCCAAAATTGGGTGGTGGTGCATAGTGGCAATTGTATTTTAACATTAGGTTCCCCATCCCTATCAAATGAGGGATACAGTCTGAAGTATGAGGAAATATTAATAATTAATATTGTAAGATCTTCAAGTTTCATTTGTGTTCATAAGATATTTATCTAAGACTATGTACAAATATGAACAATGGAATCTGTGCCAAGCATTCTAATTATAAAAGCATTTAGATAGCAAATAATGCCAATATTCAATGGAAAAATGAATTAAGTAGTTAGTGAATAAGTTTTACTTTGAAAATAAGTTATACTTTTTGACAAATAATGGTAAATACAGACAAATATAGTCACATTTGATACAGATTGACACAGATTTCCTGATATTTATATAACATACATGAATAATATATTAATGTTATTACATTAAATTATTTCAATTTTAAATCACCTGCTACTAAATGCTAAACAATGACTGCTAAATAATGTAATGTTTGTAAACATAAAGGCATAGTGGTTGGAATCGAATTAGAAACTTTAAAGAAAGTAAAGTATAAAAATGAAAGTAGATTTTTGAACTTATAACTTATTTATAAATTTGAAACCGAATAGTTTGTATGTAATATAGTCGGACTTACCATTCATATTTAGTAGCCAGTACAAATATAATGCCACACTCCATGTCGCCGATGCACATAGTATACCCCACAAAAAAGAATTATTAAGCCTACCCATTCTTGAATTAAAAAATCTTACAAAATATTTTTTTTTTACGACACACATGAATTAAATATTCTGAGATATATTTTTATAAAATTTACATTTTAAAGTACTTTTCCAACCAAACAACTATATGTAAAAATCGATATATAGCCGGATATAATACATCGTAGTAAATTAACATATACAAAACACTCGTGGCAGAACGTCTGAGATCACAGAACACATTTACTCAGTTGTCTGAGATAGACTGTCACTAGGCTTGGTCAATCGTGATTGATCGAAATAAATGATTGCAGTCACGAAAACCGCGTGATTGATTCTATTACTAAGAATTAGGAGTGTGCACAACAGCTCATTTTTGTGAAAGAACAAACGATATGTTCAGTTTAGAACTCTCTTTTTTACATTCGGTTTTCCTTATTAGTTCAATATTGAAGTATAAAAAGGAAAATTTCGCTATATTTAATATAGTAATCATAGATAATACACCTATACTAGAGATAGTAAAGACATAACACGTCATTCATTTCATTCATTTAGACTCAAAGTTATTAAAGTCCATACTAATATTTAATTTTACTTATTTGATATTTTATAATTACTGGACTAACAAATTCCTAATTAAAAATCTAACATTTTTATTATAAAAGTTTTTTTATTTTTTGGTAGTAGTTTACTAGCAATATAGTGTCTTATTATATTATCTTATTTCATTTTCCATGTTTTAAAAGAAAAAATAATAACAATTTTAAAATTTTAAATGATATGAAAAAAAGGTGTCTTTTTGAATCTCTTTACAATATTTTTTATATACAATGTGCGTAGTAGTAGCGAATGAATGAATTTTAACATCCGGGAGTTTCTATTATGAAATTATGTATTGTGGGTTTTTTTTACACAGTATCTAACGTGTGCGTTTGGATTTGCTTAGCTGCGAACCCCGGATTAATATAGGAAAAATTGAGGGTATTCTAAAAAAAATATTAATATTTTTAGTATAAAATATTTTTAGTTTATTAACGGTTAGCCAGTCACGATGGTCGGTCGCTTTTAGCTGGAATATAGAAAAAAAAGATATAATTTTTCAATATTCCCAAAAAGCATTGCCACAATTAACACGGGTTCTATTGAGAAGACAACACAAAGAGAAAAATGAAGAACTGTTGGACCTTTCATTGCTTCTTATGTTCTCCACAAAAAAAGCAATGAATGCGCCAAGAGTTCACCACACAACGCCTGCCTTGAAGTCACCATCGCTAGAAACAAATAACCTTCAACCTTAATTATTATATTTTTTTTTAGATTCAAGCTGTATACCCCAGGGTAGGAATAAGAAACCTACCCGTTTACCATTTAACGATCTCGGACGGCGGATCTCAACGCTGCAGTTTGAATAGAATCCACATTCCTTGCGTTGACCTCTAAATATGATATTAATTATTATTTAATATGATTTATGATTTAAATATTAATTTATTACATTGAATTTTATTACATTAAGTACATACTTTATTTCATTGAGACCCTAATATTAATATTAACAGTGATAAAACACTTATCTGATATTATTTGATTATCTACACCTATTGATTTTCATTTATTATTTAACTTATAAATTCTAAACAACCATGGATGTGGTATATTTTGTTCCAGGCAAACTAATAATATACAAAATATAATATTAATGTAAAAAAAATCAACAAATAACTGATGAGATTATAGAAATATCGAGTTTTCCATATATGTTATTAGCAGCTAGTTGAACTGTTCTTATGTTGTATTTTTTGACAATCTGACTTCATGATAAATATGATAAAAAGTAAATACTTATTTTACTAAAAAAGGTTGCAAGTAGTCTAATATTAAGAAAAAAACGATTTATTAAATAAACTATATTTTAAATAAACTTTAATAATACAAAACTTTAATATTTGAAACTTTGAATAAATTATAATAAACGGTTATAGTTATTTTAAAATATAAAATAAAAAATAATTGTACTCTCAAATTTTTTTGTATTGAAATGTCTTCAAAGTTTAAGAATTAAATCCTTTGGTTTTGCATTTGAGTGTCTTTACATGTCAACTATTTAATAAGTAATTATTAAAAGTCATTTATGCTATTCAATTTTTAATGAGTACACACATAAGTAAGTTATTTATTAATATTATTCACATCGCTTTGCACCACACTTTTGCCCTCACTTTTAGATTGGTTGCCTGGAAGAGATAATTTTTAGTAATAAGGCCGCCTTTGTGCATTTTTTGTATGAGAAATCAATGTAAATATTCATATTTAGTCTGCAATAAAGACTTTTTATCTTATCTTATAAGTTCTACAACATATTGTTATTTACTTACATGGTTGTTTTTCTAAAACATAAACTTTATTAATAGAAATAGAAGAAAATATATTTTGTTATTACTAAATGTTATTTATTTCAATTAAAAAAATGTTAAATAACATGTGTATAACATTATGTTTGTTTTGACACTTTTTTTTATTTTGAAGAATATTTAATATGATATCAGTATATCTAAAATTAAATATTTACGTTGCTTTTTTACTAATTTTGTTGCAAATAAATTTAAATGATCTACCAAATTATTTAAAATTTTAAATTACTTATTTATTATATTTGATACTTAGGCTTAAAAATATTTATAGTGATCGTCTAATTTGTACTCATTATGTTTTAATAAATAATAATTTGATTTTATTACATGTATTCATCACATATCACTCATGTATTTACAAATTCAAATATCAATAGATGATAATTAAATAAATGTGCCTAAAAATATGATATTTGTAGAATAATAAATTTAAAAATAGTTAATTGTTTTACATACTATGTTTCCAGTGACGGTCAAAAATAATAAAATCCTATACAATCTCAATTTGCATCTAATTAATATATAAGGCCTAAAGTCTATTATTGTATAAATGAGTGATACAATAAAAACGATAAATTGGAGATGTATTTTATTTTTCATTCCTTTTCTACATCTAAGTACATGTACAACAAAACAAGTACGACTAAATGTATATATAGCAGCATATACATAGTTAGATATACATATATATAACTGTTTTGTATAGTTGAGGCTACGGCATAAACATGGCGTTGATCCTTGTTACCTCTTTTGATGCCGAAGTTTGGTCTCTATTATAGTATATAGAATGTACTCTGTGGTACACTTAGATTTGTTTTAGATTGCGAGGCACGAGGTACGGCGGCCTCCCGCGCTGTACTACTTTTTATCATAATTTCTGGCTCATTGCACTATAATATTGAAAACCTATCTCTTTCTAAAATCATCTGTTTTAGACCCTCATTTATCCAGTTTTTATTATTTCTATTACTTTTATTTGTTTTAACAATTTGTATTTTATAACACTCGTTGTAGATATAAGTAAATACTTACTTGCAGTATAGCAGCATTAAACATATTTAAGAAATAAATTAAAGTTGTAACATTAATAGCAACATATACTTAAGTATGTTGGCGTTGGTAATAATTTATTTAAATACTTATTGAGAATAAATTCATCATAAATCAATTAATTTCAAAAGATGTTTTAACGAGTAAAATTAGAAATAGCATTCAGAGTTAATAAAAGGCTGTAAATATTGAATTGATGGTTTTGTATTTGTCAGCTTCCGGTAGCACCGCTTCGGGCGCGTCATCGTCGTCGTCATCAGTATACTACCAGCAACAAATTGTTAAAGTGGGTAGAATTTTTTACCCTTATTTAAGTTGATTGTTAAATTCAGTCAAATTTTGGAACTACTTGGTCGTGTATAATTCAAATATTGTTTAATTATCGTATTAATTGATCTTTTGCGAACAATCATCTAAATATGCTTATTTGTCATTTGGAAAAGATAAATTAATGTAAAACCATTTTTTTTTACATATTTTTATGTAGGAAAATGAACAACAAACTATGCTTCCTTCTAAGACAAGAATGTCAGTTTACATATTTTTATGTAGGAAAATAAACAGCAAACTATATTAACCTACTATCACAAGAGTGTCAGTAAGAAACTTGTGTGGCGGTACCTCTAAATTTAGAGGTGCTGGTCCTTTACGGGTTCTTCCAACATTATCGTAATGACTTCCATGACATGGGCAATAAAAACCTCCCACCCAATCCCCAGAATTAGGCACTGGCACACAGCCCAAATGAGTACAAATTCCAATAACTACTAACCATTCAGGTTTTATTGTCCTTTGCTCAGGAGTCTCTGGATCTCTTAAAACTGTCAATGGAGTATCGGCTTCTGCAGATATTTCTGCTGCAGTTCTATGCTTTATAAAGAGAGGTTTTCCGCGCCATTTATAAGATTTACACATGCCTGGGTCAATACTAGTAATATCTACCTCTATAGCAGCTAATGCGAGAACGTCAGCCGGTGCACTCATACTTACTAAGAAATGTATTAATTCTGTTTTTAAGCCATACATTCCACAGAGGACCCCAAAAAATCCAACAACGTACGTGTATCCATACTTTTCATCTCCCGAATGCCATGTGGTCGTACTAACATCTTTAAACTTTTCTTTTCTATAGTCATCAAAACTGGGATGTTTTATATCACGATGTAATTTTGGATAGTCTTTTTGGAAACGAACTTGTGTCCAAGAGATCAAACTAGGTAATGCGCACAGCGGATGTCTTTTTCCACATTCTGCAAGTGCCTTGATCGGAATCAACTTCTGAGTCGGATCGGAGTCTGCTCTAAGTGGATATTCTCGATAACAGGAACATTTCCAAAGAGACCGACAATATCTTGCAAGTCCACTATTAGCTAGTAAGTACATTTCAAAATCAAATTGCAATTTTTATTTCCCTTAGTTTCAGAAACTTAATATTACTAAGGTTTCTGACGTTAGCATTTGTGTCATCTTTGACGACTAACGTTTTTCGTTTATATATCGTCAATTTAAATTTTAAATGTTTATACCATATACATACAATAAAATATTAATTTGATATTCTAAATAAAACTATAGATAGGTACATAATCTTTTTTTTTTTTCATGGAGTTTTTTGATAGCTATCTATCAAAGGAGTGCTTTTGATATTCACCAGTTGCGAATTAGTATTTTTTTTTATTTAAGTATGGTATGGTACACAAAAAAATCTAAAAGCCATTATGATTTTATTGACCCATTAGCTCATCGTAGGTATTTCTTAACACTATTTTTTATTTTTAAATACAAAAAGAATGTAACACAATTGATGAAACGTTTATTATCCATATCGTTAGTATTTTAATGAAACCTAATGATTTCCTTATTAAGTGGCCATTTTAGCGTTGGTTAAATATTAACATTCACCAGTTGCGCTTAGATACCTATTTGAAAACGTCTTTAATAAATTTGTTGTATTATCATATACGGTGGCAAGGCCTAAAATCAACAGAGCATGGACCAGAACCTGCTACTTGAGACCAGTAATGGTGCAGAGGTGCAACATGTGACTGTAAACACGATGGGTTGTGGATTCGATTTCCACTCGAGGAAATTAAATATTTTCATTTCCTCGCTCTGGTGCTCACGAGGCAAAGCGCGGGATTGTTCCGCCAGTCAACACGCAATGCCCTCATAATTCAGTGAAAAGTGTGGAACGGGTATTTAGAAAATATCTGATAATTTTCGTGTTCAACAATATTAATTTACATATGGTTATATAGTTATACTTATCCCTTTGGCTTATATCCACTATCATCCTGACTCTAACAAGATTATTATCATTCTTTTCGCGTAATCCTAGTAAAATGTACCTAAATAATTGATAAAACTATTTTGCAACATAGCTTCACCTCATACAGAGACCCTTGCACATACTGGTTGGTGCCAAGGCTCTGTGACGTAAGGTGAAAGTGGAGGTCTTGGCGCTCCACCAGTCGCGTCTCAGTCGGTGCACGACGGGCCACCACTAACAAGTAAGTATCTCTAATATTTGATCTTGCACGTGCGATTTGTTTTTCATACAAATTATACCTATTAACTTTCTAGCGATTTTGTTTTTGTGTACTTCAAATAAGAATTTTTAACTATAAGTAGGTAATTGAACTAATTGCGTGTTATTCAATAATAGAAATAGTATAAAATAATAATCATAATAATAGAAAAGTATAGAAATGCATTTTTTTTTAAATTTGAGTTTAGCTTGTGCAATTCGCGGACCTGACTTAGGCATAAAACTATATTGTTTAAATATTTTTTTCTTTTAGATTAATGGATGTTTACGTAAGTGGTCATTATGTTTGTAATTTTTGTTTATGCAATACATATAACAGAATGTTATATGCATTTTGCGATAGTAATTTATATAGATAGGTACTTATCACTCAATCTTTTTATATATAAAAAAATTTTCATGATCATATATGTAAATATATAAATGTAATAACTAAATATGATCAAAAATTAACTAAACATAAAAATGACTTTAATAATTCATTTAAAAAAAATAACAATAATTAGGAACTTGTTTATAAAAAAATCTTTACACCCCCAGTTGTTACACATAGAGGTATTACTCATAAATGCATCACATGGCTATTGACGACGACCACAAAGTAAAGCCAAAGTTCAAGAAACACAGTTATCACGAGGTAACCTAAAACCATAACCGATGTAGAAATTTTTTGAACCACACAAGCCGACTTCAAGAAGAAGCAAGAAATGGGTGCAGCAATGACGCCGAATATTAAAATCATACACATTCCTAATAGCACCCACATGCCTGTTGCTAGAGCGCCACGGGATCCAGATGTGGCTCCTACAAATAAAAAAGCATTGGCTACTGTCAGCATTAAGGACGTCAATCCTATAGACAAAAGTATCACTTTCTTCGCAGTATCGTCCACATCTACATTACGGCCGGTTATGAACACCAATAGGGCATTTTCGATCAGTCCATAAACAATGATTCCCGCCAGCCCAATACCTCCAGATGCCAATCCGAATAAGGCTATTAAATATGTGGCATATTTTGGTGGAAACGTTCCGAAACATCTTACAACATCTGGCATTGTATCCATTTCGAATTTACCTGCTTTAGATATAACTTAATCATGTAAAATTGCAAATCCTTCAAAAATAATATTTTGACATATCTGCTAGTTAGTTAGAAAGTGAAAGTGACGTGAGTGAGTTAGTTAAATATAGTATATATATATATATATTACCTATACTTTATTAATATATAACGATCGACGAACTAAATCTCCTATGCGGTACTTAACAATTTTTACAAAAATAATATTACCTAATTTAATATTTCAGGATGGAAACGTCACTCTACTTTCTTCTGTGCGTAGCGGGTGTTATATCAATACCAGTAGATGACCCAATTCGAATCGATTTGCCAGTGTATGATCAACCTCGGGCCTCTTCCAATATCATAGCTGAGCCTTTAGAACGAGAAAATCACCCTGGCTCAAGTAAAGTGGACAAATCAGCCTCTGGGAACCTTATACCGAGCAGGAGTTATGATATCAATAGCGTATATAATGACAATTTAAATCAGAAATATCCAGCGGTAAAATTGAAACTGTTTTAAAATTTACTTTTAAAAAGTACATTGAAATACAGAAAGATATTGTTTTTATAACTGCTTTATCTATTCCAACAGGTTGGTTCTATAAATACAGGCGGCGGTTTTTTTTCTAATCCCGTAACCAAAATTGAGGGTGCCTTTTTAGAAACAGAAGGCTATGGTAGTAAAGTGCTCTCTGTGAAGGAAAATGCACATAATGTCGTCGCCGGCATCTTTCAGGTTATTTACCTTGTATATTATTATATAGGCACCACGTTTGCTCAATGGTACATTGTCTGACTGTATATGTGACTTCAGTTAGCGATATATACTTATACAATAACCAGCTCGCGGCGTTGTCCGCTTTGTCCACACGGTGATTTATTTTCTAATCTGAATTGCGTTAGTAGGTTGGTGTTCTAATAGAATTTTAAAGATATATAATAACGAGCCAATTCAATAAACATTTATTTTGTGGCAATATTAGCGAACTAAATACTAAGGCCAGTCGTGGCGCAGGGGAGGCGAGTGTTTTAGGTATGGGTTTAAATATTTTATCTTATATGCTGTTCTGCCTGTATATTGATAATTAGATATAGGTAAGTAAGATGTGTTCCATATACAGACAGGAATCAGTTACAATTTTATTATATGTATAGATTATTTTTATTTCCTCAGCTTGTCATTTGTCACAGACAATGCGAGGCGGTGAGTTCCACCACTTGACACATTGTCTCTAAAAACGGCAGAAAGTACAGAACTATATCTTAGGCCCATGTTTACAAAACGTTTTATGTCTGAGATTGATCTTGAGATGTTGTTTTCATGTATAGATATGTAATTTATTTTCTGTATTAAAAATATTGGTAAATAAGGCTTATAATTAGTTATTAGCTTTTACGAAAAAATATTCATAAATATTATTATTACAGCCAAAACCAATTGTTGATACAATTAGGGAAGATGAAAAATATGGAAACAATGGGGACAAATTCTATAATGCAGGTCGTGCGATTGTTGGAGGAGCCGAAGGAATATCAAACTTTTTTAATTCAATATTAGAGGTTAGTGACAGAATATCGTAGTAGTACTTAAAAGTTTATAGAGGGAAATTAAAAAGTAATAGTTTTAACTAGTCTATAAAAGCGTAATACATTTTTTTCCCCAAAAATAAGTTTTTTTTTTTCAAACAAAATAAATAATAAAATTATCAAACGCAAACGCTTCCAACCTGTATTTTATAACACAACATTTAATTATATTTTTTGTTTTCAGATTCCTAGTTCCATAATCAGATCGATAACGCGGACTGCTACGGAAAAATTAAATAATCTAGGAGGTAGATTAATAGGACTTTAACAGTAACTGTACTCATTAAATAATTATGTATAATTAGAATATTATTTAAGTTAAATAAAGAATATAAATAAACCTACAAAAAATTGGACATATTTATTACTGCGAAAGATTTAGTTTATAAAGACTTCTAAAGGTTTAAAGTAAGGATCTAAATTTTAAATAATAAATTTGCCAGAAGTTGTACTAATGTGTATACTAAATAAAACAATTCATCATGGATGTTTATTAAATTTAATTCACAATCAAACATATTTTATAACATTACTAAAACATAGGATTTCGTACTCTAGATACTACTACTAGATAAAGGTTGTCAATTATTTTAAACCTACGAAAACACAATGTAATACTT
This sequence comes from Heliconius cydno galanthus, assembly GCA_036379175.1. Lineage (NCBI taxonomy): Eukaryota > Metazoa > Arthropoda > Insecta > Lepidoptera > Nymphalidae > Heliconius > Heliconius cydno. The sequence goes on from JAKRZM010001276.1 coordinate 913,094, forward strand.
ATTATTATTTACACAAGAGTTATCAGCTATAACAAAAATGCTATGTAATACAACTGAAAAAACAAGAGAACTTGTTGGACGCCTGGTAAAAAAAACCATATACAATCGAAAATGGGAACGGTACCTTGGTTTAAAATAAAACAGTAAAATTATATACTATATAAAGTTTATTTATACTATATAAAATTTGTTATACGTACAATAAATTGATTTAGGACATACATTTTCACTATTTCATCTTTTAGATGGATCAAAAAAACCGACGTAGTAATGTGTACCAGTAATATGGTTCCACTATGGCTGGCCACCACAGCCATGCACCAATCCTGGCCAGTACTATTGAACCAGCGGCATATTCACTATATATTTTCACCATATATATTTTATGTCTCTATTGATAATGGTATTGCCTCTCGACAGAGCCGATTAAGCGACGGCTCGTCAGTGCTGGCCTTACTGACGCGAGCTTCCCAGCTATCTGTGGCGGCGTTATTAAGCTCTGAATCTCTATTGATATATCTCTATTCTTCTTAACAGAGCCAACCCTAGCCAGTACTATGGAACCAGCGGCATATTCACCATATATATTTAATGTTTCTCTTTTGATATTTCCTCTCGACACAGCCGACGGCTGGTCAGTGCTGGCCTCACTGATGAGAGCCTCCCAGCTATCTGCGGCGGCGTTATCAAGCTCTGTTTTAATTTGCTCGATGAGTGGTTCAGTTTCGTCTTTGTCGCTCTGCCACTCGAATCTCTATTGATATTGGCATTTCCTCTCGACAGAGCCGATTAAGCGACGGCTGGTCAGTGCTGGCCTCACTGATGCGAGCCTCCCAACTATCTGCGGTAGCGTTATCAAGCACTGTTTTAATTTGCTCGATGAGTGAGTTCAGTTTCGTCTTCATTGCTGGCTCCCGTTTCCTCTGCCACTCGGAACGCGTCCTTCGCTTGCGCTCAAGCAGCAGTGTGATCTTGTGCGGGATTGGTGGCAGTCGTCTAGAAGCCGAGAAGGACGGCGGCAAAGCGGACATCAGGTTTTCCTCAAGCCGGTCGATACTCTCTGCGTTGTCTAGTGGCTCCATCAATTATTACTTATCTGTATATATTGGTAATATTTAAAACATTTATAGAATTTTAATAGTACACAGAATAAACATTATTTATTTTTTATTATGCATATGTTACAGCCAGAACTTTTTCTGATCTTTTTCACATGTACGTCAAATGCCGTTTTTGAAATTGGATAAAGGTGCAATTGTGCTTGCAATATTAAAGTGATATACGAATTTAAAATCACTTAAAAGGTTTACATCTATATTTATTTAATTAAAAATCCTAAAATTTGTGTAAAAATAAATTGTATTACGTTGAAAAAGTTTAGTATGTAACATAATATAATGTGTGAATTGACACGTATTCCATAATATATACATTAATATGTATGAAACATTTGTTTTACTAGTTAAAAGTAAACAAAAAAATAATCATTTAAACTTAAATATATTATAATATTTATAATAAATTAAATGCAAAAACAATAGTATAATGTATGTATACTGTATATAATACAATTTTACTCGTTTCAGTGTATAAGCTAGGATACAATGATTATGGCGCTGACGACGCGATAATGCGAATTTGCAGCCGCCGTAGAAGGGATTCATGGACGGCAGATGTGGGGAAGCTGCCATCGTATAAGTAAATATCCCTAAAAGGAGACGCGTGTCAGTCCTGGCGTGTGATCAATAATATAGAAAGGTATAAAAAGAAGAAGTGCTTAGTAAACTAAGCAACTGCTTCGAAGTCACGGTAGAGTATGAAAGTGTACCCGCGGCTTCGAAAAAAAAAAATATAGAGCGACTTCGTGGGGTTTTAGTGATTAGGATGCAGGAGCATGAGTCCATAGTCACATAATCCGCATCGTATTTTCCCGGCATGCGGATACCTGTAACAGGGTTTCCCCACGGGAAAAAAAAAAAGATTATAGATATTATTTATATTTATTAAACAATAAGTATAATAAATCTATAAACACTATATAAAGTAAGTTATACAAGTCAATATATATATTTTTAAATATATATATTTACATATTTACACTACTTACATACGTAAGTAAAATCAATTTGATTTAAAGAAAAACAACTTTTTATTTTTTAACATTGTCATGGTAAGTAAAAAGAAGAAAAAAACAAATACAATGTAAAAAAGACTAATTTTACTCGCACGAGATATTGTTAGTGAGTAACATGCAGAAAACTTAGCCTATCTATTCTACACTTCAACATATTCATACAATGCCGAGATGATAAAATACACATTAAATTTCTCTATCAATAATATATCAACACATGTGAGACATTTAATATTAACAGAGAAACGCGTATTACGCGTTGTTGAGGATTTTAATGGTTTAGTATAACATGTATTTGCTATTATACTATACGATATAACATCATATATACTGATAAATTAATGAGACATTTAACTTATAGGTGCGTGAGGCGCCACTATATACGCTTATACTACAAGTGAAACCAACGTAGCGGCGTATGGGGCCATAAATTACATCACTACAATCTCAGGACTTAATTCAATTCAATTCAAAATGTTCTTTATTCAAGTACACTATTATTATAAGCACTTTTGAATCGTCGAATGAACATATAAACAAAACAGCTACCACCGGTTCGGAAGATCTGCTGAGAAGAGAATATTATAATATATATAAATTGGGAAGCAATTGTAATGATACCTGCATCTTTGAAAACATTACCTCGAAACATTATCTCGCGCACTTAGGTTACAAATATATCTCACAGGTCTTTTTTGAAGAATAAATATTGAATTTATATCTGAAGTACTGCCTGCTGCTATGGAGCAGCATTCCATAAGATAAAATACTATGAAAATAGCTATAGGGCAGTTTTAACGTCATTTGTCTTACTTTTTTAATTGCGAACGCGGCAGAGCTGAGTTTATCCGCAAGTGCTTCCAGATGAGCGTTCCACTGGAGTTTGGAATCTATAGTTACACCTAAGAAAATAGTTGATTCCGACAAATTGAGAGTTTCTCTTTTAATTAGTAGACTAAAATTATGCTTTTCAACATTTTGTAAGGCAAACTCAATACATTTAGTTTCTTGGATGTTTAGATATGAGGCAATAAGGTCAAAATATCCTGTATACCATAATGTTTTAGTTATAACAACAGAGTTACATGATCTAAGCTATCAAAGGCTTTGGATAAGTCACAAAACACCCCAATTGCATTTTGTGACCTCTCCCATGCGTAATAAATGTGCTTTAGAAGTACGGCACCCGCATCCGTAGTGGACTTGCCTTTGGTGAAACCATATTGCTCGCTATGGAAACATTGTTAATATTTAAGAAAATTCTGAGCTGGTTGAACATTATTTTTTCAAATATTTTACTCAAGGATGGCAAAATAGAGATCGGTCTGTAATTTCCAGGCTCAGATCTATCTCCACTTTTGTAAAGCGGCACTATTTTGCTATATTTCATTAAATCAGGAAAAGAATCAGGAAAAGAAAGGATTCTACACAATTGTTAAAAATTAAAGCAAGGTAAGGAGCAATATTAGGTATAATTTGATTTAAGAACTTTAACAGACATGCCCCATAAGTCACCAGTTTTCTTTAAATTAAGAGTTTTAAAAGTTTAAAAGGTCCTTAAGGCAATTCGGAAATTATGTACTTATCATATTTTGAAATACCATGTCACGAAAATTAATGTGACATAATTTATGGATGACCCCTAAGCCAGAACGAAGAACAAGAGAAACGACACAAATGAAACCCAACCTGCGTGACGACTGGGACTACTCCTCGTCGACGTGGTCCAATACCGTGAAATCGATGTATTTGTCTGACCTTAACCGTCATGGCCGGTTGAGGCAGATGTTGCGGACATGCTGTTTATTATGTGACATGACCAGTTCCTGTATCTCGGGCGGGAGCTCATTGAGCGCCGGGGCGGTGCTCTCTTCAATGTCAATGCGCCTGTAGAACAGGACATACGGAGTGCTGGACCTGGATAGTGTGTGGAAGTGGTCCTCGTCTGTGAAGGTGACTTCATCATCGTTGTACTTGTGCCAGGTGTCGTTGTCCTTGGCCAGCGTGTAGTAGTGGCCGGAGTCGAGCGTGGTGCCAGCGTGGATGACCGCCGCGAACAGATCGTAGATGGCGTGGACCGCCTGCGCCCGCACCGTGGGCAGCATCACCGTGTGGTTGTGGTATATGGTGTGCATCAGCTTTGTTTGCACTTGCAGCTTGGCATCGAACCTGTTATGTTACATAAAACTCTTTATTTTTTTAATATTCACGCTGTAGCGGAGTAGGCACCCAAAGGGTGTCTTAACACTGGATACCCCCCAACCCCGTGTTGAGACACCCTGTTTCCCACGCAGTTTTCGCGACATTGCCTTTTCAGTGGCAGAAAGAAACGTCGCGATTTGCTCTGTTACCAGAACAAGGAAATGAAAATAGTTTACTCTTGAACGGGAATCGAACTCACCCAGCGCATGACTTTAAGTCAGACGCTTAGGGTGAAATATTAGCAAATAATAAACATTTAAATGTATGAAAAGGATTATAACAGTGGACGATATGAAAAAGATATGCTTAAATCATAGCTTTTAGCGCTCCTTATTCCCTAATACTACACCTTCTTTCTTTGTTATTAATAAGTATAAAAAGTGAAGCTAATAAAAAACATACATATATATTCCATCTATAAATAGTGTAAAATCTATATAACATTACTTAAGACAATGAACATTTTGTGGCCTTATTAAAAGTTTGCATTAAGTAAAGAATCAATCAGTAGGAAGTCAATATAATTTTTCTATTATAATATTACTTTTTAATCCCTTTAATTTTTTTTAAGTAGGTATCTTAAAATTTTTAAGTTTTAATTCCGACAGTTGAAGTAATTATAGGTTAAGTCTAAATAATAAAGTAACAAAAATTAACAAACAAAAACAAACAGTAGAATATTTTACTAATTTTGGCAATTTAGACATTTTTTATTTAATAACGACGTAATGTTTTTGAGACTGGGTGTGATACCACATAGAGTCCATCATTGTATGGTAATCAAGCTAAATCAAACAAAACCAAGAGATTTTATTTAGTGAGATTTTCGTTACATACAATGATGTTATAAGAAATTAACAACGATATTTTTAAACTATCCACTATACAAACGTTCTAATATGTATATTAAAATATAGAAATTGCGATTTGGACGTTTGCACCGTTTAACCTACAAATTACTAGACATCTTTACAATTAACACGTGAATAAAAATCATTTTATCATTGGTACGTAAAACGACAATTCAACTTACTTGAAGTTCTTCAATACAAGTATAAGATACTTGGGCGTAGTTTCAATGAGGACGGTCCTCTCAGCATCCCGGAGACCACCGCAGTCTCGGCACTCGTACTTGTTATCACCGGAGAGGCTCTCCTTAGAGCAGTAGTACTCTAGCAGGCTCTGAACACTATGCTGCCATCCCTCAGGCTTCTCCGGAAAGGCGAGCTGTAGGTCGCGGAACACGTCGCGTGAAAGTGAAGACGCGTGACAGACGGTGCACTCGACCCGCGTCAGCAACACACCACCGAACATGCTGTCTATGAAGGAGTCTCTACGCAGGAACGAGGCCTCGCCCATACGGGGACGCTTCTTAGGTGGCGTCAGCACTTCTGATGCGTTGCAGTTGCGTTTACAACTTGAGCTTGATCCTGAGATTATATGTTTTTTTTTACTTTAACGCGTATTCCGCATATAGCAGGGTTAGGCAGAGGAAACCTAGTGTTAAGACATTTCGTTTGACATTGCAATACATTAATTAATTTATTATATACTAGCGGCTCACCCGCGGCTTCGCCTGCTTGAACTACATGATTATTCATTTAATAAATATAATTGACTAACAATTATAATGATTTGTAATGTTTTTTTTTCTACATTAGCGTAATTTCTATAAGCATTTGATTTGATTGTTTTGAATTAAAAAATACGACCAATGTTGATACTTGATATTTATAATGATATACATGAGCTGATGATAGAAAAAGTATAAAAGAATTGTGTTAATCGGAGTATGCAAGAGCGTCCATCAAAGATCGTACTTATTCTTCAGGGGCGAGGCAAAGTTTTAGATCTCCTAGAGATTAAATGGGCTACTAGGGTTCCACGTCAGGTACTCCAGACCTTCATTTTGGGTTTGTGGGTGGAAATTGTTTGGTGGTTTCACATCAGGTTTCACATCAGGTATTCAGATTTTCAAAATAAAATATACAAATAAACATACAAACAGACAATTTTTTTTAGTGGATTTGGGCTCTATTACTGTTTCTAAACCCCCCTCAATTATTATTTTGTAAATATATTCAATGTACATACGCGCCATTTTTACTTTCTTATCATATGTATAGATAAAGATTAAATAAATTGCAGTATAATAAAGCTATATAATATACTATAAATATGATACAATTATTTTTACTGTTTCTATCTATCTAACTATCATTTTTAACGAACAAGCTTCAAGACCCACCTCCAGCACGACTACTGCCCGGCCTTGGAGAAAGGATGCTTGATTCTTGATGGTCATCACTAGAAGAGAATTAAAAAAAGTCTTTTAAATATTGATCTTATTAATAAGTAAGATCTCAAAACAATATAATATATAGCTAAGACATTTGAAGTAGTTGTATTTAATTTTATTAATATTAATTTCAATTGATAACTCATTCCAATACCCTATCACCATCTAAATCGAACAACTAAAAATGTTAAATGTGAATGTAAGAAAGAAAAAGGGAATAATAGAATAAATAATATATTTGAAGGCGTTGGCGTGTAAGGGGAAAAACACATCGTCAGGAAATTGAAAGCTAGTGAACATTATAGTTTTTTTTTTATTATGTAAAAATATTATTTTTATGATATTTAAATTAAAAATATTTAACTGATTTAATACACATTCAGTGTATTAAATTCATTTGTTTCTACTATTGGTGTCGTTTTGTCTAAAATTATATGATAACGCGAAGAATAATATATTTAGAAAAAAAATTATATAACTTCTTAGGTGCGTACGAACACACACACGTGTTATAATTGTACATTTAATACCTTGCATGTGAAGAGGAATGTTGTTGCAGCACCGGCGGCCGTGTGTAGTCGAAGTTGCGGTCCGAGCAGTGCTCGTATGACTGAAGCAACTCGAACAGATAACTGAAAACAAATATAAGTGTTTTTTTTAGAATACATGAGTCAATATGTAAAAAGTACATACATGTCTATTTTTGAATATTTAACAAACAGCGAAATTGAAACAGTAAGTCAATAGGTTCTATTGATTAATCAATCGGTTGAAAATAGCATTTTTATTTATAAATAATTTCTACTTTTTTAACTTTTTTAATTTCAAAAGGAAATGACTCGAAATTAAATTAGTATATTGATGACTAACTGGAATTTGCTAGATATCGCAGACAGAAATGGTGATTATTTTATAGCCTAACAGAATATAGAAAATTAGATTTTCATCATTCTCTTATATGTATTATCGACAAATGTGGATTCTGGTTCCGAATATATTTGAAAATGAATTTGTAGGATTATATATATGAATCAAAGTATATAATACCCAGTATCACTTTCACAGAGTAACTGCGCACGATGGGCCTAGCTTAGACAGACTTTGTTTATTGTCTTACTAGCAGCCTGCCAGCGGCTTCGCCCGCTTCAACTACATGACTATTCATTTAATAAACAGAATTGACTGACAGTCACATGTGTTGATGTCAATGAATAATTTAATTTACTCGTTCAGAAACAGCCTTAAATGTAATGTTATTGATTTGGGTAAGGGTTTATAATATTATTTGTAAAATAACTGTAATGATTGCATATTTTAAAAAATACCCAAATCAAATCAAATCGAATTTTGATAAAACAAAGCAATTGAAGTAAATCGGTTCAGTACTTTCGAAGATTAGCGTGATCATACATACAGACAGACAGACAGACAAGAAATATAAAAAAAAAATTTCGCTTTCTATTATTCTTTTTAAGCGTCCCTCTATCCATTTCAGTCAAAAATATTAAATGTACAGACAAAATATTGTTACTGTTTTATTATATAATAGATAATAGTAATAAAAAGTTATTTATATTTTAACGTGTTTCATTTTATGTATATGAAAAATATACATTTTATTAAGACAAAAACAATATTATTATTTTTTTGTTTAAAAAAGTTCTAATGACTGAATACAAATTTACTTTTTTCCGCAGAAAGCACGTGAAGTTAATTAAAAATATATATATTCTACGCGAAGTTTGCATAACAATGTTTATTTTTATATAAGTTTTAAAAATATTGCTATAAATCTAAATTGAAGTTACTATAAATATAGAAAACAACGCAAAATACGAATCTACCTACCACTCGTTTGAACCTTAACATTTAACTACAATAATAACCTTTGACATTTGCGCGAAATTAAAGTTCGATATACAGTATGCCGAGTAGCCGCCATTGACGAGCTTTTTGCTAACTTTTATATAATTTAAAACACGCGAGTCCATAAATAAAATCCAGCTTCCCGCGTCCCGGCACCCGCGCATGTGCTGTGATGCAATTATGCATTATTGATCGAGTATTGTTATAAGTCCTTCATTATCATTTTTATTATAAACTTATTTATAAAGACATAGACCTTTACTAGCCCTTTCACATTGTATTCCGCGTATAGTAGGGTAGGCAATGGGAAACTAGTGTTATGACACTCCGTTCTCCACTTTCCGCCAACATGTTTCGAGGCATTTCGTGTTAAGTGGCAGCACTCAACGCCGAACTTTTGCCAGAGCGAAGAAATAAAAATAATAATAAATAACAATTCATTCCCCAAATGGGGATCGAACCAACGACCGTCACGTTTTCTTCACAACCAGCAAGATAAGCTTAAGTATAAGTTGACAATATAGTAGAATTCTAGGAACGTACACGTAATATCAACTAACAACGATATAATATCTCTTTGAAACATCATCATAGTACGTATTAAAGCAAATTAAGCTCTTTGAGATATTATATACACAGTAAATTCATAGTAAGCTTCCCGTGACATGATACCGATGGAATACCCGGTAGTACTGTTGCAGTGATTATAAACTATCAATATATGTAAAAGGACTTGTCCTCACTGACTGAGGTAAGACACACGCAGAGACTCTTAAAAATATTTAATTGAACACGTATTTCACGATTTTTTTGAATTTACCCCCTAAGGGTGCCAATAAGGGCTTGAAAGTTTGTATGGAAAAATCTTTAAATCGCCACCGAGTTTTATTAAATTTGAAATTGAGGCTCTTAAAAATATTTCATTGAACACGTGTTTCATGTTTTATTAGAATTCACCCCTAAGGGTGCAAATAAGCAGGCGAAGCTGCGCGCATCCGCTAGTATTTACATATGTTTAGTACCATATCGTATGGACGTATACTTTAAATTTTGAGTGATACTGTAATTGAATTGAGAGAAGGTGTGCAACATTAAATCACTCGAATTAATTTCGTAATCAAAACTCAATTGTGAATGTATCGTAGATATGTTTTAAACGTAAAATGTTATTTATAGTCCCTCAAGAAAAATATTTAGTTAGTCTAATAACGTTATTCGTATGGCTATAAAGGATTCCTGATTCTTTTCAAGAAGGAAAAGTTTTTTAAATTCATTTAAAAGTTCATAATAAGCTCAGACTAAAGTATGATGGTACGTGAAAATTAAAAAGTTGACATTTGTACACAATATGTATGATGTTCCCTGAATTCAAATGTTTCGCATTTTTGAAAAGTTAATAAACAACAAATTTTCAGGAGAACTTTTGTCTTTTTTATGAAAGGCATTCCACATATTGCTGTGAAAGAGAACTTTAAGTTGCCAGTAGAAAACGGGGATACGTAGCTTAAAGCAAAATAGACGTCAGCCACTGCTAGTAGAATCTCTTTATCACGAACGTACAGTTACGAGGTGTCAAGACTGTCTGTGCGCGCTATTATTTTTGCATAATAAACGCTTGAATTCTAAAAGGCGGAAAATTTAAGAGAGATTAAACCGAATAAACTTGTTATTTAAATGTACAATATTGTACTGCTACATATTTAATAAATTAGACTTCTTTAAATAATCTAAATAGGCTAGCTTCTTCAATTAACCTGCTATGAAAGCAAAAGAGAAGCGAAGCAGCATACTAAGCACTTGACATGTACCTACTATTTTTATTGTATCCTTTAAATAGGTACCCTTTAGTTTTTAAAATCAGTTTTTTTTCAAAATTAGTAAAAATATAATCGAAAGTACAAAATGTCAGTAATTATATAATGTTACACACATAAATATTGTTAACATAGTTGCTCACCTCAAAAACTCGGAACTGTCCTGTTGATTATTCTTCGTGAAGAAAGGTGGCTTCGCAACTTTGGCAAATTCGCTCGGATTCAGTTTTGTGGAGATCGAATGCATCATTTCAGCGAAGAGGACGCTCATCTTCGCCCAGTACGGACACTCCGTCATCTTCAACACTACGTGAGTGCTGAACCTAAAGTCAAAATCACAATAATTGCTTTCGGAAAGTCATTATTTTAACAAAAACACAAAAAATATCACATACAAAAACTCATAGTAAGATTCAGACAACGACGAGTGGATTTAGCTTAACCTAGCGCAAAATTTACAATAATTCGCTTAGCATATATAGCTATAGCTATAGCATACAACACATTAGCTAATCTGGATCGTGTCCTCCTCCTCCTCCTCCTCGAAAAGCCATACGGTTGAAATAAGATTATAGATCTGATAATATGACTGTATGGCGGACCGCGGAAGAGAGAGAGCCTCTGTCTTATGACAAGTACTTAATATGAAGTATTTTAGCGCAGGCGTCCCTAATTTCAACACATACTATACAAATTGTTAGAAAATTACTAAGCCGCTACATGCATATTGCTGCTTTATCCTATTAAAAACTAACAAATAAGTGCATGAACATTTGAATTCCGTTATTCGTTGATATAAATAATTAGAATTGTGGGTTCGATTCCCACTCGGGGTAATGAAATATATAATATTTTCCTTTCTTCGCTCTGGTGTCAGGGCAAAGCGCGTTGTTGAGTTCCGATCCTCAACAAGCATTGCCTGTAGAATTCGGCAGAAAGTGGGGGGGCGGAGTTACTCAACACTAGATTCGCATTTCGCATTTGCAAGTGTTTTTAAATATTGTACCTACTTATTGAAATCAGCTTATTAGAATTATGTATACTTAATTTTATTCAAATAATAACATAAAACATTAAATAGGCAAAATCATAACATCATACCGAAAAAATACGATACGTTATATTGATTTCAAAAGAAAATGAACAAGCGTGTGCATTTTCATATAAATAATAAAGTTATCCCTGACATGGCGAGCGTAATAAACAACCTTTAAAGAAGGTAGGTTTTGTATTTAATGATGTACACTAATTGAAGATTTTAAGATATAAATCCAGCTATTAGTAAATACAAAATAATAAGACAGAATAAAAAACATCTGAAAAAATATATAAAATAATCCTTGTCGTTGCAGTCTCCGTTAATTAAATAGGTAACACACACCAAAGTAATGGACATAAAATAAAAATATTCAGTATTATAAATGAATAGAGTTCATAGGTTCAACGTGTTCGTGTTTCATTAACAAAAAGGATAAAACGGAAAATCACACATTAAACATCACTGCGATGCGTATAAAATTCGTAAATTAATTTTTCAAAACAAAAAGTATAACTTTCACAGGCAAAATTAGAAATATATTTAATTTTTCTTAATATATAGTATTTTCATTCCATAGAATGTAGAAAAGAGGATTATTTCGTGTCTATGAGGGTATTGCCAAAGTACACAGTAAAGCCTCTTAGTCTTAAAATATGTATTTCATAATAAAATACGATATTTATTCTATAGAGTAGTTCTGAACTGAACTGAACCATTCAGTTTTTATTTATAAACAAGGAGCGTCTTTTTTGCCTCTGGTGAAGTTAAAGACATATTTATCAAATACATAATATTAAATATCTGCTAATCATTTAATATCAAAAATATATACGTAATAAATATATATTACTAAAGAACTCGCTCGCTGAAACTTATTTTTATATTATAGCCAAACGATTTTTTTTTAATATATTTTTTTAATAAATTAAATATTCTATGTAATTTCTCTTCAATACCTCTAAAAATATGTGAAAAAAGTTTCAGATAAACTGTTGAGCAATAATACGTTTGGCGTGAAAGCGTAACAAACAAACTTACATTCATATTTATAATATTCAAGTTAATACATATAATATATATACTTTACTACCGCATCAGTTTTTTCAAAGTAAAAATAATTTGTTTATTTGTAAATTGAAACGTTATAGAAGAAGCTTTGCAAACGTGAAAAGAACGGAGAGAAGAGAAATTTAGGTGCTACGACTGGTCACCGCGTAGCTCTTGCGGTGGTGCTCTACTTTGATTCAAGTTCCATGGCTGCCGCTTATATTGAGTTATCGGTTTGTCTGGTTGTTCTAAGGTTATGATAATGGACAAATACCAATATCGGATAATGTTTTACTTATTAGAAAATATTAAATAGTTCCTATATATGCAGAAAGTGGAGAACGGAGTGTCTTATTCCCTCTGCAGATTTTTAATTATCTGAATTATTTTCGTGTTCAAATAACATTACCATTTTCAAAGAATATATATATATACATTTAAAAGTAAAGTTTCAGCCAATTTATTAAAACAATTAGTTATTTTGTAGCAATATAGTCGACAAAAGTACTTTATATTGACATTGTTTTTTATTTATGACCTGATTCAAAAATATAACAAACTCTAAATATCAAAGTTAAGCCGTTGCTGAGATTAGCGTGCAAAAACAAACAGAAAGACCGAAAAACAGACAATAATCATTGTTTTGGCTTTCCTTCCATTGATATATGCGCCTAAAAATATATGTTATCACATATATCCCATGTACTGACATATAGCGATCAGTCAATAGATATATATATATAAAAAACAAAAACAATAAATAACTTACTGCCTAGCGACGAGCAGGGCTTGAATGACGCTGTTCATATAACAGGTGTTGCCGAGGTTCAGGAGGCCGACCTTGCGAGTCGGTACGTGCGTGGTGACGGGTGCCAGGCACACGTTGCGGGCCCGCCACGGGGGCAACTGGAGGAACGAGGACGCGCGAGACGCCATGTGACGCTCCAAGCACAGAAACTGTTGCGAGAAATGATCCTTTTTTTTATTTACACACAAACATTTGAGACTCGGGGGAATGTTTTATTTTCATTTCCTCGGTTTATCTGGTAACGAGACAAAGCGCGTCGTTGAGTTTTCGTTATAACACTACGTTTCCCGTGCATATCATCCTATGTACAGCGTGAAGGTAAATAAAATTCTACATAACTAGTTCTTATTTACCCCCCTCTTTCAACCCTCCCTAGGTGCCTAACCAACTAGCCTAAGCTTCCTTATTGAACTGCGTCGACATTTTCACACACTTGTTAGAACTTATTTTTATTGTTAGCATCTCTGTAGATAGCAAAGAATATTTTTCTTTTCCTTTAAAAAATTTATTTCCTAAAAAGATATTACTGACATGGGCGTAGGAGGGGGAAGGGGGCGAAAGGTCCGTGCCAACCCAGAAATTTTAATTTAAAAAAAAATTGCCCTGAAAAATTAAAAAAAAAAATCAACATTTAGACTGATATATCTATTCAAAGCTAAAGTCCAGGCCCCTTCCGGAAAATATATCTATATACGATAACATGTAATAAAAATAAAATGTAAGAAATTAACAGCAATCCAATGAATAAAAATTATGCGTTAGAAAATTGAAAAAAAAAAAACAACAGTAAAAGAATTATAACTATGTGAAATACTCACCACGTCAGCATATTTTTCGCGAAAGCTATACAGCGAATCTGTTTTCAGGGTATCCACAATACCGTCGATCATAGCTGTTAAGATATCGACCAGGTTCTGCAGCAGTTGTCGACTCCACTGTCCACTGTCCGCAGCAAGGTTAACGAGAACACTACCAACGTGAGGAGCAATCTATTAGGAACAATCACAAAATTGTTTTAGAAATTAATAGAAGACGCTTAAAGTATTTAGTGGTAATTCTGCGTGTCTTGGCGAGGACTTCAGTTCAGCCATTTAATATAAGAATATTTATTGACATCAATCATCAAATATTCACAAAAAAAGTAGAAAGAGCATTGTAAGATAACTAATAACGATACACAAATTAATATGTTTCCGGGTGATACAACCGCAATATCATCAGGTTTATCACTGGTATAGTAAAATATTCAAGCATTTGTAAATTTCAAACTTGTTTTGAAATGAAATCTAAACGATCTATCACATAGCTCAGATCACTTTGAGTTAGTCTGAAATTTAATTTAAATATACTTATACTAGCGGACGCGCGCAGCTTCGCCTGCTTATTTGTACCCTTAAATAAAATAAACCATAAAACACATGTTCAATTAAATATTTTTAAGAGTCTGAATTTCAAATTTTATGAAAATTGGTGCCGATTTAAAAAAAAATCTATACAAATTTTCAACCCCTTATTTGCACCCTTAGGAGGAGAATTCTAGAAAACCATGAAAATGTGTTCAATTAAATACTTTTTAGAGTCTGAATTTCAAATTTTATAAAAATTAGTGCCGATTTAAAAAAAAATAAAAAAATCCTTTTATATATATAGATTACTAGCGGCCCGCTCGCGGCTTCGCCTGCGTGAACTACTTTATTATTAATTTCTGTCGCCATGAGTACCTACGTCCTATAAGTGACGTCCATGAAAAATTTGATACTCCTAGCATTTGTAGTAACGAAGTTTCATACAAACTTTCAACCCCAAAAACAACCCCTTAGAAGTCGAATATTACAAATTCCCGTCTTAGCGAGCACCTACGTCCTATAAGTAACTCCTATGCAAAATTTGAGATTCCTTGCACATGTAGTTTCTGAGATTTCGTGATGAGTGAGTGACCTTTCGATTTTATATATATAGATAAAGGTGAACAGATTGTTTACTCGAGCGCGATAATCTCAGGAACTGTTAGCTCAAATCTAAACAAATCTGATTGTATTGGACATTCTACTTGTCAGTTAGCTTCAGCACTTAGAATGTATCACGGACCATTCATAATTAATTCCATTTTACAAAGGGGGGCGAAGCTGCGAATACAGGTACAATGAACAACAAATGCATTTATTTCTTGAAACTACTAGCCTTTTACTGTTAATTTTAACTTTACTTTACTTTAATGAACAGATGCTTACTATTAATAGTATTTTTCATTTAATTCTTTGTGAAAATAATAAACGTTCAAACAACAAACTTACACTGTCAAAAGCCTCAGTAGACTCCCGTAAAGATGCCAGAACATGGAATATAGCATCCGCCGCCTTCTGTTGCAGCGGCGCTGGATTCGCCATGAACGAGAACAGTTTACCAATATTGTCAACACTTGTCTCTATGAGTACGTCAAAGCGCTCATTCTCCTAATAAAATTCAATTAAAGTCATATTATATTATTGAAATTAACTAATAGCTATAATACTTTTTAGCAAATAGGTATATAAAAATTTTATCGTAGCGGGATTTGAACCCGCGCCTCGTACAGAAACCGTCCATGTTGAAAATTTTTAACGCATTTCATGCAATTTAAGAGCTAAACAACAGCTAAATTTGAATAACCTAACAGGATTACAATAATGACGTCAAACCAGCGAGCAATAAAAACCTTGTTACCGGGATCTCTTGAAAGAAGATATTTCTTTTCATTTTTTATTAAAACGCAACTATTACAAGGAAGAGCGAAGTGCAAATTATTATCCAAGCTTCATAAAACAACGCTATAAATTGGCTTTGAATTTTTCTCGTTAATGAACGATAATAGTAGGTAACAGTTCATATGACTTGTTACATTTTTAAATTACAAATAAGTATGTGAACATGCAAAGCATGTGACAAATGTGTATCTACTAGATTCGAGACATGTGATAAGGCTGTCCGGGACTTCACCAGTCAGTGGTGGTGGCCCTAAATCTTTTAGCGAAATTTTACCTATGAATCTATTTAGTCCTAGCAAGCTATTACAGACTGTGGGGTTGAGATTCATCATACATCTTTGATTTACCTCCAGTGCTTTTATATAGGCAATGACCCAGTTTCCAAGTGCCGATGATCCGTGCCATTCGAGGAGCCAACGGTACAAGCAAGTAAGCGCAGCCCGTGAACCAGCTCCTGCTGGGCCATTCTCTCGTTGTTGCACCAACCAACGTGCGGCAGATAAGGCCGATTCCTCATCGGTTTCATCAATTACAATCAAAACTGCCGCCGTAGCAGGGCATGCATCAGACTCTATTGAAAATTACATAATTCTTTAATAGTCTCTCATATTCAATTTCTTTTATATTCGTCATAATCTACGTGTACTTTATTTTTATATATTTTTTAAATTAACAATATAAATATTATATTAAGATTTTTTTAGGCACACTAGTGGTTGTGACAGAGTTGATTCTTAAATAATAGTACAAGCTAAGAAAATTCCAATATTTTTTTTACTTACGAGGATCAGATATATAGCTATAGAATTTATCAAAAATGGCCGTTACAACTTCATGGCGGACATCACCGTGCACTGTCGTTACAGCACGTAGCAAGAATTGTTCAACCGGCCGTAGCAGCTGAAATAACTCTTCTGCAGTCCCAGCAGTACGCGCTAAAAGAATATCAAACATTGCAGTAAGATACTTAAGAATAGTTATGGAAATATTTGTCATTAATAACATCACAGACGTTTCATTTTATTTATCTCGTCTCTTATCACTAACTCACTCTTATTCAATTGTATCAATTGCTACAAAGAGAAAAGAAATGATAAATCAATAAAATCAGTTAAGTAATTCATTAAGATTCAGATTAGAAAAATTAATAAATTCAGATCATAAATTTCGTGGTGTATCATTAATACGAGTGACACGTGCCATTTTAGTTGTTCGTAAAATAACCTGTATAAACATTTTAAGACTGTCTAAAACTATAATATTCACAGGAGTAGTGTTTTAACTTACTTAGCAGACGATATGTGATATTTTGCTAATATTTTTAAATTTAAATTTAATTAATGCCGTAGTACTGAATAAACGATATAGGAAACATAGTCAAATAAAATAGTATAATATTTGAAATAGTAAAAAGTCTATATAATTCTTACATAGGCATTTAACAATATCTTGACAATGTTTGACAAGCTCTTGAGGTGGTGGTAAATAGTTCGGTTGCACGTTCATCAACTCAAAAAAGTGCGCCAGCGCAGTTAAATCGAGTTGATTTCGGTTGTCAGCAACCAGTTCATGTTTTTTCACAGCCATTTTTTTTCTGTGGAAAAATGTTACAATTAATTGTTAGGAAAGTATAAATGACGACGAAGACGAAACACCTGAGCATTCCATTTACTCAATTATTTCATTTACTAAAATTAAAATACATTTTCGAGACTCGTCTCTCCACCTGACCAAATTTGGAATGATCCTAATAATGTGGCTTTCGATATTTTTTTTATAAATAATATAATATAGATAGATGCCAAGTTATAGGTAATTTTAGGGATATTTTGTCCCATGGAACTGTTAATTATACCAGTTTACGAATACTACCTCCCTTCCTTACCTAATTAAAATAATACGCCCAGTATATGCGACGAAATACAGCATGATATAGATATTAAAAGAATTTTATGATCATAGTGAAAACAAACCGTCTTAGAAAAATCCAATAGCGATATTCATATTCAAAGTTACTGAACCAATTGTGATTTGATCGGCTTATAGTAAATCACGCACAACCTCAATTCCTATTCCATATAAATTTAGTAAATCAGTACCGCAGTATGCATAATAGAAATGATTCTTGTTATGTGTGGATGATAGAAAAAAGCTTCATTAAAATAAACTTAATTAATGAAACGAATAATGATGTTACACGATTAAAGGTAAATACATCAGACAAAAATACCAATAGTCGTTTGCAAAACACATAATACTTTTTTTAGCGCACATATCATATTTAGATAATTATTTTTAAATGGCTAATATCTCGGAAACAGTAAAATTTCGAACATACATTTTTTTCAGCTTCACGCTGCATCCCGCAACTTTCCGCTTTTTGTAAAGAAATTATTATTAATCATGAATACATTGTTATTTTTAATGAGCGTTTGTATTTAATTGCTGTAATTTTATATACATCACAAGCTAGGGAGTTTTAATAGACTAATTGGTTTACGAGTTATAAATAAGGGCTCAAAAATAGCTTGAAATGAATCCTGTAAAATAAACACATAGCGTCAGATCAGATCTTGTAACTAAATCATTTGCTTATAAGGATATTGTAATATGAAAGTATGACAAAACAATTTAATATTTAGCATTGCGGGGTACCACATCAATCTTTTCATAACTACAAAATAACTTACAACAACATAACTACAAAATAAGTTAGAACTCTAGAATTAATTGTTCTGCAAGAAATAGATATTTAAAGAAAGATGGTGTGCGGATTTGTATTTATGACAAGATATGATTTAAATTAGTATAAAAAAAATAATACAATCGTGTATTTTGAGTTTCTTAAATTTGATTAAATTAAGCAGTTTTTTTACATCTATAAAATGTATGTTTAAAGTCTGTCGGTCAGCCCATCTCAAATATCTGGTTAGGGACCTCTGGAGAGGCATACCCACATTAACTAAGAATATGAAATATACCTTAAGACCTATAATTATATATACAAAAACACGAAAAATCAGGTAAGACGTTTTGGAGGTGTTCGATCACAAGCACGCTGAAACAATATTTATATATATATATATATATATATTTATATACACACATATATTAGACTATATCACTACCGTACGCGAATAGATGAGTACTTGTGGATTTTTCGTCTATAACAAGGATTAAGAATTCGAAAAAGAAGATTGTATGCTTTTCTAAAAATATTAATTTATCAGATTCCTCACTTAGTTCAGTTATAAACTTTGTAACTTGAAGTCCTTGACATCCTGTATTGGATGCGAGTGACGTTAATCTAATATATCCTGAATAAGATTCATCGCACAAAGCATATTAACTGAAGAA
The DNA here is from genome assembly GCA_036379175.1 of Heliconius cydno galanthus. Classification (NCBI taxonomy): domain Eukaryota; kingdom Metazoa; phylum Arthropoda; class Insecta; order Lepidoptera; family Nymphalidae; genus Heliconius; species Heliconius cydno. Next base: position 932,404 of record JAKRZM010001276.1, read on the forward strand.
TTAATTACAATCTGTACATGGAAGATATATAAAAAAAATATGATGTTTAAAAATAATTATATAGATAATTATTTAAAAAAAAAATTAAAAAAACATTTATAAACAAATAAAGAATTATTTTAAGGCCAGTCAGTTTAGTTCCGCTTCTGTTTTAGTGGTCATGATCAACTCTTCAGCCGACAGTTGACAATTAGCACTGACAAACACAGAAAAAGGACAATAATTAATCAGCAAAATTTGAAGTGGGACATGTTGCTGGGATAGCTGTACTTTACTTCTTCTAGAATTCACCCAGTGTTAAAGTGCAATGCCAAGTCATCAATGGATTGTTGATAGAGTCCATTGTATGAAAGTGAAATGATTTAGAACTTTAGTGAGCTTTTAGGCAATAAGTTATAATGGAAATTATAGTAAGGACTTACTGCTGATAAAAACTATTAAAACTAATTTAAATTCAAAAATAAAGTAAAGCTTACTTAAAAAAAGTCTTAATCATTTGTGCACTTACCCTCGAACTAAAATATGTTTATACAATGAAATATATTTATGCAATGAAATAGCTTTTAGGCAATAAGTTATAATGGAAATTATAGTAAGGACTTACTGCTGATAAAAGCTATTAAAACTAATTTAAATTTAAAAATAAAGTAGATCTTACTTAAAAAAAGTCTTCATCATTTGTGCACCTACCCTCGAACTAAAATATGTTTATATAAAAAAACATTCCTATCTATATAATAAAGTAAGTAAAATTATAATTAAATGGTTATTTTTTGATAATAAATATTATAGTTTTTAGCTTTTCACTGATTCTTATAAAGAAAGTCTTTAATACTGCCATATTGGTAAAGTTCAAGAAAGTTTAAGTAGGTATAAAAACTAAAGCATTAACTCAGGAAATAAAGTATATGCATGTAGATGATAAACAATAAACAAAATTGAAGTAAATTAATTTGATATCTTACTTAAGCCTTGGCTGCCTGTACTTTTTCGGCATTTTCGTAGAAAAGATTCACATCAAACTTTTAATTGCACAAATTCAGTTCTTTATAATAAATGACCGAAGGTAGAACTATACTTAACTTAGATTTTACCATAAACAATTTTTTTATTTATCATCCGTCAGTGTCAATAGCAAAACCAAACGAGCACTGCTCGCGATCGCCTACAGGTAGCGATTGCACCGGGCTTTCTTATCATGCGCATTTCCATCTAGGTCGTAAGCGTAACTATTTATAACTATATATGCTTTCAGATTATTTTATACGACATACAATAGGCAATACTGATCAGTACATTGATTTTATGAAGTTTAATGATAAAAATAATAAGAAATACTTACATATATGACGAAATTCAGTAACGAAAAACAAAACAATTACGCATGTATCACAATTCAATCAGCACAAGTAAAAACGAATTCATTGTCTTTTTCGCCATTTGACATATTACTAAGTTTTAAATAACTTTGTCCATGCTTTAAGCTAAATCAATAGATTCTTAATAATCAGTTAGGTCAGTCATATTTCAACAACAAAAGGTCCAACCACTAGCCACTTAATGACTTCACTGCATTATGTATGTATATACAACCATCTAGAATAGGTATGTATTCAAATAACTTCAAAGTCTTTATGTTGACACTAAATAAGATAATTCTAATGAAAATAACAAACTGACAAGTTAAGATCACTGTAACCACAAAACTGTTTAAGAATATATATTGAAATATTCTTTGAGACTTGATCCTTTCCCCAAATTATGTTAAATGTCACAATTTAGATTATCAACTAACTTCGTATATGTTCTCCTTTTGTCTTTGATATTTATTTTTTTCCGATATTTTCGCTATGACTTAATTCGTTCAGCCTAAGATTTTGAACTTAAATCTATAAAATGATGATAAAAATAATAATACAGCTTAACTGTTTATATCGCAGAATCAATTATAATTTATAAGTAAAAAAGTATTGTTTTTTAAAAAAAATTGTTAAATACCTATTATGAAATAAAAATATACAATTTTACATATTACTATTCTATATTCAAAGTACATAATTATTTAGTAAGAATAATGTACTCGCTCTATTTTTTGTAATTATCACTAATCCCAAGAGAGCCATAGTTTAATACGAATTACCATCGTGAATAAAACTAAGAACAGGCATAGACAAGTAGAACACTGCCAAGTCTGCCAGAACCAGAACAACTAAACAGAAACTAGATAACAGGAAGTAGCAACCTGAAATAAAAACAGACAATGAGGGTTAAAAAATGACAGCAAAAAAAGAATAAAAATCACAGCATGAATTTTTACAAATAAAAACAAGCTTTAAATTAATAATATTAATTCAGTGTCAAAACACATTTTTGTCTAAAGCAAGGATTATGAAAAGTAAATCAGATTTCAAAATATATTAAACTTATAATGGATGCTTCAGCATCTAAAGAAGAGGACACCGAAATTAATAAACTGCTTAGTCTTTATATGGAAATAAATAATTTGTCATATCCTTTACATATGAAACAAAACAAATCTGTGGTCAAGTATACTCGTATACCTGATTTTGATATAAAATCCGAAGGTAAGCCAATTGACATCCATATTTATTTTTAAATATTTTGGATAAGGTCATCGTAATTTTTAAAGAGACTACGCTGAACTCTATTATTTCTTAATCAAACACTGAACTCTATTATTTCTTACACATATTATGCATTTTTTAAATTATATTTATTATAAATATATTTGCAAAATGGAAGCAATCTCATTTTAGTAGCTATTAAGTTAATTAATAATAACAAATTCGTGTTTATTTTGGTGATTTTAGAATGTATTTTCGAGTTGTTTGATGTTTTTATTTGGATATTTATAGTATAGTGTACATTCAATAAAAAAAATGAAAATTGTTTGTTTTGTTTTTAAATAAATTTTTATTTTTAGCACTATGGCCACAAAATCCATTGGAACCTAGACTGCGTCGAATTGTTATGATTGAAGAGCCAATACATGAGAGTCGTAGGTCTCTTAAGTCAGAAGTCACCATTTCGTCTCAAACAATGGCATCAGATATTTATAAACGAAAAGTTATTGCAATAGGAGACGATAATTATAGTCTTCACCCTAAATTTTGTAATTATATATTTAAGCCATTATATAAAGTGTATTTATGATTGCCAGCTGTACTATAATATATAGGATTGTACTATATTTCGGGTCTGAGTATACCTTATAAGTAATACTTCTGAGTAATTATAATATTACAATAAAAAAGTAAAAGATTGTAAGTTAACTGATAAAAATATAAAGTTTATTAATATATACCTACCTAACATAACAAATATAGAAATTTGTTTGCAAGGTACTGTTTTTACCAGCATTTTGATAAAAAACAAAAATATATATTTATTCATCTGCTAACATTTGTTTACTACAATACAGACAAAAAAGATACATGGTACATGGAACTAAAACTAAACACAAAACAAATAAAAAAGAAAATTAAAAAATTGTTAAAATGTATACATTTTTAGGATGATTCAATTTTAGTTTTCAATATTACTTGGTACGGTCACTGTTCTTATTAACCCAACTTGCAACAGGAGAATTTGATCCAAACACTGTTTTATCGGGTGGAGGATAAAGGAGGGTTAATGCATTATGGGGAAACGTCACTGGTACACATATATTAAACTTATTGAGTAGCTGGCTGGCAGTCCTTTCTATGTTACTAGTATGGTTCACACCATTTAGTAAAATCATTATAAATTAATTATTATATTGCAGCACAAAACTTAAAAAAACCTTTGTATAAAATGATTAATCGAGCTATTGAAACGGACAGTAAAGAGGAAAAGCATTTATTACAGAAAAACATTTCTAAAACAAGTTACTCTTCCCGAAGTATGTATTTTATTTTCTTAAATTTTGAGATGAATCTAAATTGTTAGTAAATAATTGTATTTACTATTATAACATATGAAATATTTTTTTAAATTTCAGCTCCAAAAGAATCTAGGGTTATAGTCAATACCAATGCAAATGAACATAAGAAGGAATTAAATAATGTTTGTAAATTGGGAAGTAGACACAATAAAATCATGAAACTAGATAGTGATACAAGTAATTTTAATAAAAGCACTAGATCTATTGGTAAATTTTAGCTTGATAAATTTAGATTTTTTGTATATGCTGAAAATTAGTTAATTCTATTAATGTTCTCATATTTTACAGAATCAGCAAGAAGCGGAAGAAATCAAAATATACCTTCTAAAATTAGTGTAAATAAAAAATATACTAGCTCTGATAAAGCAATTGAAAAAGAAAACCCTACAAAAAAAAACAAATTTAAAAATAATTTTCAAAAAAGTTTTGTTCAACCAATAGTATCAGAAAAGATAAGAATTAATAAATCTCCAATGATTTTTAATCATAAGGCTTCAGATGTTACTGGTATAAAAGGAACAAATAAACCAGTTTCCATAATACATGTACCAATTGAAGATAAAAGAGAGAAGCATGATGTAGCAACGACTATGTCACCTCATAGTGTAGACATTAACAAAACTACACTAAACACCGCAGATTCTAGTATACAAGTCACGAATGAGATGAATGTAAAGGATGTAATGATTGAAACTAATTTATTACCAAATAAAGTAAACCAAGTTACTGAGACAAGTGAAGATTTTTCACTTAATAACATTGTAGAAAATACCAAGAGTCAATCTTTTGATAGTCTTGATATACCAAATGTAAGCTTAATGAATAAACGCAGTGATAAAGCCAAAGAAGAAGTAATTGACTTATTCAGTAAAGATGATTATTTCATTAAAAGTAACTCATGTACTGAAAAACCTATGAGAAATGAGGAAAAACTTATTGAATCTCATTTTAATAATACTTCATACATTATAAGCAGAGCCACTGTAACATACACAACCAGGCAGAAAATAGATTTTCATGTTGTTGGCAAAAATGAAATGCTGCCGTCTCATTTACCATCCAATCAATATAGTTATCCCTTCAATGTTGTATCAGTTTTAAAAAAAGAAATGGAAAATCAAGACTCTTGCAATAAACATAATAAATATGGTGACAAAAATGATGAAACACACGTCAATTTGGCCCATTCAAAAGATCTGACCTCATTTAATTGTTCGTACTTTTTGGACAATGATAAACTTATGAAGCCGTCAGAGATAATTAGTACAATAAAAGTTAATAACAGTTTATTACAGCAACGTGACTACATTTGCGAACAATTCCAACGGGAACTCAATTTTATCGATTCGTTTTTTGAGTCTTTGCAATACTTAGAGAGCTGTTCTCTATCTGAAAAGAGTGTAACAGAAAAGAAAGTAGAAAATTTTATAAACAATAATGGCCACAACTTAAGTAATTTAGAGTTAGGGTCACTTCTGTCCAAATTTGAGGAAGATGCTAATGTTGATGATACTGACACAATGGCTTCAAAGAATCTTTGTCTGGTGAGTGTTATTTTTCAAATGTAAACAATTATGAAACTATTGTCTTTGTATTTAACTGATAACAATGACTGTATAGAACTTTGTGAAGGTAACTAATTTGTGACACTGTTGATATGAAATGTTAATTAATTTTTATCCATTCTTTTAATATCTTTTACAACCGCTTTTCATATGTTATGTTTCAGCTCAACTTGCTCATTCGAGATGAGAAGAGACGAGCCAAAGGAATCTTGTTTATACTGAAAATGCGAGAAGATGCTTTAAAAGATTTTACAAAGTCGCAAATTTTATATTTAGAAAATAAAAAGAAACAAGACAATATTGATATATCGACATTGAAGAAGAAACAGCGCGGAGCACTTTTGAAATTGCAACAGGAATGTGGTGAAATGCAACGTATGCGGAAAGCTCTGCTGGCAGTGCTAGAGAAGCGTAAATTGGCTCTTATGAAGACCAAGAAAAATATCGAATTGAAGTTGAGAAATAGTTTTGATATAAAACAAATAATTTTGGGCAAAAAAAGACTGCGACAAAGTAGCTCGGTTGACCGCCACTTAGCCCCTGTTAAGTGTTTCGAGCTGTCCAGCAGTGGCTGTGATGACAGCACCACCTCTCGACCAAAATCTGCTCCAATACTTACATCCAATGTATCAAAATGTATCACTAGCGCAGAGAAATGTGTGCAAACCGGCGATAGTATTACCATAAATCAAGTGGATCAATCAACTAACACAACTGACGAAAATTTTGTGGTAGTCGATGGCGGCTATCTCAACATATTATTTCACAATCTATCGTTACCACAAATATTCAGTAGCGGCAAACAGTACGAAGTAAACCAGGAGGCATTGAAAAATATCGTACATACAAGTAACACGTATCACGTCACCAACAATGACGTCATGATCGAGGAGCTTATGGAACAAATAAAAGATATAGATACATCTAGTACCCCTTCCACTGCAAGAAGCCTTGTAGAGGAATTCGACCAGATTTACAAGGGTCTGGCTGAAGAGGAGAAATTAAAACACAGTTCTGAACAAAATTATAATAATGTTATTGATGAGATTAAAGATACTGTTTTTTCTACAAGTGTACTTCAAGAAAATAGCGAAAGAGGAAGAGAGTGTGTTGATAGTACTGAGGCAGTTGATGATAGAAGCAATGATGTTTTCCACGTGGATGTCTCATGTACATGCGAGCCTCTACTGGTGTCTGTGGGTAGTCAGGCAAATAAAAGTAAAGAAACGGCAGCTATAAGCGTGTCCGGGCCATTGCCTGTGCCAGCGGGCGCTGCGGCGGGCGGCGACGACCAAGCTGACGTGCCGTCTGGGTTGCGACAGACGCCTTCATTATCTTCACAAGGTGAGTTACATAATACAAAGGATTTATATCCAACATTCAACACGCGATTTTGGTACTAGGCTTCTGGTGCCTTCCGTTCTAAATCATCTCTCTTTCTAAAAAAAATAATGATTATACTAGAAAATGTAAACAATGTATGTGTGAAAATTCTTTCACCCATGTAAAGCTACATTATCAATGAGCTATATAGGAGTTTAATCTGAAAATGTTTTTATTACTCATAAAAATAGTAATAGTTTTACATATGACATAATTATTTAATGAATACATTTGTATTCTATGTTTATTCAGACCACTTAAAGCTCTAATAACGCTCTGTTACATCCCTTATTCCCAGGATCAATATGTTAGCAAATTCCATTTATTGTATTTTTCTGTAGCATGGGAATAGCGGGTCAGCAAATTCAATTCATTCTATTTCCGTTTAATTAAATATAATTTATTAGTGAGTTAGATCTGGGACGCGGTCGCGAATACTTGAGAACCATAATTACCCAATGTAATTATTTTGTACTTCGCTAATAAAAAGTGTGTGGACAAAGTGTAGTTTTTCTTAAAAAGACTGAGGTCAAAGGCCGCATAACAAAATTGGTGTCAGAAGTGGGATACCAGTGAAGTCTAACGACAAGAGTAGACGTTGGTATCCGAACCTGGCCTACCAGTCTCTACAGTAAAACTTGCCCAAAGGACAAGTCTGCGCCAGCCACATTTTCTGGACGACGGTCAGCCTCAGCATCAGCGTGAGCCCGCTCCAGCTACACTTCTTGGAGACGGTCAGCCTTAGCATCAGCGTGAGCCCGCTTCAGCAAAACTTTTTGGACGACGGTTAGCCTCAGCAGAGCCGTGAGCCCGCTCCAGCCGCAAAAGCACCAGGTCTAACCCATCATCATCTCTTCAAGTTCTTCAAGTTCTTCAAAATCTTCAATTTCTTCAATTTCTTCATCGTATCGTGGGAAAGCGCCACAATCTTCATCGCGTCATACATCTAGTCCAGTTAAGTCCAGCTACGTGACACTGCTAGCAACAACAATGAGTCGCAGATTCATCATTTTAATGTGAGTGTTTAGTGAATATTTTATAAAATAATATTCTAATTCAGTGAAATAACATTCTATATCAAGTGAAAATAATTTTATTCTAAATCGTTTTATATTTTATAACATTTTATATTTTTTCTATTTCTTATTATTATATAAAGCATAATTATTCGAAGTCCAACATAATGTCTTTCAAATCAGAATCACATTTAAATAATAGTATATCAAAAAAAAATACTTTATCGTTTTTAACTAAATTCATTTAATCATACAATGGCGATCGGGAATCACTCCCCGCATTTTTAACATATCGCGATAATGCAATGCCAAGTAAAACAAACAGCCTTAGTAATTAGATATTGTAGTAAGGTCATTGTAGCATTAGCTTGACACCGACTTCAAAATTATAAAATCTTTCTTTAATTATTATTTACTTTTTAGATCGTTTTAGAAGTCGGTTTTTGTTTTTGTTAAAAAATAATTTATTAAGTTAAAGGTTGCCCGGTAGAGATCACCTGTTGGTGATAAGGCCGCCTTTACACCATTTTTCATTTGTTTCTTTTTTCTGTTTTTTGTTTAAGTTAATTTATGTTTGTTTTTTCGTTTTGTTAATTAATATCAATTATGGTGTAATAAAGTATTCAAATAAATAAATAAATGAATGAATTAAGCTTAAGCGTAATATTATCAACGTCGCGAAAATGGCCAAAATTCTATATCTATTATAGAATCTAAATCATATATTCTATATGAAAATAATGAGGAAGTTAATTTAAAAAAAAACGGATTTCGGTGCCGTGTCTGCCGAAATCGCGCCATAATTACGACACGAATAAAACTAATTTTAATTCTAATTCTTATTGTAATAATTCTAGTTTTAATTCTATATCGAAATCAAATTCTATATCTCAACTGCACCATAAAGGAGATATTTATTATGCGACGTCACTGTCTCCGAAATTTATCCACTGCCTCTTATCACCGATATTCTAGACCAACTTGACCTTGACCAACTAGACCAACAAATATTTTAGTACACTAGATCTAGCAAGTGGTGATCATCAAATAAAAATGTCTGCCAAGGACGCACCGAAAACTGGTTTTACTATAAGTACTAATTCAAGCATTTCTGGACACTATGAATTTACCAGAATGCCTTTTGGACTGAAAAATTCCCCCTACATTTCAACGGCTTCCATCCATCCATCAGCCTTTCAACGTCCGCTGCTGGACATAGGCCTCCCCTAATGGTAAATCGTAAATAAATAATCGTAAATACAAAATCTATACTAATTCTTTTTATTATTATTAATAAAAATCAAATTTTAATTCTATTTCTTATATGATATTAATTCTTTTAATTAATAAAAATAAATTCTATATTCAATGCTGTATCTAATGATTAATCTATTATTAATCATTTAATTATTTTTATTATTAAGAAAAATCAAATTTCTATTTCAATTTCTAATTCTATTTCATATGATTAATAAATAATCATAATTAAGTATTAAAGTATAATTATTATTAATTAAAATTTAATGTCATTCTAATATTTTTAATTCTAGTTCTATACAATATTTTTATAATTGTTAATTTGTAAACAAATAAACACATTCAATGTTAATTGTTAGTTATGATTTTTAAAATATTTCTATTTCCTACTATATTCCTATGATTGATAAAAAACTACACATTTTAAACAATCTTATTATTATAAATAAAATTTAATTCTATTATCTTACGATTTAATTATAATTGATTAATTCTATAATTTCTATGTCAATGTTTAAATTCAATTTCATTCAATTTCTGGTAACAAATATTTTTATGTAATAATAAATAAAAAGAAAAAATAAAATTTTTTTTCTATATCTTATACCTAATGATTTTATTGTTTCAAATTTTATTTCTTTGTTTTGTATTTTCTATAACAATGGTTTCCTAAGTTTCGATTATCGACTTCGCTATATCTCGTAAAAGTTAAAGTTCGGTCAAAAAGGTAAAAAAATATGCCTATGTTAGCAAATTCCATTTATTGTATTTTTCCGTAGCATGGGAATAGCGGGTCAGCAAATTCAATTCATTCTATTTCTTTTCAATTAAATATCATTTATTAGTCAGTTAGATCTGGGACGCGGTCGCGAATACTTGGGAACCATAATTACCCAATGTAACTATTTTGTATTTCGTTAATAAAAAGTGTGTGGACAAAGTGTAGTTTTTTTAAAAAGCCTGAAGTCAAAGGCCACATAACAGCTCCTCCCCCTTTACAAAATTTTAATGCCTTGCTTATATTGATAATAATAAGTATGTTATCTTTTTATGTGTTACAATTAAGCGTTTCGAATATTTTTTAATTTTTTTTTTGTATGTTTTAGATGATAGCAGCTTTGCCAGTAGTCAGCCACTTCCATCAAGTACTCTACTTACCACTCCAGCCCAGTTTGAAGCCGAAGAGTTACGCCGACAACAACTAGAAATAGAACGAGAGGTAATAAACACCTTTTTTTCTTATTACTTAATTAGTAAAAAAATAGTTCTATACTAATATAGTTTACTTACAATTCAAAATAACCAATTTTTAAGGGGATGAAGAAAATGTTCACATCTTCTCATGTTTCTTATTAGGGTCAATACTGAAACCGTGTTTTATTTTAATTTATCACTAAGATATAAAATTTTATTGTATGTGTGTTTTATTGTATATAAAGTAAGACAAAGGTCCAATTTTTTGTGCGTAATTACTATTCGCTATAATATATAATATTGGCGTCCTCGTGGCGCAGAACATAGTCTGATATAAACACATGGATTCGATTCCCACTATAATAACAAAAAAAGCAGTAGAAATAAAAACGACACTGAGTTCCACAACTCAATATACAATCTATACTAAATATTGTTTGATAATTACAGATTAAAGCTCTAGAACAGCAGCAGTGTCAACTGTTAGCACTGCGGGAGATCCCGGACAAGCCACCCCCACCTTACACTCCGCCGTCAGATCCCAAACCGAAAACGCCAAGAAATTACAATATAGATGAAACGGTGCAACAAAAGATAAAAGATATTATTAGCGAATCAACTACTGACATCGGTGTGAATGATCCCTTCGACGTATTCATCACTGATTTTTGTCGAGATACAGTACAAAAGCAAAAGATGGAAAATAACGAGAAATATTGGGAAACATGTAACCTCCTACCGTCGAAGACACCGCTTAGTACTGAAAAATTTATTAGTAAAACAGTAACGGATCTGAAAGAAGTTTTAACAAGTGTTCCACCAACAATTGTTTCAGGTTTGTTTTTTTGGTTTATTAAATTCATCCAGGTAAGGGAATCACATATAACCTTAGCCATTGCCTACTTAAGGATTTTAAGTGCGTTGTCATAAAAAATAAAGAGAAATAAATAAGTTACTGGACACTTATTTTAAATTGTGAAATATATGTTACATATGATTTTGATAGTTAGCTATGAATTATTAAGGTATACACAACTTATGTCACTTTTATAATAAAAGTAATAGTAAAGTAGGGTAAGTACTTATCATGAAATTTTTGGCATTAAAATGTTTGAGAATTAATAATAACGTGTTTGAATATAATAGTGGTGACGAGATAAAGTTTTGTTTTAATAAAATGTCATTTACAATCAGTTAAATTTCACGATTACCAACCCGGTAATTTTATTAGATTATGCGGGTAAAACCGCGTTTGGGTCGTTCATAGAACTATGATTGCAAGGTTACAGCTTGTAATGTTATTATTAATCCACCATCAGTGGTCAATCCTACTAGTTAAAGGTATAAAAAATTCATGAAACCAAATTCCATTTGAATATTTTTTTAGCACCTCGCTGTATCTCGTACATAGCAAGGTTTGCAGACGGAATCTATTGTTAAGAAACTCCGTTCCCCATTATACGCCAAATTATAGAGGCATTGCTTGTTGAGTGGCGGAACTCTAATCTGAATCGAACCCACAACCTATCGAGTTTACACTTTGTGCACCTGTGCCATGACTAGCGTCAATTAAATATTCTGCTATATATGTTTGCAGGGGTAGGAGCAAGGCGCTCCGATCACATCGACGACATACTGTTTGCGGAATGGCGGCGGTGCGAGCCCGAGTGGACGTCACTACACGCTGATGACGTCATCGTCAAGAACCAAGTCTTCGAAAGTATCTTCCACAGAATTCTGACAGAAACCATCGATGAGTATAAACAAACTGTCCTCAAACCAAAATGTCCTAATAAGTGAACACCCCTGTATTAGTATATAAGGTGTATGTTATAATTTTACTGGTCACTAGGTAATTGTTGAAACGGCACGTCAAATACTAAATTATTTATTTAGCAATAGTAGTAGAAATGAAAAAAAAATATATCACATAGCTTTTACATTTTATACTGACTAAATTTTTTTTATAAATATTAACTTAATACTTTATAAATTTAAAACTGGAGATATTTAATTAAGGCTTATAGTTTAACATTTAATACCATCTGTTCAGACTCGCCGTCGAGACCGACGTAAGCACATTCAGTAACTAGCTGTAAGCTATATTAAAACTAACATACATATCATAGAAATTAGCTACATTACATCGGAATACATAAAAGGTAATTGCGATAAATAAGTTTTTTTTATAATACCGAGTACCAAAATGACAACACTAACTAATTACATGACAAACAGATAGCGATTCACTAAAGTGAACACACTCATAGCCAACAATGAGGCAAAAATACTATTTATTATAAAAGAAATATTTATTTTATACTGTTTTTCTATTATATAAATTAATTTATTTGGACTATCCATTATATAAATTAATTTATTTAATAAATTGATTTAGTATTCGCCAGCGTCTCATAAAGTTCTCAAGTAAAGTCCCTCTTGATCTGTACAAGTGTGTCATTATCACTTCACTGGTTTATCACAAACACTGACACAGATTGAAATTATAAAATTTGTTGCAAGAAATTGAGATTTTAAATAGTACCATAAATTAATCGTCTGCTTTAAGAAAAGATTCAAGGGGATTCGGTCCCTTCCTCCTTGGATTTGTTGGAGCTTTGGTGGTTTCCGCTGAAAATGAAACAATATCATGTTTAATAATGGTTGTCTAAAAAAAATCAATCTTAATCAAAGTGTCGTTCAGTCACTTTTGTGACTACGATAAAAATCCTAGCTTAGTTTTTTATGACATAAGTCATAGCATAATATTTTTAAACAATATTATAAACATATATTATAAATACTTATTAATACATTATCAACAAAGCATTGCTTACTCGTTTGTCCTTGTGAGACTTGTTTCACTTCTAAACACGCCATCCATTCTGTAATACTGATTTTGGTGTCGTGGTTAACGTCGCAGTATCGTGGCAGCTTCCTCCCGCACCTCCTTAACGGTTCCATGTTAGATATAAGTTGGTGGAAAGCTTTCCACTCGCGGCGTTCCAAAGCTTTGTTCTTGTCTTTGTCCAGCATAACGTAGGTCCATGTTGCGGCTTGTTCCTCCTTAGAAGCTCCCCATTTTACCACATCGCTGTTTATTGAAACAATTGTTAGGTATAACAAGATAGATTCATTAAAACAAAAATGTTGTAAATTTTATTATTTTATTAAACTCATACCATATGTGATAAGTTGATAAGTCGTCCACTTGCATGTATATCATCATAAGATCTTTAGTTCTACTTTTGTTAGTGTTTTTAATCATTTAATTTTTTGCTGTAAATCTATCTAATAAATTATTTATTGACCGAATAAATAAATCCATCTCCTAATGCTAATTATTAAAAAAACATTGATTATATACATTAATGTATGCATGATCTTTACTCTTTTTAAATTTTACAAATGTTATATGTATATTCATTAAAAATAGATAGTTGTGTGAACAGTGGGTCATTCTTGCATGGCGGCCTCAGTTATACTGTAGTTAAATATATTTATAGTAATTATTCTAGTTGTCAGTCACGTTATAAGGGTGCAATATTTACTATGCGTTTATTAGTGAAATTGATAGACAATTATAATAATAAGTTGATATAATATAATAATATATACTATATTAATAGTATGTGTTTTCTGTGTGATGGGTTTGTATCACAGTTGTATTGTGTACATTGGTTAGTATACAATGTTTCTAATATTGTTGTTATATCTCACCCTGGTCCGGTGCCGTTGATGGAAGTTGTCATTTTTGATATGAAGAAACTTAGCAGGTCCCGTAGGAAATTAGTCTTCATTGGTTCTGGACAACCTGTAAGGCAATTGTATATGTGTTATTCTGTATAGTTTGAGTAGGAGAATGTAATCATATTTACTAGTCTTAAATAGACATGAATAGAAATTAGAATTTTCAGTGTTAACTTATAAAATGACTTAATCATTTATTTGTTATACTCTACTTAATCATTCTTTTTGTGATGTTATATTGTGTATTTATAGTAACCAAGTACTCGATGTAACAAACTTTTGTACTTACGAACGTGTAAACTGTTGCCGGTATTCTCTAGTGTTATGATTGATATAGATAACTTAGTTTTATTTTACAATACTATAATGGTCTCTTGCTACATCAAGCTTCAACATTTAGAAGTATTTATTTATTTTCATAATATAAACTGTTTCTCCTTTGCGGTGATTGTTTGTGTTTTAACTGCATATAGATTGAATATGCTACTATTTTTGGAAACTCATTATTTATAACATGTTAGTATTGATGTGAGCAATTTAGGAGACAAATTTACAGTATACGTATACATATCGGTTAGCTGAAAATATTAGATTTTGGTATAACATTTTGTATTTGCTTTAATTTTGTATTTGTAACTTAGTAGTTTTGTAATAGTACTTTATACAAGCATTGTTCCTTATTTGGTGTTTTATTTAGAATCCCTATTTAATAAATTTTATTACAAGATTTAGATTTTACGTATGTATTTATACATTATGTTGTTGTCTTTATTAGTCTTGGATTGGAATGACGATACATGATAGCTAAATCTTCAAGATTTATTTCACATGCACCATTGTACATGTACCATATGTAACATGAAATGCACATCCTCTACATTTCACATGTCTAATACTAATAAATAGTAAGCATTTATCATTGTAAATATTTTTCTGAATATACCTTATTAAAGGGATTGAGGCTATCAGGATTTAGTGGGACAGAGTCAAGAGTCAAGACACACCAATTTTGGTAGGGCGTACACATTTTGAAAACAAATAACTTAATACTGTAGTTCTTAAAATAATATAATGTATACATAACGTTTATTGAAATTTTAAAAAAATATGAAAATCTACTGTAGATGTTCAATATTCATGTGTGAGACTATATTTCGGGTACACCTGGCAATAAACGATTATCAAAATCTACGAAATCGAAAAATATCTATCTATCGAATCTACCGAAAATCTACTAAACGAGGACAAAAAACTTGTTACACCTCTCATAAGGGCCTCTTGGAATACATCAAATACTCCTAAAACTATTTTTATTTGTCCATCATTGATCTCTAACATAGACGACCCCAATAATAGCCAATCCAAACTCTTAAAAAGATTAATTGAAAATAAATCTAAACTCAAAACAAATATTAACTCTAAATAAATCTAGCCCCACCTCTCATGGGGCTGGCGTGTTGCGGGGCAGCATCACAATCCGGCCTCTTGTCCTTGACGGAGGACCCCGGGATTGGTTTCCCGGTGTCCTGATGTACGCACCAGCAGTACCCGGTGGAGCGGTAGCACTGGGCTCGGGCGTATCTCCCGTCGCCAGTGCACTCTGGTACGTAGAGCACTGCGGTACCCGCTTTCTGTTGGAGAAATTTGATTTTTGTATTGGTATTACAATTGGGCAATTGCTTTATATGAGAAGACAAAATATATAAATAACTTAAAGTTAGCTATTTGTAAACTAGGTACGCCAGTTAAGTGTATGTTTTATTTAAATGTAGTTGTAAAGCAGGAATTTTTATTTCGCAGTGTATGTGTGTAGGCCAATAGATATTATTTAAAAGAAAATGTAGCCTTCATGCAGATATTATAAATCATTTAAAGTATATCACTATCTCAAACACACTGAGAGTGTTGTTTGATATTCTTACATCTTTTGTCTCTAGCATCAGATGGTATAGTCCGAATCCACACTCTTAAGAAAGATTAATTGCAACCTATTTTAATGAAAGTTTATTATAACACATCTGCTACCGCTAGGTAGCTAGTACCAAAAGGTAGGCACCGGCTTGTTGTTAATTACTACAAACCCAAGAGTTCATGTCCATATAAATGTAATATGCATTATTTTATCCCACATATGGCAGGGTAGGCAGAGGGAACGTTATGTTAATACACTCCGCTCCAACGCTCCGCCCATTATCGAGGTGTTATGTTATTGGTGGCAGAACTCAACTCTTCAAAAAGTGAAGAAATCAAAATAATTAACAGTCTGAGTCACTGCACCACAATGACCTCAATATTGTCGATGGACATAAATAATTCGCAAGATATTTTATTTCATATTATTCCTCAGCTTTCATAATTTTCAGCATAATAAAGCCATATATTATGACAATCAATTTAGCTTGCAAAGAGCAAAAAATACAAACACAATATTCGCACAATAGAATACAAATTTCAATATATTATAAAAGATAAATTGTAAATAGTTATAGTACTACACAATATCGCTTCGCACTAAAATAAAAACGCAATTTATATCAATCGCAGCTCTCATATATTACTAACGTATTTGATATTTATTTTATGAATAGTATAAATTATTATAATAGTATATTTGATGACATACATAATATAAAAATAGGAACAAATATTTAGAATATGATAATTAATTTTGTAAATATTTCATTGAATTACTACAGGCACATATATATATTTCAAAGGTAAAGCTTTGAAAATAAATAATTATAATATCAAATTTATATAAAATGTAGAATAACATATTTTAAACAAATGTTGCCAATTCTTATTTTCTATTTGAAATGCATTTCAAGTAAACTTAATGTAGGTACAATGTATGGGGGTACCATTTTTAAACTATAACAACGTAATCGTGACATGTAAATACAAACATCAATCGCATTAGCTTTAGTAACACAATAGTTTACCTGTTCATCTAGCACAGCTTGTCTGTCTGTTAGACAGTCGTTTGCTTCGTCCTCTCTCGCCACGGATCCGTCGGGCGCGAAGGAATTCCTCATGATACCTGGTAAAACTGTAAACATTTTCTTTTCTATCATAAGTTGTTTCAGAACACCAAATATATGTCGTAAATATTTACTCACAGAACAAACATTTCATTCGATTCAAATTTATGATGTATTATTTTTATTTCTTCGCTACAGTGGGTTTTGCTATTCAGCAATCGCGAATGTCTCAGAAATTGAAGTGCATGGTGAGGAAAGTGTCTTAACTAGGGGTCCCTCTTACCATACTAAAAAAACAATTGCCGTACCATAAAAATATTTTTAAATAGTGAAAGTTTCTTAATAATAAAAAGGAATATTAAAAACTTAACTAAGTGTTACTCATATTTTTAGTAACTATCGTCATTTATCCTTATATTGAGGAAATTATGGTATGTAATTTAGAAATTGGCATTTGTTGTGAATTTTGTGTTTCATTTCATTTGAGTTCACGCAAAAATATATTACAAATTTTATGTTTATATGTATATAATCGTACATTTGTATGTCTGTTTGACGTATACACATGTGTATGTGAGAAAATAAGCTTAAAAAGGTGGTATCAATGATTGAACTTTGAATAATATCTATAACAAAATACATTGCTCAATCAGTAACATAGAGTTCAAATAACGCACAGTCACATTTAAAGGAAAGATTAAGCACATTTTTTTTTAATATTTTTAAGAGCAGACTTATCAGAAATACTGATTCACTGCTCTAGTGAAATCCAAATGTGAGTAATATGTCTAAGAATTTTGATTATCGTCTCGAACTGGAGACACTTAAGTCATCCTTTAAGTGGTGCGGTTATTATAGGTCTTTATTTTAAGGTCAATATTTATTTGTGTTGGACGAATTACTTTATCGAATGCCCCCGCCGCTTGAATAAACATCTTATTCATTATTTAAATCGTATAACAGTGGCAATTGTAAGCCCGAGTTAATAATAATAATTTTGTAATTCTGATAACCGTGTAGAAATTTATCATAATGAAAGTTTCTCTGAAATGTTACAATTTGTAAATATTTGTTATACTCTGAAGCCTAATCTTATAAAACACACGAAGCTTTAAGCTATCAGATGACCAAATTTAACTGTTATCATTACTCACTTTCTATGAATTTTATTATAATACAGTCCAAACAAACCCTAGCAATGGATTTTCTCATTAAAAAAATCATGTACAGGACATCGATCAATTACACGTTTATATATTATATATAGATAAAGTTTTTACCTGAGCTAGGATCTGGCGTGAGTTCCTCCTCGTTGTAGTCGGGCTCCGGCTCTGGACCGTTGTCGTCGTCTGCGTTCAACGACATGAAGAAACGGAGAGAGACTATATATTATTATTATGTTTGCGCATATATTAATTGACTACTATATATTAGTCTTTATAGGTAGAGACCGTCATGCTGCAGTGGGACAGCGTCTCGATTATGCACCACTATGCAAAATATCTGGGCAAAGTAACGGGCGGCAGTATAAGAACTTTTAAGTATTAAATTTCATATAATGAGTGAATGGCTGTAGAGCCTTAAGACCTGTTAGTTTTTATCAGAAAAAATCATTCTTTAGTGTTTAAATAACATTAAATTATTTCGCTCAATAAGGGCCTAGTTCAATATTTTTTTTGTATGGAGGTACTTACAGTCCGGTGCGGGGGGCTCCGGGCTGGCCAGCAGGCAGGAGGCCCACTCGCCGCGCGCGATCTCGCCGTCGCCGTCGCTGTCGCAGCCGCGCGTCCACGCTCGCGCACATCTCTTTGGTTTCACTACCTTGAGGGTAGAATAGAATGTTTTCAAGAATGAAATTTGCCAAGACGTGACAACTTGTAATACCAACAAAGAATAATAAAAATTATTAAGTAAGCATGTCATAGAAAAAAGTAATTACAAGTTTATATATGTAGCTCATTTCATACAAAACGAGTGCACAGAGCGTGTACCTACACGTACACCTATTTAAGTTTGTATTTGTGTAGGTAATTTAAGTTTGTATTGTTTGTACGAAATTCTCGGTGGAAACTTTACACACTTGTAAAGTTTTAAAATATGTAAAATATAACGTTAGATATCTATAAACTATATCTTTCGGGTATGTGAAGAAAATGGTTAGAAAAAAGATTATGCATCAAAATTTACACTTTTATATAATAGAAGTTAACTAAAGTTTTACACCTTAATCACTTAAAACGTGTATAACTACTACAGCGTTCACATCGCACACTTTTACTGCGCGAAGTTTTACACATTAAAATCAAATACCGGACTAAAAAGATAATTGTACCAGTTTTTACTCGCACTAGCCAACCCAGCCACATGTTACATTTTAGAATCTCAGAACAAGTAGACCACTTGAGATATAGCTTGAGATATGTTCCTAGATGGAACACGGCTCTGTTTGTGAAGTAACAAACAATAAGGACCCTTGTTAACATCGTCCGTTTACACTCCTTCCTCGTATAAACATGGAGTCATTACAAATAATTCCACTTTGTTATATAGCAAATTTAAAGAAACGTTAGAAATTATTTAAAAAAATCAGTTTCTGCGCGGTAGGTACAGGGAACCTAGTGTCGAGACCCTCAGTTCCCCACTTTGTGGAAATATTATAATAAATAATTATTTCAAATAAATCGTAACTCTGAAGCTTGTTTATTGAAAGCCAATAAATAATGTTTATATCTGATTTATATTGCAAATTGTTCGTTTACCGCCCCGAGCGACTGCATTAAAATCAATAAATAATTAATTACTTTCGCTTTATAGCTCAAAGTAGGTACTTTGTTAGCGTTGTTACAAAATGTTCGCTTGACTTTTATTATTTATTATACAATAAATAATGTTAACTATTTAAGTAAACGAATTTGTGATAAGATGAAGAGAAATATGCTCCATGTAGACAGCTTCTATTTTTTATGTTTAAGTTAAGACTAGCCGAACTGGCGCTATGGCGCAGTAACATGACGGCTGTGGGTTCGATTTTCACTCGGGCAACGAATTATTTAATATATTAGTAACAAGACAGCGCAACGTTGAGTTTTGTCACTCAACACGCCAGGTTTTCCCTGCCTATCCTGCTAGTTAAAAAAAGTAAACACTGATACAAATATTTATCTCATTATTCGACCAGGGGGCCTCACAAAAGTGTTAGACTATTCCTATAGAATGAAAACAAAATAATTAATTATAAACTAACAATTAAATACTCGATTATATTAAAAAAATACCTTTTTAATAAGCCGTCGTAGTCCTCTGTATTCTGATTTCTGTAGCGTGCCACTTCTATCCCGGTCGAGTTCCCTAAACTTCCAGTCGGCGACCGTTCGGGGATCGACAGTGGTCCCTCCTTGGTCGGACCGCGCCCGGTCGTACTCCCCGCTAAATATTTTTATTAGGTTCCCATTGAACTGAGCGCGATCAACTCTTGTGCAACCTGGCAACCGTTAAAATGACCATGTACAACTCGAATAACTAATTATCTAAATTACGTCACCTTTCTCTTAGATGTCTTTTCATTATTTTATCAATATGATTTAGGTACTAGGTAGCTGAAGTTCTCTATGCATTTTACGAAAATGAAATTAAATTTCGTACATTTATTATAATTCTAGTGTTAATCATATCGTAGGTGCTTATAAATTATTTTTTTACGATGTTTAAAAAAATCTGAATAATTAATTCAGAACCACATTCAAAATCCTTTTTTATTTATTTATTATTTCATTCATTATTTCCGTGTAACAAAACCAATAATTTCATAGGTTTTATAACAATGACAAATAGAGAAAAGATAGAGAATAGAGAAATGTGGCATTCTTGAATGGTAAACTATACAAATCTTAGCAAAATTTTTTTTTTTAGAAATTTAATAATTATATTTAATTTAGAACCATCGATAATAATTTCGGTTTTGATTTCATGAAAAAATCAACTAAAAGTTCAAATAGGAAGGCAATTTCTATACTGAGTGAAGCCGGCCATCATTCAAGCGTGATAAATAGAGAAACACGCAGCGAGCATCGCGTGCTAATCGAGTGTAATTGTTATTAAGTGAACGCACTATTACAGCGGTCTTTCTAAAAGTGATGAAAGCGAACGCTAATTTTGAACATGTTTTTTTTATTACTTCAAAGTTGTCCAAATAAATACATTAAATTTTATCCTTATTGTGCTCTCGCTAAGAATCTCTACTTAGTAAAATGGAATAATGTTTATTTAACTTACTTCTTTTGTTGCGTTGCCCTCGAACCGATGATCTACGTTTAGTTTGTGACTTTCCTGAAACAAGATGTCTATAGCAATAAAATAATATATTTCGCTGTAAGTAATATTTTCATATTATTGCACTAAAGAAAATCAAAGAAATTATAACGGCATAAATAAAGGAATGTTTGAATATATTAGCTTAAATTCTTTAAAGAAAAATATAATAATATTATCTAACGATATATATTTGGGACAGTTTACGATTGCGTTGACCGATTTAACGTCGAAATACAAACAGTGGAGTGGGATGCATGTGACTTAATTAATCTGGAATGGCCTCCTAGTTGGTGGGTGGCCTTTTTTGTTATTAAATTATTTATTCCTCGTGGCACTATTTTAACAATTTAAATATAAAATCGGAGGATTTAGATAGGTGGTATATGTTAGTTACCTTTTATATATTATCAAAATATATAGAATTTCTTATCATTATAATTTTAATTTCTATAAAAAAATATACACTACCATTTACATAACATAAAAAAGAAGCAATCACGTTCGAAATCTTACTTATAGGTGAATGGGTGAAAGAAGAAGCGTGCATCTAGTAACATGTGGCTGGCGTGTGGTAGTTACTTGGTGCAAGTGTGCGGTGTCCTGCAAGGGGGGAGCCGGGGGGCACCGTCCACAACCGGTCCAAATGGCAGTGATGTACAACATTAGTCAATACGAAAACCGGTAACGACTGAGCTCCCTGCGAATGCCTATACTGTCTCCATAATTTTTTAATTGAACGATGGGCAAATGGGTTCATTTCGTCTGATCACTGTGATTTCGGATAAATATCCATTATTGAATCCAATCTTTCTTCTTATTTACAATTATTATAAAAATGAAAATACAATTAATAGAAAAATTATCGTCAACTGTTACTTGCGTTTTAAAATTAAAAACATTGGTTTTACGATAAATGATACTTGTAGAACACGACTCTATCTACTTCTCTATCTATCTTTTAAATCTAACAGGTATTTCGGGACGTATAAAAGGGAATGCCGAATAGCGTTTGTATTTGACTATCTGGGCCCAGACATGCAGGCGACAGGCCCTATCGCTTTTCGTATTATAAACTTATAAAATACTATAGTTATAGGAATTATTATACTAATCTACAAAATTTTAATTGCTTTGTTTCTATAACGCTTTTAATTTGCTACCAACATCGATGGATTTAGAAAATTATTAAATTGTTGACCAGTTCAAATTATATTCATCTATTAATCCCAGGACTCTAGATAAAACAATGTAATAATATATAATTTTCAATATTACTATATTATATATGATATTTAAGGTGATATCTGTTGTGTCTCCTGAATACAGTGCATTAATTACGAGGCAAAAGGGCAGGTAGATGACTCGACTAAATATAAAATATCAAAGGCGCGGCAAGCTGTCCTAACAATCCTATTATACGTTGTCTGGAACTTTTTTCTTTTGCCTCATGGACATCGACATCGACATTTGTCTTCATGGGAGCAAAAAACGGGACACCATTGTGAAACGGCGTCGAGCTGTCTGAGACGAACCTTCGTTTCTAAGAAAAGCCACAGCTGTATAGCCCTCCATACAATTAATTTAGTAGCGTTTTAAATGCACTTTATGATGAAATGGAATCGGTAAACGACTATAACAATTAAGGTGTAAGTATCCTGTTATATTTAAGTGTTCACAATTTTTGGAAAAGATTTTAATTATGTGTGGTGCTATATTATATTTCATTTTAGCTTCACGATGTATCCCGTACGCAGCAGGGTAGGCAGAGGGAACCTAGTGTTAAGATACTCAGTTCCCAATCTTCCAAGTGGCGTAAATCAACGCCGCGCTTCACTTCGACACCAGAGCGAAGAGAAATTAAAATATTAAATATTTAATTACCTCTGTGGGGCACGAACCCACAAAATGTCGTGTTTACAGTCACACTTATGCCAATTGGTCTCGTAATAAAGAGTTTGATATATTTCATAATATCTTATTAATATCTTATCTAAACTTCTTTAAAGAGGGAAAACTAAGTAGAGCCGACTGTTTATGGAGTACCTAGTTGCGGTAACACAAACTAATTGCCCATAAATCTGAATGTGAAATTGGTTATAGACAAGAAATCATCAACATAATGGGAGTTTTTATAGGTCAGCAATCAGACGTCGATAATGTCTTCATGTACCTATATGAATTTTATATTTAATATTTCTGCACCACAAATTAGATAGTTTTCAATTTAAAAATAATTTCTTCATATTTAATTTATTTTAGTTGTCCATGTCGTATGTTAATCTTCGTTGTGAAGCACGCATAAGATATATCTACCATAGTTACTACCTAACGTCATGAAAATTGAAGTGAACTTTGAATTATTATAAGGCCTAAAGGAAATGAGATTTAATATTTTCATTTCTTCGCTCTGGTGTCGAGGCAAAGCGCGGCGTTGTGTTCCACCACTCAACACGCAATGCCTCCAGAATTCAGCGTAGAGTGCAGCGGATTATCTTAACGCTAGACCACCTACCCTGTACCTATAGCGTGAAGCTGAAAAAAAATTAAGGTACTTATATGAATTATCACCATGTCAAGAATGCATGCACATATGTATTTCTGATTTGTTAAAAGGGAAGTGCAATATTTAATTATGACGTCTATCAAAAAAGTATTATATGCCAAATATATGTATCGTTAATGAATTATTAGGTATTAACTTAAATAAGTATAATATTTTAAACATTATTCACCTAAATGAGAAGCACGAGAGCACGAGCACGAGCAACTCTTTTACTCTTGAGACTATTAAAATGTAGAAATTATTTAAATTTTGTGTAAATAAATATGAATCAGATAGATATATCTTGGGTTATTTCAGGATTAGTGTTTTTTCTTTAAAATATGTAAATCATATTTTATCATTTTTATCATATTTAAAAATTATTACAAAAATTACAAAATATATTGAACTATTGATCGTCAGATTTACTAAGTGAATGTGTTGAATGGTGTCTAGTTCTGCTATATAACGGTTTGATTATAAAAATCTCTAAATAGCATAAAACACATTCTGCCACTGTTCACTAAATTATTTCATATTTTATAGTTTTCTATTACATTTTATTAGTAACCCAATTAAATCTGAGTTAAAAAAGTCTAATGCATCATAATAATAATTTTTATCATTAAAATAAAGAAATAAATTAATAAGTTACTTCGGAGGGTTAAATATTCATTCAATTAATTACATACGAATACTTATCTATAAGTTAATATTTATCGACGGTTTTCACTATTTGCTTATCGACTTGCTTCATATTCCTTCTCACTGTCAAGTCAAGCTATTTATTACGAATGCGTCCGATACAATCGGTCTCGTGACGGGAATGCGAAATACTTTTATGTTATATGGACATTTCTCAACTAGTTGTTTCTTAGCCATATAATTTAAAATTGTATGTACAAATGAAAGTACTTACTAGTACAATTATACATATATTTTAGACGTTATTACTTCAAATATTTTTAATACTGTAGTTATATATAGTTTTACAACTACAAAAACCTACGCAGGGCGTCGTCCGGACTCAACACAACAACTACAACGAATCCTAATCGTCTGCTTCCCTTACACCCGCACCTTATTATTATGATTCTTATCATACATAAGGCAAGATAAAGCACCAATACATGATACCAACGACGTTAGATATTTGTGAACGTATAACCTTTTATTCGCAAATTTTCGTTCTATTTATGCGCAAATTTAGCCATAAAGAGCACATTGCTTAATTATGCCCGGTGCGTCGATGCGAGCCAAGTTCAATGTTGAACGCGTTGTTCTCGATATCACAAACAAAAAAATAGATGTATTCAAGTTAAAAATTTAATATATCAATTTTTTTCAAGTATTTTTCTAAAATATTAAAGAGATACTTTTATTACTATTTTCTCTGAGGTGAACTGTTTTTAAACCGTTACAATTCATTAACATTTTTAAATAACAAATTATTTAAATGAAATCTTAATTCTACCTTTGAATTTTGCACGCAACGATTAAATAGTCGAGGAATTCACGATATCTCGGCTAAGCTTACTGAAGTTCACATTAACTTTTCTAGCATTTTTCTTATAAAAGATTAAACAAATTTACATAAAACGATTCAGCGTCTCAATTTAATTTTATTTGATGTAGAGTTAAAAAGAAACCGCTGGTTGTAACAAAAATAAACTCAGGTAAAAATTTGCGTGGGTCAATAAGATTAGACCTGCGGCGACTCAAATTTGCACTCAATTCTATCAAAGAATTTTGATTAAGGATATTTTTTTAACCCGAGAATGGAAAACGTTTATGCGATTGTTTTTACTAGAATTATTGTTTTTTAATAAAACAAACAAAAATGAATACATGATATACCTTTTAGAACTAATTTATCTTGTATATAAATAGAATTTTTAAATAAATCTTCTCGAATAGACTGTATATTATGTGGTTTTTTTCTAAATCAAAGTATAAATATAATGCACATATTTTAGTTAGACAGTGTCCTTACAGTAAAATAGTGATAAATCTTTTCTTTATTATCAACCTATCACAGAGTCCATTGCTATACTTTGCTGTAACTAGAAGACTCGATCTGGGCATATTATAAAAACCTATCTTTACGATCCATACAAGCATGTTTAAATCCATGAAGAATTTTATTCGAATATACCTTAATAGAAGAACTTTAGCTCGTAATTATAAAAATATGACATACAATTATACATGTTTATATAATTTCAATGCAAATTTTAATTTAGTGTCAGTGATATTCGTCTAATAAACCACATCTTATATTGCAAAATGACGTAACCTGACTGTTCAATATTAGAGCACATTGGCATCAATGTCGTCTAATTCGATCATAGTAGGAGTACCTCGTAACGTCTGGATTACCTTCTTCCGTCATATAAAAATATTTGTAGTCATCGATTTATTAGCACTTTCACTTTTATTTATGAAAAAATAAGACAATATTAATGAGGTTACTAATTAATAAATCATATTTTAACTAATAACTTGTTAGAGTCAAGAATTATAGACAGATTTTCATAATTTTCGTCATTTCTTCATCTTTATGGATTTTAAACAAATAGCAGGATTAGTAAGGTAGGGTAGTTAGTTTCTGTCAGTTTTAGAAACATTGTGTAATAGGCTAGGCTAGTCTTCTCGACCAATAGCAGTCCTTTTGCACATTATTTTTATAACCGAATTTTTATCTATTTTATATTTCCCTCATCATCAATAAATAGAAAAAAGTAAATTTCGGCTCCGGTGCTGTTCAGCTAATATTTCGTAGTTCATAAGATATTGCGGGAATGAATATACAGATTAGATATTCTGAATCTTTCTAGATCTAATAATATACTTTAAGTGCAATCTGTTTTATATCGAATAATATAAACAAATAATAGAACTTTGCGTGAAAAGATACTTCGCAGAAATTTGGCATCGCTCGCCTATGATCGCTGGAAGGAGTGATATATGGGCCATTCACTGCACCAAGTAACTAATTCCACAAAACAGAATCTAGATTTGTGATGTTTTAATATATATTTTTTTAATTCCGCTTATAATATACGTTTAAATAAATATTGTAGAATGCTTAAATAATGGTGCAGCTGTAATCTACAAGTATAAGATTATAATAAAATGAATGCAGAAAAAAGCTATCGTGAAAAATTCCAAATTTCAAATTTAATAAAGTTTACTCTATGGTAGAGTCAATCAATTTGGCAAGTAAGAATAATGAACTTTTTTTCATAATAATATGTATCAACAGTTTTGATGTTTTATATTATATTTGATTATTTAGACATGATTTAAATAATAGCTTAATCTACTTAAACAAAAAAAAATTAACTCTACAATTTATCACGTTTTGTATTGCTTTTTCTTTTATTTATACTAATAATGTGTATATTTTCAAATATTTCTATTATGGTAAATCAGTTAAAATAAATTTAATTTAAATCGTTTATGTTTCAACTTGCTTTGGATTATAGAAATGAATTATTATATAGATTTTTTCTTAAAAACAGAATAAAGACTTACATCTGTTGATCTCAAGCTATATTAAGCATTCTATTTACATTACCAGCTCCAGTAAGAGGAATCGCTGTGTTTACGAAAAATGTATGTACACAAATATGTCAGACGTGAGTGGGTGCTATACTGTAGGTCTATCTAGTTCGCATGGCTATGTAGATAATTACTATAATTTCGCATATAGCTCACGTTTCTCTGCACCGTGTACCAAGCACGCTTATAACTAGTGAGTGTTTGAGAATAAAATTATTTTATTTCAATAGACTCCTGAGTACAGATAACTGGGGACGAGTGTAGTGCAAGGGGTCATGATCACGTAACATAATGATTTGTTAACAGGCCCTGCCGCAAGGACGACTACATATACTAGGTACACAGAACAATTATGACTTAGGTATTAAAGTTTGTAATGTGGAGACGTACAATATCAATCCTTTTATTATCGTTTTCGTTAACTAAGAGTATATTGAAAATTGAAATAAATCAGTTTCAATAGTGCGACAACACTCGTTCCCCGTTTTCCGCCGAATTCCGGAAGCATTACGTTTTGAGTGACGGCAATCAACGCCGCTACATCAGAGCGAAAAAATAAAAATATACGTTTAAATACATATTTAATTTATTCGAATGGGGATAGAACCCACAACCAGTCGAGTTTATACTCACACCTGGTGGCCTTAATATTATAAATGAATAGTGGCATATTCTACTAAATAAGAATAAATTGGTAGTGTAGTTTAGACTTACCAGTCCTGGTGCAGTCAGGCCTGCCGTTCCTGACTGAGGTGTCCGGCAGTGGCTTGCCGTCGGGCGAGACGCACCAGCAGCCCGCGGCGGCGCCGGCGGCCGCGCACTGTACCGCCGCGTACGTGCCGTCCGCACGGCATCGCGGCACGAAGGTGGCACGCCGCCCGCCCTGCGCGCTCAGCGCGTATCGCAGCACCGTCAGGCACGACGACGACGACGACTGACCCTCTGTACATACATACTAACATCACTATTGTATTGGCTTCTTAATGCCCGAATTGCCGCTGCTGAAATATTACTACATACACATACGTACATACATAGCTTCACGCTTTATCCCTTGCAGGGTTGTCAGAGAGAATGGGGCGTCAAACGCTATTGTCTCTACATACCTCTTTCGCCTCGTCCACTGTCATTAACCGCTTCATACTTGGCCCTCGGGGGGTCCTCATGATTTTTACGTGACCTTGCTCCAGTATCTTTGATACTGTATTTTCGAAGGTCAACCGAGGTCTCCCCCTATCGACGCTTCATTACCGCTTAATATATCAAATGTTTTAAGTAACTTCTCAATAATATCAAAAATGTGTACGCTTTTTTGTTCTGTACTATTTTGAGAATAAGCGTAAGTTGTAAAAATGACAATTCCCGTTGTAACTACAGGTATTAGATACGAACGATGTGGTTCATTTAATAATTTTAAAAGTCGGCTGATGCGATCAGATGTGAGTGACAAAAAATAACTCACCTATACAGGGACCTCTGTGTGCTACCGTTACCGTTTCTCCGGCACATTGAGCTTTCATGAGGTGACATTTAGATGGATAGTTACGGCCATCTGTTCCACAGACCGGCCTGTTGGCGTTGCCTGTATTCGCCTCACATGCGGTTACTTTATGATAGCAAGCCTCGTTGTTTTGTTGAATCGCCTATAAGTAAATAAACAATACTTGTATAACGTAAAATAAAACATATAATAATAACAGACATGCCATTTTAAATTGTCTTAAAAATTTTTACAAGTACGGCGCCTACCGCGTATTGTTCCCAATAATTTACAGTTACCAGGTAAGCTACTCTGGTCAAAACAATACCCGTGAAAGTGTTACTCCGAATAAGCACACCATATATTTATATTAAATTTTAAAATTTGTAAGGAGACGATATTTATTTACCAGATATTTATTAATTTTACAGACTTTATATAAAATTTTACGTTATTTTAATTTTTTGTGTATAATAAATATTTAATCATAGCAGTACTATGGTAGTAGTTTCTTTAAAATGTATAAAATGTGTAATGTATGTTGTAATTAATATCTTAAAAATTAACTTAACTAATCATGTTAAGAAAATATTCTTTTTTCAGAACTATAAATATTACTTATTTCGAAGGGAGAAGTATAAGTCATATATAAACATAAATAGACAAGGCAAACTGAATAGTAAACAGAAATTGGTATTTTATTTTTCATAATAAATGTATGCAGTTTGTATTCAGTTCACAACGATAAATCCTGCACGTGAATGTATCTCTAACTACCAATTTCGCCTAGCAAAGGACCAATCCTTATGTAGCCAATGATATTTATATAATATTTTTTTATTTATATATAGAGTGTAAACCTGCTAGCAACCTATTGAGCATATTATAAATATAGACAAATACCTTTAAAAACTATCAATATAAATATATGTATTATTAGAGGGTTTTTACAATTTCGAAAATTAATTTGTGTTCTCTGGTATAAATAAAATTAAATATTAAATGTTGTATTTTTTTTACATTTTCAAATGGTATGAAATATTACGTAACGTAAAAAAACGGGAACGGAGTGTTTTAACACTAGGTTCCCTCTGTCTACCCTGTGTGCGGGGTACAGCATGAAGCTGCTATGTAGAGTTATTATTTTTATTTATTTTTTTATTGTAGAATATAACTTTCACCTAAAGCAAATGTACATAGAGTAACCTTTACTAAAGTAATTTAGTAATAGATATTTACTTTTTAGCTGTAAGAGCACGCGCTGTAAGGGCACACCGCACAAAGCAGAGGACGCGAAGGAAACCTGGGAACTTAGTGTTAAGACACTCCGTTTCACATTAAGGCACTTTAGTTCCCGACGTTCCCGCCGAATTCTTGAGGCATTGTGTGTTGAGTGGTGATACTCAACACTGCATTTTACCTCGTTACCAGAGCGAGGAAATGGAATTATTAAATATTTCATTACTCCAAGTGAGAATCAAACTCACATACACGCTGCCCCTGCGCTACTACTGGACTTACTGGACTTATTCTATTATTAACTATGTATTTGTTTAAAATTTTAAAATATAAGTCCCGCTGAGTTTCTTGCGCCAGGTATTCTGAGGCTTTAACTTTAGTGAACTGGTGGTAAATTATTTGACGTTCAAAAAATGAAACTTATAACTTCTTATTTTGAATAAAAATATTTAAATTTGAAGTTTATTATTTTTCATTATTCGTTTACTTAAATGTATAAGTATTTATCTATCTATATTTAGTTATTTTAAGAAACCAGGCTCGGTTTTGTTGGTAGATAGGTGTGATACAACGATAAACGTTTGCCAAGTAATATGTTTGAATGTATTGGTTGTTCATTTGTTTATTCCTATATATTTCACGGCAGGTGATTTATAGTGAGTTCATTTAAATATTTAGATAATAAAATAATGTTTTATATTTTATTGTTTAATTGGCAAAAAAAAAGTAGTACATATGACGGTTTCTTAATGTTCTTAAACTACGTAAAAAATATCAACAATCTATCACATCACATATATGTAGTACGAATCGACCGCATTATTTATTATACATTCCGTCCTGGTGGCGCCTAAGCTGACGATGTGTATCTCATTCAGAAATTTTAATTTAAATATCGTGGAGAATGATATATTTTTTTAATTTATATTATATTATTATTATAGGCCAGTCGTGACTCAGGAAACAAAAGGTAAAAAAACACCAGTGGTTGTGGGTTCCATCCCCACTCGAGTAAATAAAATATTTATTTAAATTTATATATCCATTTCTTCGCTCTAGTGTCGAGGCGGCATTGATTTCTTACACTCCACACGCAATGCCTCTAGAATTAGGCGGAAATAGGGTAACGCAGTGTCTAAACACTAGATTCCCTCTGCCTACACTGCTGTGGGCGGCATACATTGTGCAGGTGTATTTTTTATATGTACATTATCTTATAGATTTCAAAGAATATCTCGCATTACACAAACATCCGCCCATAATACGAAAGTACTTATTTCTTATCAACCATTATTGCTTCTGTTAATACAAACAAAAGCCTTCATACAATGTATTGTGATATCAACAGTTTGAACATAGTGCGTCTACAAAATGTTATCTCAACTCTTAATAGTGCCTGCAAAGCATCCTGAGAACCTAATGTTAAGACACATCCGTTCCCCACTTTCCACGGAATAAAGGGGGCATTGCGTATTGTGTGGGGGAAATCAACGAGATTGCCGCGTTTTGCCTCGTTACCAGAGCGAGGACAAGGAAATGTGGAATAAGTATTTCATTTTCTCGAGTGTAAATCGAACCACAACCTGAGGGGTTAACACTTACACGCTTGTGCTCCTGCGCCATGACTGGTCTCGGTACCTACTTATATATAGTGTTTTCCATTGGACATTGATGAGGGGACTTCTAGCCCTGGCTTCTGAACGTATCCTATATAGTCAATTTAATATGACCAATTAATTCTACTTTTCATTAAGCAATAAGTTATTTAAGGAAAACACAACAACAAAAAAGGCACGGAGTATCAGTCTGTGTTGTAATACAACTTTAATATACCAAAAAAAATCTATTGTTTTAGTCACAACTATCAATTATAAAAGGAATTATTTATTTATATAATTATGATTAAATTTGCTTTAAATATATTTGTTTCGTTACGTTATCAAGAATAAATATTTAATAAAAAATTGTCCATTCATTGTAGAGTTGTATCTAGTAGTACTTTTCACCTAAAGCAAATGAACGTAGAGTTAAATCAAGCAGTTAAGTTTAAATTAGTAATAATAAAGATAATAGCTAATGGAATGCTACGACTATATAATATAATTAATATTATTATTTTACATTTGTAGTCTCTACTTTTTATATATATTTGAATAATTATTTGTAATATTAGTCGATTATTTATATATTAAATAGAAAATATATATTACCTTTCCTTCAGGACCAGCGCCGGTAACATAATAAATAAAATTTAGAAAAAGAACATGAACCACTAAAAGATTCATAATCATAATGCCAAACTAAATGCAATAATGTAATAAATTAAAATTATCGATGTTTATCCAATATTGTTTATTTACAACACTCATTCACTAAACAAAATTAAACTTTTAATAATAAACAGAATAATAAAATCTTTTTTCAATATCATTTTGGCATGATTAATTGTGGTAAAAAATTAAATTACTTTGTTTTACAAAGCTAAATTATAAAATAAAATACTGTCGTAAAGGCGTTAGGCAAAAGAGAGAGTTACGAACAGAGTAAAGTACAATAAGGATAAATCCCGGTGCCGGATCACCTAACCACGAGCAAAAAGCGCACACGCACCCCACCCAACGTATATCTGAACGTTTCGTTTATCAATGCCGCTCAGCTCTACTTCTACGTTTATAAAATATTATTTTTATATTTTGTATAATCTGTTAGAAGTAAACTAATGATTTGAAAAAACTCTGTAATTTTATTTATTTTTCTAATATATTGCGTGATATCTGTTATATTCAATTATTTCTAAACGTAGATAATTTTTTTTATCGAAAAAGCAAGAATGTCACTGTCAAAAATCTAATTGTTTTAAGTTGATTGATTGATGATTGCCCATGGTGATAATTAAATGAATGATATTAAATCAAGAGCTTATGTATTTTAAATAATATATATACTAATAGCCACTTAGCCAGTAACGGAAAATCAATTAAATCCTATTTGATATATAAAACTGTTATAACAAGAGAATATATTCATCTAGCTTTAAATTTTTTTTTCTTGGATTCATAATTATTATTCAGAAATTATGAATCTTCCTAAATATTCGGTTAATTTATAAGTGGATAAACCACGAATCACATAAGCTAACACCAACAATGGTTGATCTGTAATACATTTACTTTAAGTAATACATTTGTAATAAAATTTCTAAAGTGCTTTTTTATGGTTAAAACAACTATGAATTTTGTTGACAAATATAAATAGCGTTTTATTATAGATTGAGGTAAAGTTTATTATTTTACCAGCATTATCAGTGTGCTCATGAAGTTAAAACTGTTAGTAAGTTTTCTAATTGTCATATTTCTTTTGCCATTAGCTATAACTGATCATAAAAGAAAACATCATCGAAAAAAAAAGATTTACAAATCAACTACACCAAATCAATTTGCAAAAAAAATATGTTTAAAAATTGACCAAACATTAAAAGGTAAGATATTAATAACAACTTCTTTATTAACATATTAACATATAATATTTAATTGGGGCAGCAGAAATGCAGCAGGACACTGTCTGAGTTAAAATGCAATGGTTGTGGGTTCAATTTCCACTTGGATAAATGAATAATATTAATTTTCTTATATTGGTAACAACACAACACAATTTTGAGTGCTTTGTCTTGTGCAATGTCTCAAATATTAGGTGCATTGGTATGTATGGAAAAAGGAATGTCTTAATACTAAGTTACTAGCTTAACAAAGTTTTGTCTGTCCTGCTACATGCAAGATATGGGAATACTGATAAAAGTAATAATTTAATGATATTCTTTATAGCACAACACAAATCATGCTTTCTTCGTCCAGATACTGGACCTTGTCGAGCTGATATTATTCAATGGTATTATGATGTGAGACAGACTAAATGTTATCGTTTTTTCTGGGGGGGGTGCCAAGGTAATGGAAACAGATTTGAAAATCGTGATGACTGTGAAAACTACTGTCTCCTAAATGTAACAAGTCCTAATAGTAGGTATCTTATAATAAACATAACATTAATCAATGTAACAATATTATAAAAGTAATATTATATAACAATATTACAAAAGTAATATTATTACACTGATTTAAATAATTTTGATTTTCTATTACATTAATAAATTAGTACAAGACCTTAGTACAAGATATATATAACTTTCTTTATTTTTTTTATAATTTTTCTTCTGTAATGTTATATACTATACTGCATTTTATAGATAACAGTTATCTTATGATCTGTTAATTAATATGGATTTAATAACATAGAAATTGCAAACTATATTAATTTTATTAATGAAAAATATATCTTATGTCAAATGAAAGAATGTGTCTAAATAATATTATTTAAATAAATAACTTATATATTAAGTTTTTAATTTTTAAAATAGTGAGCACATTAGTTACTACTTAAAATATCTAAATAAATTAACATTTTTTACTTTCAGAAAAGGTGCCCTATTTCTGTTCTCTGGGATTTGATTATGGTACTTGCTTTGGATACTTTAACCGCTGGACCTGGGATAATTTTTCTAAGTGAGTTTAAATATTTTATAAAATGTTGGTTTGGTTCCCAGTTGAATGAATTATTTTAATTTCTTTTTGCCTTTCAACACAACAACATCTTGAGTCTAGAAAATTGGGTTATATGTGGAGAATCATTCACTTTTGTTTATATATTTATACATATTTAATTACAAATGTCTGAAGCTACATACCTTAACTGTATTATGAAATTTGGTAAAGTGAATTTAGTGATAAGTACTAGCACTTCACCTTAAAAATATATTTTAATTTATATTAAAAGATGTAAAATGATTCTTATGATTAATAAAAATATTATAAATCATTGATGTTATTAACACAACATTTTAATATTTTCAGAACCTGCAGGCGACGACTGTATTCAGGATGTGGAGGAAATCAAAATAATTTCCATAGCCGTACTGAATGTTTGTCCACCTGCTTAAACCCACCGAATAATACACTTGAAAGAAGTCATTTATTTACAACTTGTATTCCTATTGTATTAGATGATATTCATTAATAAAATTATTGACAGCTTTTTATATAAGTGGTTCTTTTGTTCTACTTTTATTTAATAGTTAATAATTGATAAAGTAGATTGAGAGAATATTTTTCTCCTATTTTTCGGCAAATGTGTTTAACATGATGAAATAAGAGACTGACGTTTTTAAAATCTGTAAAAAAGACATAAAATTAACTTGTTGTAACGTTATTAATTTACTATAACAAATGTTTTCATACAATTAAAATATAAATCTGATTATGAAATTAATTTCTTCTCATAATAATAAATCCTCTACCTATATATTCTTTAATTCACTTAATTTGTCTTTCTTCTTTATCGATCTTTTTTTTTTCCATAATTTTTGTAGGTCGTCGTGTAGTACAAGCAAGTGATTGTGAACGCTCCTGGCTCTGGTATCTATCTGTGCCACTCAACACACTCTACCTCGAGAATTCGGCGGAAAGTGGAAAACAGAAATGTGTTGAGAGAAACAAAGTGTCTTTAAACTAGGGTCCCAGGTTTCCTCTGCATATCATGCTATGTGCAGAATAAATCAGTTAAAATCTGCAACCTACGAGTACTTATAAGTAAAAAAAAATAGTCTTACTGCGGCCATAGTTTGTACTCCGACGTTGACTATATTCATAGCCTTGACTGGTAATGGCCTCTGCGAGTTTATCAACATTATGAAAACTTTCTTCCTATCACCCACTTTCATACATTCCCAGGGTAAGCTGTATACAGCATTACTATATTGATCACTCTGAAAAAAAAAACGATGTTTTTGACCAAAACATCGTTTGCGTGGACTACAATTGAGAATTAAATTCAAAATTTCCGAAAATTTCAATATCTTGATTCTAATTGAGGCCAGTCATGGTGCAGGGGCACAAAGACAGTAAAACCGGCTGGTTGTGGGTTCGATCCCCACTCGAGGTGATGAAATATTTATTTAAATTTATATTTCTATTTTCTTCGCTCTGGTGTCGAGGCAAAGCGCCGCTTTGAGCTCTACTACTCAACACGCAATGCCTCCAGATTAGCAGAAAGTGGGTATCGAAGTGTAACACTAGGCTCCCTCTGACTAGATTAGGTGTCATAAGAAAACGTTGATGTTGAATTGCTTTCTTTTATGAATTGAATTGAATTATTATTACTGAATTATAATTATTTTGTACACTTAGGCCGATCGTGCCTCTCTATCGGTTGTTCCTCGCTCTCGCTTGCACGCTCGGCTCTAGCGGAACGTGACAATAAGTTATGCTTTGAATGACAATTGCGTCTTTGGTCACATTAATAAGGTTCTAAGCGATTATTATTTGATTAACAGACGTTAAAAAAGGAGGTTCTTTTACTTACAACTGTCGCAAGAAGTTCAAATACAATTGATATTTGAATAATTTGCTGAAATACCACAAACGTTAATGGTCCATATAGCATAATAGCTTCAGCGTTCTGTAATTATTTATATGTAAGTATAAATAGAAATAAATAATATTTTAGTATTGTTTCGAATAAAACGTGTAAGTAGTTCGCATTGTTCGAGACACTGTGGGACAGAATCTGAATATGCACACGAGGATTGTGCGTTCGATTCCCACTCTCAGGAGGATTATTATTTAAAATTGCCGTTTTAGTTTATCAGCAAATTTATTTGACAAGCAATAGCTCGAAATTAGGAGTTGGAAATATTAACTTCTGCCTTTCTAGTTCCTACAATGTGTAAATCAAGGTATATGTATACAGATTATAATAACACTGATTAAAGTAGAGCCAGAAAAAAAAAAGAAGTTTTTTATTAGAAATCAATAAAAAAATACATCAGTTCTTCTACGCCGGATATTGCACCCTCATAGTATTTACGTGGATCCTTCCGTTATATTATCAAGGGCATCGTTGTGTCCACGTTCTTTTTTACTGCTTGGCCACATACATTTTTCCCTTGCACACAGACAAATGGCTGTCTGACATTGTCTGTTAATATATAAATAATTACCTTTTGAAAGCACACTAACAGTAGCACACAACCGCTGACAAAATGGAATAGGTAATAAATAAGGAGAATCGGTCCAAAAGTACTTATCAATCGTGCTGAAAACCTAAAATATGTATATTGGCAGTAAGCTATTTAAATATACAGATTAAAATTACTTAAATATTTACTAAACAAATGGCTTAAAAACTATTCTGAAGTGCACTTACTCGGCAATTTTATTATGTTGTTTAACAATATTGCCTATATCGCGAGCAACGAGCCTCCCTTCTTCATCGGAGAAAAATTCATCTTGTATATTTGCGTCTATTGTTACTTTATTAGAAGGTCTCCGAAAAGTTAGCATGTCGTTTATAATAATACGCATATGCCCCCAAATGTGAAAGACCATCAATGATATTAATAAGTCGATATAACAGAAGCAAAATGAGCAAAGTATCGACATGTACCAGTCGAAAATGAACATAACGAGATACCAGTAAATATTGTGCTTATAGTCAAATGGTAGTTGATAGTAGATGGAGAGCTCAAGCGAAGAGTTTCCGGTCTTATAATTGGTGAACGCATCAGAGTATATATTTTTCCACAATGGTGTAAAATTGAATAATAATAAACCAACTACTAACAATATGTCGATGTACACTGTGAAGAAATGTGAAATCTTGTGGACGAGCAGGTGTGTCTGTAATATAAAATGGTTAACTATTAGTTAAGTGCGAGTTTATTTGATTGAGATCATATTTAAAGACGCTAAATTCATGATTAATACCTAATAATAGTACTTAATTTTTGTTCATATATCAGTTTCACGCTGTATCCCGCACACAGCTGTAGGCAGAGGGAATGTAGTGTTAAGACACCCCGTTCCTCACTTTCGGCCGAATTTTCACGGCATTGCGTGTTGCGTAGCGGAGCTCTACGCCATATATCAATTTGTATAATTTAAAAAAGACTTTTCGTACACATACATACTTCTATTAAAGGTAATTAATTTTGTTTGTGAATTGCCTCACAAGTTTATAATAACTTATTTATATAATTTAGTTATAACATAATACCGCGTAATAACATATCTAAATATTTTTTTAGATAAATGAAATAAAAAACATAAACTATCTAAATAAATATTTTTAATATGAATTTTAATTGATATTAAAAAAACAATTAAAAATTCTCTTACCGACATTGCGTATTCTGAATGATCTTTATGGTTAAATAAATGTATACAGTTGACAAAATCGGCGATTAAATTTTTATATATTTTAAGAAATACAAGCATTACTCGAAACTGAAAAATAAACGGAAATATATTATTAATTTTGCAAGGTATAATGTGTCTAACTAAAATATAAAACAAGCAACTAATAAAATCATCATCGTGAAGCAAAAAAAATTAAAATTCAATAGTAGGTACATTAATACTTACAGTGGCCATTGTAGACATGGAAACAGTTACGTAAGTATGTGCTAGTTCCATAAAGTCAATAACAAAAAGATTATTTTTCAAATAAAGGAAACCTGGAGGTAAACTGAGCGCGAAAACTAAAAATACATAGATTCTGCCGTAGAGACAATATTTTGATTCTTCTTCCCCAATAGCCTTTGACGGCCACGCATGGAGAATCTGCAGACGTCTTTTAAGTATTCTCATATATTTTATATCCTGAGCTTTTTCTATACCCCTAAAAATAATTACAAAAACTATAGTAATATATAAAGCATTCATTTAAATCTTTATTTTTAAACTTTTTCTCAATACTTCCAATAAAGTGACGATTCTTATATTCTTTCCTATGATTGTGTAGCGTTCGCGCACACCAAGTTAGATGTCCTTCAAAAGGTACAAGATAAATTGTTAAATATCGCATCAGGTTGCCCCTGGTACTTGCTTAATGTCGACTTTCATAGATATTTTGAAGTAGAATCGATTCACGAGCACTGCAAAGGCTTATACAAGCGCTACTTTGGGAGCACAGGCTCCCACGCGAAACCTCTTATCGTAAAGGCGTGTGATTACAACCCTTATGTAAAACTCAACGTAAGAAGGTTAGACGAAGTCAAGTCAGAAGCTTCTCATGAAGCCTGGATGACTCCATAACAATAGCTAATGCTCCTATGTAGGTAGAAAAACTACTA
The DNA here is from genome assembly GCA_036379175.1 of Heliconius cydno galanthus. Lineage (NCBI taxonomy): Eukaryota > Metazoa > Arthropoda > Insecta > Lepidoptera > Nymphalidae > Heliconius > Heliconius cydno. The sequence goes on from JAKRZM010001276.1 coordinate 971,813, forward strand.
CAGATACACGCAACACACACTATTGTCGACGGAATCTTATTTTTCGGCTCTACCAGACGTTGGCGTTGCCGGGTCCACTGCTCAGGGACCTTTAGACCGACGCGGATGGTGTGTTTAGAATAGAGAGTTTGCCAGCCTGATGGACGACCGCACGCCGAAGTTCGTGTCGCTCTTGCCGCCGTCGACATCTCAACAAGTTTTGTTAAGAACGCTATTATTTATTTATTATAGTTCGTAATTATTATTTATTTATTTAGTGTTCCACTACGATTCTGCATGAGGTGTGAAAGTCTTTGAAATATAACTTAGGTTCTGCCTAGATATAGCTGCACAACAAAAAAAAATTGAAATCCGTCCAGTAGTTCAGAAGACACAACAAGTTTGCGTGTACAAACAAACAAATAAACCACCTACAGCTTATACTACACGTACGTAGAAGAAAGAAGAAGAAAAACTTACTGTAGATCACTTCCGTCGTTAATTAGCAGGACCATTTTTTAAATTCAATTTACTTTATTCTTTCAGTAAATATCGACCAGCGGAAACACTTTCTTAAAAAATACAACATTTATTGAGAAGTAAACGTTAGTTTTATACTGTATCAAAAATCAATTGAGGAAGTCCGGGGATGGTTGACCAAAGTTTAAGTTACCTTGAATAATGTTTTTTTTATTGTTTTAAAAATTTTATTGAGAGTTATACTTTCCAATCTTCGGAAAAAATGGGAAAAGCTCGCATACCATTATAACAATATATACAAGATTAATCTTATATTAGAAAAGGAGAAACTGGTAAACTTATCGCATGATTCAGGTAGTCAGATTAATCTAGCATTTAGTATGAGTTGATCTATGATATAGGTAGTTTGAAATATATAGTTTCAAAACTAATTAAAAAATATACAATCAATAATAATTAAACGTATGTTTATATGTACGTAACATATAGAGTGGGATTTAAGGTAATTTTCCAACCAATGTTTAAATGGTAAAGCTAAAATAAGTTTGTAGCAATCTTGCCCAAATTTTGTTTACTTGCCTTTTATTTCGTACCATTCATAACACATATTATTACAAGAAAACTTAACTTGCACGTTTATTATAATATATGCGTCGATGAAAAGCTCACAGAGATTGAAAAGAAGGAGATAAGGAATTCTCACCCCTTGTTATTAACTTGAGATTTTGATATTTATTCGTAGGTAGCTATCCCCGATCTCCCCTACTATATACATATATAATGTTCAAATATTTGTTCTTACATTATTCCTCTATAGATTTTATTTAAATATAAGGTAATATTAAAAAATATTACATTACTACATTCATGTATTACTATATACATTTTCCCGAAAAAAAGGGCAGAGTTCTTAACATTAAGATCAATTTTCGAGACATTTCGCGTCCTGAGCGAAACGCTATTCATAGGTGGTCTAATATATATTATGCATTGGTTAAAAAAATTAAAAAGTTAGAAAATATATCTTTACAGAAAAACCAAGGTGCTTAAAACACTAAAATCTATAATATAATAATTACCAACAGCATAATATAGCAATTGCGAAGAAAATTATTATTTATAAACTCAATTGACAGGTTAAATACGTTATACGTAATATAAAAAGGAATGATTGTAGAGACCTGAATAATTAGTATAATATCGAGTACCATAGAGTAATAATTATGCGTGCGCTCGGTAATGACTTGGAGAATGGAGAATAGATAATTTTAATACATAAGTATATACATATTAATAATGATAGGTCTTCGTTCACATATTGTTCATGCGGTGTTTTACTTCAAGCCAAATATTTGATGAATCATATTAAACCAGTTTATTTTTTTTTAATATTAACAATTCTTTCCATACTGAAATACGGATTCACCAAAGACAAATCTACTACAGATGTGGATGCTGCTCTTCCTAAACACATAAGAGAAAGCCTTTGAATGTGTTGACCATGAAGAGCTATATCAGTATAGCATACAGGATGATGCCCTGGATGCTGCCCTTCATCTTATATCCTTGTATCTAATCAGAAGGTTAATTAATATAAATAACGTGAAGGCTGGATCTCTTCTAAGTAAGGGTGTTCCACAGGGATCTATTTTTGTCTCTTATTATTTGTGTAGTATTTGTGTATAGTCCTAAATTCAGCTGTGCTGCGTTCAAATTAAAAAAAATAAATTAAGCATAGCATTCTTAAGTATCTAAGTCCCTTAATTAATAACATATATAAATTTTGAGTCGGCGTGCATTACTTGGTATTTAAATTATGTTCGCTTCAAGCTTAGATAATAAGAATATTCTCGTAAGCGGCGTATGCGCCGATATCCTTAGCTCCATCAAGTGAACTAGAGGAGTTTGGGAGAATTGTGTAATGTGTATTATTATATTCTATTCACTTATAAAAAACTAGATTGATAATATAACCATTTAAATAATACGAGTAGTACGATAATATAATGGCTTTAAAAAAATAACTGATATAAAAAATATGTTTATATTAAAAATTCAATTTTACTTTTCTAATCTTTTTCGTTTTATAATCTCTTGCAGCGAAGTAATAAACATCTTGGTATTTTTTATTATTTGTTTCAAACTTTACTTAAGTGTTAGTCGAACTACGCTATGAAGATTAACAAAAGTGGATTATGTTGTATTGGTTTTATTTTAATTCTCATCTGTCTTTCGGAAGCTGTAAGTATCAGTATTTAATGTGGTACTTATAACAATATTTTAATAGATATTTATTTTTAAATGTACGTAAGACGAATTATTTTATTTGGTATGTACCATTTGAATAAATTATAGTATTATTAATTTATATATAAAAAAATATATTTTTTTAATTCTATGTCTTTACACTTATATTTAGGAAAACATTTATATAAATATTTTTTAATTTACAGTGCAGTCATTGCAAAGTACCTGAAGTACAAGAAGACATCAAAGGGAAATTACTCAAAATTCCCTTACCTAAAAGAAAGTTTATGATCAGGTTATTTAATACTACTTCCCCTTATTGATATATCTTATACATTGGAAACCTCGATTTTGTTGAGTAAATTATGTAATACGAAATATTAATATTTTAATTGTACTTATACCTATAACATGGGGGACAGAGTCACTTGACTCATGTATTTTATATTGGAGTTAGAAATGAACAGTGAGTCTGTCCGTCCATCCGTAAACCGTATGCTTCCAAACTGCTAGATCAAATGAGTTCAAATATGAGACTAATCTTCCAGAAATGTGACATATTAAACTAAAGAACTTGTACTAGAAATATTGGATATACTTTTGTTGTATTTTTACATACGCTCATTTACTAAACATGAAAATTGAAAAGTGACCATTTCATTTTCCCTATCTATCTTTCCTTTCATCTTTAAAACGACTACCAAGAGATTTTAACATTTTTTTAAGACACTATGATTAAATGATTATTGCTAGACTGTTGTCAAGATGATGCTGAAACAGAATAGAAGAGAACAGCAAAGAAATAACGTCACACTCTCTACTTATATATAGAAGAATATTTTTTTGTAATAAAAATCGTGTCTTTCAATTTTCTACAAAATTGTATTTAACAAATTTTAAGTGTACCTACACCACCACAGTTTTTCCCGCTGTTTTATATCGACTTCCATTGGTACTCTGGAAGAGATTCTTTTAGAAATAAGCCCACCATTTTTAACTAACCTTTTTATTTTGTATTACTTTTATGGTTTTTCTTTAAAATACTACTTTTGCAATAAAGAATATAATATTTTTTGTAAATAGCATAATTATGTAACTTCTAGTCTAAATTTGGTAGACCAGTGTATCCGTTTAACATGCTATATACTAGTACATATGAGTAAAAGAGAGTTAGGTAAGCTACGACTTAACCAATTTTTACCTACAAGTTTTAATTATATTACAGCAAAAATAATGAAAAGTTAGCTTATCTATTCCTCATATCTTAAGTATATTTGATTAATCAACTTATCTTTATGACATGTGCAACTGTTTTAATGTTGTAAGGTCGCGTAACATAAATTTGTAAAAGATTACTTGTTACTTAGAAATTTCAAGTCTAGTCCAAGACCTCTAGTTTATTTATTTTGAAATAAAAAACCAGCTTTTCGCTGTATCTCGCATACAGCAGGGCAGCAGCAAAGGGAACCTAGAGTTAAGACACTCCGTTCCCCACTTTCCGCCGGTTTCAGGAGGCATTGCGTGTTGAGTGGCGGAATTCCACTCTGCGCTTTGCCTTGACACCATAGCAAAGAAATGGAAATATACATTTAAATAAATATTTCATTTCATCGAGTGGGGATCGAACCCATGACCAGTCGCGTTTACAGTCCGTCAGTCAGTCAGTCATTTTATGCCCCTGCGTCACGACTGGCCATACAAAAATACATCAGCTGTCTCGTCGGTAGAGTCAACAAACAGGCACCTTTACGTTTTTATATTGAAACGTAAAAAACATGAGGTCCCCCATGTATGAAGAGGTTGATGACAGTGGACGAGGCGAAAGAGGTATGTAGAGACCGTAGCGTTGGGCGCTCCGTTCTCTCTGACTACCCTACTAGGGATAAAGCGTGAAGTTTAAGTTATAAACAACAACAAAACAATATTTTCATTCCTATTTGTCTTTGACCTTTTAACTCATCGATAACTTCTTGACGACTACTTACTAATCGGGAAATACCACCAGTATTGATTTACTAATTAAATCTGAGAGAAAGAAAGGGAAAGGCAAAATACGTTTTGTATACATATATGAAACCTTTTTTATTATTAATTATCTTCTTTAATCTATAAAACTATGAATGTGTCAAGTAATTAAATTCAAAAGTAATTAAAATATGCTACATTTGTAAAAAAAAATAATATAAGTGAATTAAAAATAGCGTATCAAATTAATAAGTATGTATGCAAACGAATTTCGGCCTTACTATATTCTTATCAAAAAAGAAGAAGAGAAAGGGGACAGGTATGCTCGAATTAATATGGAGGTGAAGCATCGGGCTGCATTAGAACCTAGTAATCCGTTTTTAAAGAAAACCGTATACACTCAGACGTATCCAACGAAACTAATTCCAGCTGCACCCAGGAGGGCCTGTTGTTACTATTGTTAAACAAATCTGCAGTTCAATAATTTTCTAAGGGTATACAATATAATTTAAAATAGTAATAAGAGAGGGAGAAAATCCATTTGAGCTATAGCGCCAACAAATATAAACCTAAGAAAAATAATCGTTGTTATGGAAAATATTGGTGTTTTTAATAGTGAGAGGTACTAATAAATTGATTACTTTTACAAAAAGATTTTTTCTATACTTACTTTTACTATATATATATATTTACTTTTACTAAAATCTAAATCTAATCGAAAATGGATACCGCATATTATATTTCTATCTCCTATGTTGTATGTAATACATACAAAATAGTCATAGTATGACGCAGCATAATACATTGCTGGTCTGAATGCGCATATTGTCAATTTGCGTAAACTATTTCTTGACATTGCAGTCTGTGTGCATGCGGGATCTTATAATAATAGAGTTATCGTAGCAACCTTTATAATATCTTTTGATATCTGTTGCATCACTCATTATGTCTTAAATTCCCGGTGTTCAAAGTTGAGTACTATGGAAAACGAAGATGCTCTATATTCACAAGAATCAAGTCTTCTCAGCACTAGGAGACAAAAACAAGTAAGTACTCTGTAACCAGTATATAAATATATATGTCTTAAAAATATTATTTTAATAATCTAGGGTGTGTTATGGTTGTCATTTTAAAAAGTTAGAAAACTGTGTTACAATTCTGTCTGTAAGTGAGGGCGTAAAAGTATGCGATAATCTTGATACGTATCTAATTGAACATTATGTGTTCAAAACATATTGTTTCCTGAAACTAAGATTTCCATGATTGAATTTAAATCTAAATTATTGTAAAACCACAGGACGCCAATGACGTTTGACGTTGATTGTTAGTAAACGTCACCATGTCAAACGCTGCCATTTTATTGGTAATATTTCACTGGATTTTCATCATTTTTGAACAGAAAAAGAGAGTCATATATTATAAATATGTGCCTGTGGCAAATATTATTATTGTGTGGAAAATAAAAAAGTTGTGGAAAATACTATTAGAATGTAAATATTTATTCACACATTATTTTATATAATAATCTGCCAATATGTAAAAATATATATAATCTATAACTCTTAAATGTTTTTATTCATGTTGAAGTTGAAATTTAAAAAAAAAAACACTTGGCTAATAAGAAGGTGATATAAATTGTATATTAATTTATTATTATTACATTTTTATTTTAAATTTATAATCTATTTTTGTAATATTTGCAATAATATACCTACGTCTGTGGTATTTTTATCTTTTTGTTATATGAACAATTGCAACCTTGATAACTGCGCATATAGATTGATAACTGTTTCTTTACACATTGAATACTTCTGTACTACAACTTTATACGATGTCTACGTATGTAATATGCGTGATGTACTTATTCATTTTTATCGTAATGCCTTCTTAAATTTTAACAGCAATGTCTTTTTGGGCAATAGTCCGCTTATTATGTTTATTACTTTTGGCTGGGTTCTAACTTAGAGGTTGTAATTTCAGTTACCAATATCTCGGAAATTCAATAATATTAAATTTGACTTTAGGGCCTTATCTATTTTATTATCTATGTAAATTTTCTTTTTATGTTTACGAACATACGTTTGAAACATTTACGTTTATGAAACATTATAAGTAGCGTAGACAAGCGTTTTTATGTAAAACTATATATGTAGGTGATATTAATCAATTTGACCAGATCTGATTATAAAAAACTTTTTTTCTTATATCAATAGATTCGTTGTTTGCTTTTCTTCCGTATCCCAGATAGGTCTAGTCTAGTCTTTGTATCAACTGGCGAAACGCAATGGTGCGATTTATCTTATTATAGCAGATGATTTTAATACGGGAATTAAGTCTACATTCTGTTTCGGATCTCCCGTAGGCCATAGTCCTAAAATATGTAATTTTTTTACCCGACTGAGTCACGGTAAGGTAAGGTAATGTGTTTATCAGTCTACTTATGTACCTATGTATGCATTAATGTTTCCGTGTGGCGTAGTAGATGTCAAGCGAATTCACCGATTCTGATGATTCTTATGTCTATCGAATCGTTCCAACATTACCCTTGTCACCATTATATTAAAATAAAAATAAAAATAAATAGTCAAGAGGGGTCTCTATGTAGGGTAATATGGAAAAGTTATTCAATAAGGTTTCGTTCTATTTATGATTTTTTTTTTTGTTACAGTTTAGGATAATGACGTAAAACTGTTTTAACAACTATTCTTGCTTGTTTGTACACTTATAACAGGTATAAGTATTGTTAGTATTTCATATTTCGTTAGTCTACTATTTTCACGTACGCTGGGATATTCTACTATAAGTAGACTGTGAAGGCGGATTCAATTATATTATAATCCTAAAAACGATATCTAATATATAATCCTAAAATAAAATGTGAAATAAAATAAAATATTAAAAATCAAAAAGCCGCTGCATAATACTAAAAAGAAGAAACAAGCCCAACACATTGAAATGTCACATTAGCAAATAATCTTCATTTTTAACCGACTTCTGTAAGAAAAGGAGGTTATCAATTCGACTGTATTCTATGTATTCGACATTAGGCATGTGCGCGACTAATAGCCGAATAACTCAATGTCGCGCCAACCGATTTTGATGATTCTTTTTTTATTTGAAAGGATACACTTCAAACTTTCACCAAATTATCCTAATTTGGTGAAAGTTTGGTTAGGTCTGGATTATGGAATCCGGAGAAAATTGAGAAAGTTTGTTTTTTTTGGTAAAAAATTGATTATACTGTAATAGTTACAAGCAAAAACTTTTTAAATTGATGTCAGAAGTGAGATTTCTGATGGTTGCATTTCTTTTCAACCAACCTCAAAAAAGAGGATGTTCTCATTTTCAACCAACTTCAAAGAAGGGAGATTCCTAATTCGCCCGAATACTTTTTATATATGTTCTTGTTAATATACCAAAATGTAACTTTGCACAAAAATAATACCTAATTAAATGAAGTTATATAGGACAATCACAATACATAGGACAATCACAACTAATCGTTGAGAACCACTACCTCCACCATCACCACTCGTTTAAGAAGCATCATTTTAAGATCTACCCATCACTTAAAAACATAAAATAAATTAATTTTTAACAAAAAGAAAAACCGACTTCTAACAACGAACTAAAAAGTGAAAAATAATTTTACAAATATTTTATAATTTTGAAGTCGGTGTCAAACTAATGCTACAACACCTTTACTACAATATCTAATTACTAAGCCTGTTTGTTTTACTTGGCACCGACTTCAAAATTATAAAATCTTTGTAAAATTATTTTTCACTTTTTAGTTCGTTGTTAGAAGTCGGTTTTTCTTTTTGTTAAAAATTAATTTATAGTAGATAGTTTTCGTTGACAAATAAAAATTATAAAAAACTGAGGCCGTTGTGGCGCAGCAAGACAGTCTGAATGTAAACAGAGTGTTTATAAGTACAATTTCACTCAAGGGAACAAGTTAATAAAAATATCATGATATACTTTTATTAAATTAGTGAATCAATTTTACATTTTTAAATATTAATTATTATTATTATTATATAATTATTATTATATTATTTTATAATTAAGCGTTACAAATGTTAATTTTTGTTTGCCTATTAAATTAAAAAAATTGTAATAAACAATTTTTTATTAGATATGTCATATTGATTGTAAACCATACTGCCCGGTTACTTTCAACATCCAGGTTTTTACCTACGACGTGCCAGTGTGGTCAACACGTTATTTAATGTCTCTTAAAGATTGTAATATAAAGAGCAGAAACGAAATTTATATTTGACCATATATCACTTCACTTAATCAAAAAAAAAGAGAGGCAGTGGCACATGTGGCACAAGCAAACGCGACGAGTTGGTGGGTTCGATTCCCACTCGAAGAAATGAAATATTGAATATTTTCATTCTCTCGCTATGCTACCAATGCAATGCCTCCAGAATGCGGGTATATATATGGAAGTGTCTTAATGGTGACGAAGAATTATAACACTAGGTGGAGAGTTTAGAAGAAACGGATTTGACTCTGCGCTCGAAAATGATAACTGCATTTATAAAAAAGAGATAAGTCATCTCCTGTACACATTTTTTATGTTTTCTGTAGTTTCTTTCTTCTGTGGTACTTAAATAAATGAAAAAAAATTATTGCAAGCGCTTACGTACATATTAAGAGTCAAATTACAATAAGAATAATTTATAAATATTCGACGAGTATAAACAAAAACTAGAATAAATGTAGAATTAAAGACTTTCCGCGGTCGGTTAACGATTAGCAGTTAATTCAGTCATTCGGACTGAGGACGTCCCCGTGATGACGCAATGGGGATATCGGATTTTTTACTTAGTCTACAGGTCAATACAGGTCAACTAGGATTTTTTTCATTGCGAATTGTTTTGTAATGAAAAAGTCCTTCGCTCGATTTAAAGAATATCAGAATAGTCCATTTGTAAGACACCACTGCAAAATGGCGAACTCAATTGACACACGCGTTGATGATTATACTCGTAGTACTACCTGTTACTTGTTAGTTGTGCTCGCGGCTACTATTAACACGCTCGTCTCTGCGCAGGCGCAGCCGCGGTATACTTTGTCTTCTACGTGAAAGTTATAAACGAAATTAAATTACGAAATATCATTTATGACTTCTATCTCACGAAATAATGGCGGTTGATAAATCATCGGGGGTTTGTATTTATATGTATTTTATAAATAGTATTTACTTAATTATTGTGATTTCTATGTCTTATTTCCGTTTAAAGTTGTTGTGACAAATTTTCGTATACATAATGTTTATTGCATGTATATGTAAAATATTAAAAAGAAAACATTTAATTTTTTTAATTTTAAGGTTTTTTACTTAAGTAATACTTGTAAAAGCAGCAACTAAATTGCTAATTGCTGTTTTTTACATGCTTAAATATAAAGAGGTAACAATTTTATTTTACTCACTCAGTTTTTCCTCAAGCTCGCCAAACCCCGGCGAAGGCATTTCGTCCTTGTACCCATATTTTAAACTTGTAGATAAATTATATTATATATTTATTTTTATAGCATATGGATTTGTCAATTAAGTATTATACACAAAAAAATTACTGCTTTGCGAAAAAGATTTCCGAATATAAATAATTGAAATATTTTAGCTTTGCTGTTGCGTTTCTATAATTTTAACCATTTATGCATACTTTTACGGTTCATTATATCCTTTTTTGATTCTGTCACCTTGAATACAATAGCTTTTGTGTACAATGTCCCAAGAGAAGTTTGCTAATTTTTATTAATTTTATTGATTATAACTTAAAAAAAAAGAAAAAAAGTATCTATAAGTTAATAGATATTTATCTTATACATTTAGAAAATAATCTATTTGATTCATAACTTAAAGTTTCAGGCATTTGAGCTGAACTTGAACTTTTTAGAAATAAATAAATTAAATAATATAGAGTAATGGCACCAATAACCGAATCGAATTAACTAAATAGCATGTGTTCATTAAAATAGAATGTTCAATAAAATATAATGTATGAAACAATAATTAGGAACAGAAATAATTAAATAAATTTTAAGTTACTTTTTAATTTTAATGTTATAAGGTTATAAGGTTTTGACTCGTTCGACCTTTTTGTATAAGTATTATTTTGGAGGATAGTTTTTTCTCAATCAATCAAAAAAGGCATAAATTTTAGATAAAAATAATAGTTATTGACATCTTTTAATTTAGTTATTAACATTTATTGTTAGGAATAAACCGGTTAAGTGCGAGTCACACTCGCCCTCCGAGGCTTCTGCACCAATTTGAAGATTGTAAGTCAACGGGAAGTACAACTTATTAAAGTTGACAAACTTAAGTTTGCGGGCGTATGCTCTCATTTTTTTAAATGGACTACAACTATAAGTTTGTAATGATTTTTGGCTATGAAATTTATATAATTTTTCTCTTTTCGTTTTTTTTCCTTAAATGGGAGGTAACCTATAATTTTAGACTACACGGCGATTTAAAAAAAATGAGTACATAATTCTAGTATCGCGTTGATTTTTCTGTGTTTCTAGAAACCAAAGATCAAATATTTGATATTATTTTAGCTCGGTAGGTATTTGATAAGCGATCAAGCAATAAATGGTCTTGACAAACAGACAGACGGCCAATAAAGTGATCCCATGAGGGTTCCGTTTGTACCTTTTGAAGTACGGAACCCTAAAAATTAACTAACTTCAAATAGTTTCATATCGTAGTATAATAAATAAGCACTCAACTCAACCTCTTGACAATTAGTTTAAGAAATGCCGCTATTTTCATTAAAGCACTCGTTCTATGTTTATTTAAATATTCTTTGTTCTATAATCTATTTTGTTTTAAAGCTGTCAGCTGGAAGTATATAAACATGTGTTTTGTTTGGGCTTAAGAATTTCAGAAATTTATATTTATATCCTTTATTTCTGCTTGTCGTTTACTGGTGCCATTGTCGTAGTACCACCCTATCACTAATTATTTCTACTTAATCCTTAAGTTACTAAAATTACAACTAATGAAATAAATTAAAATAATTTAATTAATTGTCTAATAAACTAAGTAGACTTGGCACATTACTTGGATCTTATTAGGAGTGATTACGAAAATTTTCGCAATAATCGTTATAAAGCGCCCACAAAACAAAAGGAAAATTCTTAATAAAATAAAAATATGAAAGTTAATGGAGAAACTCACAATGCGGCAACCAGGACAGGTAATTACAGCGACGAATGTAACATACTCGTATAGTACACACTGTAGATGCATGTTTATATTGTAAAATTCCGGCACAGCCATATTTCGATTTCACTTTACCGAGAGCTTTACTTAAACGTCTCTTTTTTTTATATATTTTTTTCATTATCTATGTCATTTGAAAAATTTACGTTAAAAAGTACGCAACGGATTTTTTTGTAAATTATAATTATCTTTATTGTTTATGTCTTTTTTTAATCATAATTTATTGGTTTATTATTAATTTTAAAAAAGCAGGTAACTGTAATAGTCGAGGATCGAGAGATAGGTCTAGAAAGACCGTTACGCTAAAAAAAAATTTAAAAATTGATCTAATTGTTGTATCTAACAATCATAGGCGTCTCTAGAGAATATATATGCCAAGGGGGCATGGACTTTAGCTTTTAGCTTTTAACTTTTGAATATTTGTGAACAGTTTTCTTTGTTAATTTCTGGGGTGGGCACAAAACTATTCTGTGGTGCACGCGGACCAACCGACCCCCTCAATTTCTATATATATGCTAACAATAACTTTAAAAATGATACTGAATATAAAATATATAGATAGAGATGTATAATGCGAATAATCCTTATTAAAACTGTAGAGCAGCAAGTAGAGTTATTATTTTAGTTTATCTTTCTTATATATCAGTAACTATGTTACAAAATAAACATCGTATCTGATCTGTAATCTTTATATCTGTTGTCATTATCAACATGCTCTTGTTGAATTAGGCACAGTGTTGCACAAGCTGACAAATGTCCAATATATGTATATCTTTACCCATTTTATAGATTAACTATTAGAAAAGCGAACCTATGATAGTCTGTTCACTGTATAAATGCGGTCAAACGCAAGCCTATTCATTATTAAAAAAAAAAAAATTTAAATACATACATATATTATATAGCTTCACGCTTTATCCCTAGCGAGGTAGTTAGAGAGAACGGAGAGCTAAACAACCTCTTTCGCCTCGCCCACTGTCATTACAAAAAAATAAGTTTTTATATTTATTTACTATCCCACTATTCAATAATATTGCGTTATTTAGAAACGATTATATATAAGTTACAATATTATGTAATAATTTCAAATCTCATTGTCATTTAGAAAGTATCGTATTTGTTTCTTTGTTTTCATATTGATTTCATATAAATCACTTTCACGCTGTATCCCGCACACAGCAGGGTAGGCAGAGAGAACCTAGTGTTAACACACTCTATTCGCACCTCTGCCGATGTCTTTTTTTTATAATAAATAAAAATGTAACTACCCCACTATAGCAAGCTTTATAGAGAAATTGAATTCACTTCAACAATAATCTATATATATAAAATCGAAAGGTCACTCACTCATCACGAAATCTCAGAAACTACATGTGCTAGGAATCTCAAATTTTGCATAGGAGTTACTTATAAGACGTAGGTGCTCGCTAAGAAGGGAATTTGCAATATTCGACTTCTAAGGCGTTGTTTTTGGGGTCGAAAGTTTGTATGAAACTTCGTTACTACAAACGCTAGGAGTCTCAAATTTTGCATAGACGTCACTACGACGTAGTCATGGAGACAGAAATTAATAATAACATAGTTCACGCGGGTGAAATCGCGAGCGGGCCGCTAGTAATTACATATAATCCAAATATTTCTTTGTTAAGAGAAAATATTTTAAATTAAAAATATTAAAGCATTCAGCAAATAAAGAAATTCTTTCGGGTCGAGGCTGATAGTACAATAACAGCACTCAAAAGATAAAATTGTAAATGTAATGTTTATCACAAGAGGGTTCAATAATCAAAACTGTACTTTATCGAAGGTTTCTATATACAATGATATCATAGACAAGTACTGAACACTCACAAACTATGTTTTATTTCACGCCAGTTCTTTATGAAATTACAAGTACCTACCTAATACTTTCAAGCTGTATATTACGGCTTCGCCTGCTTGAACTTGCGAATATTTATTAAATATGTTTATGAAATTATTATCCCTTCATAGTGGATGTCCACATTACAAAAATAAACATTTCTCTCCCTCAGTCAGTTTATATATATATATATATATATATATATATATATATATAGTTTACTATTATTAATTTAAGATCCTATTGGTTTTTAATTTATTTCTATATTTGTATAATAGTAATAATAAAAACAATAAATCATAAAAAGCAAGTAGACATAAGTCATTTCAGTAATAGTATTCTCTAACATTCCATTCCATGGACTCTCGGTGATTATCATAATAAGTAACCTGAAAGAAAATATAATGTTATTATTTTGTAAAATATTATTGCAAAATGGTCAGTGCTAGCGGATGATTTACGATGAGTGTGGGTTAGAACCCATCCCACTCCGATTAAACTAGACCTGGCATGCAAAACTCAAGAATCACTACAGATTATTTTGTTATAATTTTAAAGCAAACAAAACATTTACGATCTGCAGTAAAAAAAATAGGGAATGTCATTATAATTTTTTTCCTGCACTAACGTCACGTCACGTCACGTCAACACTATATTTATATTGAACATTTCATATATACATATATATTTCTTTAATGAAGTATAATTATCTATCCTTAAAAGAACAGAATATTTCTAATCTGCAAATTAAATATCTAGTGAGGCCTGCAAGTGTCGCCAGCCAGCGCCACTGTGCATAGCAAACGTTGTGTACCTAATACTGGTCGCCAAATGCAATGATAGCCTTCACCGAACCTCGTTTCATACGGCTTGCCTTGACATACCTGCTCGATCGAGACAATGAAGACATCTTAGTCGAATTTTATATAAATTGTTTTAGTTTTGCCAATATTACAACCAAATCGATAGTGCATGGAGAATTGATTGTAGAATAATAAATACTAATAATGAGATAAAAAGATTTAGTGATAAATGGTGTCGCTCTATTAAACTTAAAGTGTAATAGCGTGAACGCCTGAGTTTATTAGTTATTTAAATAAATTAATTTGAACGATTTCGTTATTTACTCCCGTATCCTGCACACAGCAGGGGAGGAAAAATGATCCTAGTGTTAAGTCACTCCGTTTTCTATTTTCCGCCGAATTTCGGAGGTATTGCGTGTTGAGTACAGAGCGAAGAAATGAAAATATTAAATATTTTATTTCCTTCATTTATTGATTAATTAATTATATAATTTTATAATTGGTAGTTGAGAGTCGATATTTAGCAGAAAAAATATTCTTAACATTTATATATTTGATTGCACATCGATGAGAACAGTTTCTATAGTCTTGCAGAAAATAATATACGTACCTAACCATTTAGGTTTTAGAACAGCGAGTTTCTGGTCTAATTATTTTAGTTGAAATTTGTTTTTTGTTTAATAGTCAATTGATGTCGCTATGAAAATATCTTTCTTTAATAACGAACTAGAAACAGTTGAACATGTTATTTCTGAAATGGCTCTTCCTTATATCAACCTCTTCTTACGATACATGACTAAAGCTTTCCTGTTATTGGTATTTTTTATATATAATTTAAGTACTATATAATGTTTACTGGTGCTTAAGGCCAAAAGACATTTAATATTCATATATTGCGTAAGGGACTTAAATCTGTTTATTTATATAAAAAAAAACAATAAAACTCTATTCGAGTTTATATTATACAGATTATAAAACCGGTTAGACGATAAACATTTTAAATTATAAGGAAAAATTTCGCAAAAGCGACCTCATATTATCTTTGGCCGTACGATACAAATTGTTTAAGGATTATTTATGAAACCGCTTTACCAATGGTAAATCTGGGTCGGACATAGAAAAACACAGTTTCATCATGTTAAGTAGATATCATATCTATTAACTATCGCTAGTGTTGGGCATACGACAAATGTGATTTACTTTAATTTTTACATATTACCGGTATTTGTATGGGGTCGCGTTGTTTAATGCTCCTAACTAATAAAAATTATGTAACCCTCGCATTTTAATATTATGAAATCTCTGCAAGTATGCATTATACATTTATTAAAACAGGAACGTTCAGTGTATAAAAAAAATAAATTACTAATTCAGTACTTTAAGCGGGCGAAGCTGTGTGCGGGTCACTAGTACATAAGTATAATTTTCAACGCATTTTCACCGATGTCTAACGTGTACCTGGAACGACCGCCTTTTTTCACTCTACCAAGGCCAATACTGATAAAAAAGGCTTAGTGAATTCATTTTTTACTTTACGTTCTTAATAATTTCATTCATTTCTTCTTTATTATATACCTAATAAAAATATGATAACTTCTAGAATACGTAGGTACGTATCTAATAGTTAAAAAGTAATAGTAATGCTAGAACAACGATAGTAAGTGCTACATGAATCCATAGATTATTATTTAAAAAAGCTATTAATAGATTTAAATATGATTTAAAATAAAATTGTGTACCTATATATAATTGTATTCGTTATTTTGTATTTAATTAGGTTTTAATTTATTCAATAGAGGCCGTGGTGGTCCAGTAGCACAAGCATGTGACTGTAAATGCGACGGTTGACGGCTAAGATTCCCATTCCGAGGAATGAATTATTATTTAGGAGAATTTTCAGTTCCTCGTTCTGGTAACAAAGGCAAAGCGAGGCGTTGAGTTCTGTCACTCAACATGCAATGCCTTAAAAATTCGGCAAATGGGTGATTTAACACCAGATTCCGTCTTCTCTAATATGCTCTATATGAGGCACAATGTGAAGCTAAAAACACAATTTTAGAACGTTCAATTGGGATTTATTAGTTATGTTAGTAGGTAAATTTTGGAACTTAATTATTTCATTGAGGTAGTTAATTCATGACGATCTCCCCGACCTCCCCTTTCACTCAGCCGTATCACTAGTATTACGGTTAAAATTAAAAATGTTAAAGAAATCTTAAAAAAATTTTTTTTAATAAATCCCTTTGGAATACCAATCACACTTCAAAATATTAGAAAATAGTAATAGGTACTGTTATAGTAAAAAAATTATAGAATTAGATATAAATCTAAAAAAATAGCCATAAATTTGTAATTTTTTACTTCATTATTCGAAACAATGTCAATATTATCAATTGGAGAAGTTACAGAGTTAATTTTCTCGATATTAGCACAAACAACGTGTTCATGAAAATATTTATCTAATGTCGGTTCGGTCTATATTAACTAATCACTATATTAGAAACGTGCACCATTGTTTGATGGTGAATAAATGACAAGCGGCACTTAATTCACATAAATATCTGGTTAAAGGCGGTTAGAACGTCGTACACTCACATCAGTTGAGAATTTGATAGTCGGCCTAAATATAACAACTAGGTTTTAATAGAAAATAATTAGGTGATAGCTTTCGTTTGTTCCATTACTTTATTAATATTGCATATACCTACTAAAAATATATATTATTATTTTTGGTATGGATTATTAAAGTTTTTTATAATGACTATATTCTATTTATTTTCAGAAACTCCCTTATCCAAAGGCTGTGGGATTCATCGTTACAAATGAGTTTTGCGAGAGATTTTCTTACTATGGAATGCGAAGTAAGCATTTTTTTTTCTTTAATTATTATTTTTTTATATAAAGTGATTTAATAATTTGTATCTTAAAATTTAGGTTATCCACATTAATTTTATCATTAAAGAAATAAGACGAGTGCTTTAAAAGCATAGACCTAATTTATATTTTACAACAGTTTAAGAAATGTATATGTCATAAGACCAAGTTATTCCAGCATGAATAGAGATTTTCTGAGCAAACATACATCTATCTACATCTATATCTACCAAATTATAGATAAAACATGAGATCTCAAAATGCCACGACAAGATAAAGTAACTAAATAATCTTATTGCATATCATTCACTTCGACATCTCAAATTTTTAGTAATATTATGTACTTTTTTCATAATATTAATCGTAGAATGGGATTTGGTAATACAAACCCTTTCTATAATATACAAGAAAGTAAAGGATTAAATTAACATTACTTTGCAAAGCGGATGAAGATAAGTTTTAAAATTTTATTAGTAATAGTTTTAGTAGTTAGTAGTATAAACGTTAGATAAATTTTATTGATCAGAATTGTACAAATTTGAGGCCGTGGTGGCGCAGGGGCAAGGCTATGACTGTAACACGACAGTTGCGGGTTCGATCCCCACTCGAGGAAGTCAAATATTTATTTACGTTTATATTTCCATTTCTTCGCTCTGGTGTCGAAGTAAAGCGCGGCGTTGAGTTCGGCCACTCAATATACAATGTCTCCAGATATCGGCAGAAAGTAGGGTACGGAGTGTCTTAACACTTAGTTCCCTCTGCCTACCCTCTGTCTGCTGCTCTGTACAGCGTAAAGCTGAAGAAGTTGAAGAATTATACAAATCCAAAAATAGGTAACTAGCTTTATGTATGTGTCTCTGCTTACATAAGAAGTAGATTCACTAAGAACAACTGTTATGGACAGTAAAAAAATATGTGCAATATATAATGCTTTTTATCTAGTCACGTTTAATATTACAAAATGATTTAAACTCGTATTTGTTATTTATGTACAGCTATTTGCACATAATAATGTTATTGTGTTATTACTATATTAACTCCTCATAATATATAAAGCTCGGCGTTGAGCTCTGCCACTCAACACGCAATAGGTTCTCTCTGTCTATTCTGATGTGTGCGGGATACAGCGTGAAGCTGATGATGATGATGATATATTTTTTAATCGAGTTGAGGACCGGAACTAGGCGTTTTGTGTACCCAATCAAAGAAAATAAGAATATTTAAAACAATCTCAGTTGGATCCTTTTAGTTAGGTCGCTTTGAACGCCATAAAAATAGTTACACAAATAATTTCTCCTTAACTTGCAGTGAAGTCTCGAATTATCAATACAAATACAAAAAATATTTTTACAAATTCTATTTACGAGTTATGAAAATAAACTAAAAAAAACATTCATTCGTCTCATTAATTCGGTCACCAAATCGATTGGTGTTATGAATCAATTAGTTTAATGACAACTCTAGTTAGTTGATAATAAAAAATGCCTTATTTGATTTTAATTATTTAAAGTTTATTATGCTTAGTAAAAATAGCCTCGGGACACTATGTGATTTATATTTTATTCCGTCATTACTTCATTTCTAAGAAAAGAAACAAAAAAAGTGTATAAGTTATAATAACAAGTATGCCTAGTAAATAATTAAAATTTTATGATTTTTTTTAAAAGAGTATTTTGTTACGTTACTTTAATATTTGAGGGTTGTGGGTTCGATTCCCGAGGAAATGAAATATTTAATATTTTAATTTCTCCGCTATGGCAATGCCTCCAGAAGTCAGCGGAAAGTGAGGAACGGAGTGTCTTAAAATTTAAAGAACGTAATATTTGATTACATTAATTTGTTTCTTTTGTTAGAAAAAAAATCGCATAGAGTCCGAAAATTGAAATTACTAACTGTATATCTCGTTTTGATGGAAGAATGTCATAATGAAGGTTGAAATAGATGAGTTAGATATAATTAAATGTGTTATATCTTCAGAGCACACGCGTCACGACAACTTAATAAGCCTTGATAGTAAAACAATGGCAGAAAGCTAATCGCAATCTTGAAAATCTATTATAATCTTTATTGCCTACGTCAAAATAACCTATTGTTTTATACTTACTTAGTTTACTTGTTATTAACAGGTTTGTTCAGGTGTTATATTAAATTGTTTATTTTAATACTGTAAGAAAATAAAAATGTACACAGATGCTAACAATAGTACTCGTAAAAATATTATTCACGTGTATTTAAGGTGCTGCAAAATCATTATTGTATACAAATAAATTACTGATTTAATATGTGGTTCTTTGTACTTATGGAGTTTATTTTTTATTTTGTTGACCAAATATTTGACGATATCGTTAATATTATGGTTTTTTTTAAGAAGAAACGCCTCGATTGAATTTTATGGTACCCACTTTCCGCCGATTCTTGGAAGCGTTGCGTGTTGAGTCGCGGGACTCACCGCAGCCCTTTGCCTCGACACCAGAGCGAAGAAATGAAAATATAAATTTAAATAAATATTTAATTTCCTCGAGTAGGGATCGAACCCACAACCTATCGGTTTACCCCCTGTGCCACGACTGGCCTCAAATATCTATATAATTGTATAAATTAAAATACATATTCAAATGTCCAGTTTTTTTACCATGATATTTTTTACTATCTATATATTTTTTACATTGACTTGAAAAATGTTTAGAAAGTAGGTAACTCTACTTTTTAGGTAACTATACATTTTTGTAATTTCAATTAAATTACATATGAAATGAATACGGAAGTTTTTTATTCCGTAGTTTTATTTATCACTTTTATATACAATAAAAATTTAAATATAGACTTGAACATGTGTTTCATGGTTTATTAGAATTCACTCCTATGGGTCCAAATAAGCAGGCGAAGCTGCGCGCGTCCGCTAGTATAGCATATTCTTAATATAGGTACCAACTACACGGTAGTTACACACAGTTTATATATCACTGATTACTTTTTTTTTGTCTATACAGTAATTGCAAGTAAAATACAAAAAAAACATTTTTTAAAAGTTTAACATTAAAAAGAAATTGCTTATTGTATTAAGAACAATTATTAATGTCTAAATCATTGTAATAGATATAAAATAGAATAATAGTAAGTACTCGTGACATACAAACTTCAAACAATGATAATATAAACTATACCGAGAAATTTATATACAATTTAAGTACTGCGTTGAAATTCGTCAACACGCAATGTCTCGAATTCACACGAAAAGATGACAATGTAATTTGGCTTGGAGACATTCTCGACCAAACTGTGTATAAATAAATATTGATATACATCTCTATATTATTGAAAATTATATTATTAACTAGCGGCCCGCTCGCGGTTTCACCCGCGTGAACTATGTTATTATTAATTTCTGTCTCCATGACTACGTCCTAGTGACGTCTATGCAAAATTTGAGACTCCTAGCATTTGTAGTAACGAAGTTTCATACAAACTTTCGACCCCAAAAACAACCCCTTAGAAATCGAATATCGCAAATTCCCGTTTCTGAGATTTCGTGATGAGTGAGTGACCTTTCGATTTTATATATATAGATAGATATATATATATAGATAGATAAGAATCAGCAAAATTGACTCTTAAAAGTAACATTACCTATATATATTTAAACCGTTTATGAAAGTCACCTTCACTCCGTATCCCGCTCACAGCAGGGTAGGCAGAGGTGAGAACCTAGTGTTAAGACCGAGTGTCCGTTTCCCACTTTCTGCCGAATCCTGGAGGCATTCCGTGTTAAGTGGCTGAACTCAACGCCGCTCTTTGCCTCGACACCAGAGCGAAGAAGTGGAAATATAAGCGTTAATCAATATTTAACTTCCTCGAGTGGGGATCGAACCCGCAACCGTCGCGTCACAGTCACACCCTTGTGCCGCTGCGCTACGACGGCTTTATGTATAGAATAACGTTAATTTTTTCCACAGCTATATTATCGCTGTACCTGCGCGACAAACTGGGTTATGGAGATGACAGCGCTACGGTTATTTACCACGTTTTTACAATGTTTGCGTATTTTTTTCCCTTAATTGGTGCCATGATTGCCGACGGCTGGCTCGGACGGTTCAGGTAATTTATCCACTGCTTTTTTATTTTCACTTAAATTTTCTTCCTTGTATTTAAAAAGGAGTTACATTTATTTAGATTTTTGTGGACTATTATATCGTAAATTTTGCATTCGTTAATTAAGATTTTAACAATACTTATCTATGCAGAATTTCAATATGTTTGCAAATTATCATTTTTAAACAATGAATTTTAAAAATCATTTAAAATATTACAAAATAATTTAATCGACTCTCATTCGTTTTCCAAACCATTCTGATAGAGACCATACTCTTATAAGGTTTATTGTTGTAAATGATCAAATTTTTGTCCGTCTTTTCTCCTTTTTAAACGACTATATAAAATAACAAAATAAATGTAGGAGCATTATGTATATTTTTATATAATTTTTAGGACCATATTTTACCTGTCTCTGGTCTACGCGACGGGATGTGTCCTTATATCTGTATCATCGATGCCTCCAGTGCAGCTTCCACAGTTGTAAGTGATCCTCAAATTACGAATGTATAATATGTTATTAATGCTTTGACTATTCTTAATAATATTTGCTTTTACAATGAAAATCAATTGATTGAAAATTACCTAATTCTATCTACTTTTAATATTTATGATGGGACCAGTCACATTTACGATGGCGCAGGAGTACAAATGTGTGATGTGATTGTAAACGCGACTTGTGGGTTCGATTTCCACTCGAGGAAATAAAATATTTATTTTAATTTATATTTTGATTTTTTCGATCTGGTCAAGCGTAAAGCGCGGCGTTGAGTTCTGCCACTGAACGCAATGGCTCCAGAACAGCAGAAAATGGAGAATAGAGTGTCCTAACACTAGATTCCACCCTGTTGTGTGCGGGATATAGCGTGTAGCAAAAAATGAATATAAGGTGCAATTAACAACAGAAATGCACAAGCTTTGCGTATAATACACTTAATATATTATTTTATTTGTATATTTCAGAGAGTTTACAATATTAGCTCTACTCTTAATAGCATTCGGTACAGGCGGGATTAAGCCATGCGTTTCTGCTTTCGGCGGCGACCAGTTCAAGTTACCTGAACAAGAAAGATATTTGGGCTACTTCTTCTCTCTGTTCTACTTCGCTATCAATGCTGGAAGTCTCATATCAACGTTTCTCACACCCATCCTTAGAGCTGACGTCCACTGTTTCGGAGATAATGATTGTTATTCCTTAGCTTTTGGAGTACCGGGAATTCTTATGATTGTTTCTATTAGTAAGTTTATGTTTATTAATTTTACTTTCCTTTTGTCAAATTTGTAAAGTATACTCGTATGTATATAGAGGACATCGTGGCACTAGAGTGTGATTTCGGAAAAAAATAAATATTCATTATTTATATTTGGTCGCTCTGGTAAAGATGCAATAGCCCTGCTGGAAATATCAACGGAAAGTGGGGGACACTAAATTCGCTCTGCTCTCTTAGCACACTCAGCCATGTGACAAATAAATGTGTAGAAAGTAAAAATAATAATAAATAGGTTGCCTAACATCAACTACTTTTCTATCTATGTTAGATATACATAAAATTAATATTACATAGGTAATGTAAAATTTACGTACGTAATTTACATTTGAAATTAACAATTTTACATTAGGTATATGCATCTAGGTTAATATTTATATTTACTTGGACTGTCAATTCTAAGTAAACACCTAGGTACATTAGTTTTAACCTTTTCTTGTAACCAATCGATTTACGTCCTTGAATTACGTATATTATTTATTGCCTTGTTCGATAAAACGTAAAATATATAATATAAAACCACTACTTTAAATAGATACTTTAAACACTAAAACTTTGCTATAATTATTATTGCTAAAACAGAAAAAACAGAATTTATTATAATAATAGTAACTTATAAAAAGAATATCTATTAACTAGGCTATAAATGTGTAATTAATGTTTCAGTATTTTTTGTTGCTGGAAAAAGATTGTATATTATGAAAACACCGTCCGGAAACGTTTTTGCGAAAGTATCGTCGTGCGTCGGGGTGAGAAAAAGAATATTATTTAATTAAATAATAGATATAACTGCAGTTAACATACTCATATACTTATTAACTATAGAGATTGCATTGCATTTTATATTTGTCTGGCTTAATACATTATTTATATTTACAGCACGCTGTAGTCAAAGCGACAAAAAGTAAAGAGAAGAGAGAGCACTGGCTCGACCACGCTGACGACAAGTACGACAGTAACCTCATAGAAGATGTTAAGTCTTTGATGCGCGTACTAGTGTTGTTTATACCATTGCCGGTGTTCTGGGCTCTTTTCGATCAGCAGGTTTGATTTTCTAGTACATTTTAAGTTAAAAAATAATTATTATTTATATACGATGCTCTACATTTATACCTTTACCATTTTTAAAGATATTTTTACATAGATTTTTTTAATGCTTAATGCGGAAAATAGAGAAATTTTAGTTTTCAATATAAATATACATAAATTTACCTATCATGTATAGATGCAATTAATTTTGCAAGTAACATGAAATTTATGGCTGTAGCGTGTTCCCGTTAATAATCAATCCCAATTCTGTATTCCAAAAATAAAAACCGGCTCTCGTCACCGGCGTTGGCGGCTCGTCGACTGTTTTTTACATATACAATTAAAATTGGTTTGTATCATATTATATATAAAAAAATATCATATCTATTCTTCAATTACTTAAATTGGCAAAAGTTTTCGGAACAAGCTTTCCGTGAAACCTCAAAGTCTTGCAAATAAACTGATGTAGTTAATTAACTTTGAAACGGCTTGTGCCACTTAGTCCTCGGTTGCGTCATGCACCGACTTTCTCACGACACAGCATTAGCAAATTCCTTCTATCTCGATATCTTGGATGTAGCTATGTCATCCAGTAAGTATAATTTTATGTTATGTAATTTGGTGAGGTTAAAAATATTCAAAGATTTTTTATTTTTACTATACAATTATTATACCTGCCAAAGAATATGTTAAGTACATGTCATCATAGAGTTATTTTAGAGTAATTCGAATGACATGGATGGTCTGAATTACACGTATTGTGATTATGTGAGTGTTGCAAAAAAAAAATTAAAAGCAAACTAAAGTTAAATAAAAAATATATTTATGATCTTATTAATTTATTAGCGACCCGCTCGTGGCTTCGCCCGCTTGTAGTACCCAATTATTTATTTCCTCTCGTCGGAATTATTTTAGTGATCTAATAATGTTATCAATTTTAAGACAATATCTATACTTTGATAGCTGGACGTTTTCAGTCAATTTAATTTAACACTCATTTCGTAGCAATATTATTGAATCTGCATCTACAATTCTTTACATTGATATAACTTTTTAACTTTTTTAACTTAAATTGTACTAAATGCTAAGCGAAGCTTGCCAAAATTCAAAAGTGAAAACTGAATTTAAATCGGTTAACAGTTTCTGAGATTAAGTAAATAAATTCACGCACAGACAGACAGAAAAAATGTTAAAAATCATTGTTTAGAAACATTAATGAATGCCCTTAATAATAAATTTTATCTTGTATCTTCCATGTAGAGACAGCGATGAGTTACAGTTTTAGTATATGTATGTACTAGATATAGATTACAAATGTTTAATAATGTCACTTAAACAAAATTAATATAAATTTCATTATTTTCTAGTGTAATATTAAAAAAAATCCATAATATAAATAAACGAATGATATAAAATTATTAATTTCATCCGCAAGCTCAAACAATTTTCACAGTCGACGCGTTTCAATGAACGAGTCTGCATTTGACAGTCCCTGAATCATTGTTGGGATCTCTCTCGTTCAAGCTCGTTTTCTATATTATAACTTAAAATGTGTAAGATATTTAAGGTTTTGTCTGCTTTTTCTTATAATCTTTGCATACGTAAATAAAGTTATATATATTACTAAAAAACACAACATTAAAAAATAGTTATTTTCAAACTTTACAATATATTAAAATTTACATTTTTAGGGCTCGCGATGGACATTTCAAGCTGATAGAATGGAACAAGATATCGGAAGTTGGACTCTAAAAGCAGATCAAATGCAAGTCTTAAATCCCTTATTAATTCTCATCTTCATTCCTCTTTTTGAAGTGGCAAGTATTTCTAAATTATTTTCTATTAGTTTATAGTCTTCTTAAATATATTTATTACAAGTTTATGGTTTTTAGGCTATATATCCATTTCTGACGTGGTGTAAGCTTATTAGAAAGCCATTACACAAGATGATCTGGGGAGGAATTCTGGCCGCTTTTGCGTTCATTGTATCAGGGGTTGTTGAATTAAATCTTGTGGTAAGTACATGTATAATTATTGAATTACCGTATCAGATTTTATAATCGTCTAAGCGATTTAACCTTATGCAAATATATGAGATATGTTAATTTTACAGCCGACTTATGGTACTCCAGTAACGGATGGCTTAGCACAACTTAGAATATATAACGGATATGATTGTAATTTCACTTTAAATATGCCTCCTTCTTTAAATACTACAGACTATTCTATGATTGGAGCTTTAGGAATCTATGAAAAATTAGACATTGAAGCAAAAAAGATAGTACAGTTACCATACTCTCTACAAGGATTGCCAAACAGTGCTTGCGAAGATTTAAAGTTCAATGCTGTCTTTAATTTAAAGGAAAAAACTGCAAATTCTTATTTTATAACTAATAAAGAAATTTACAGTTTCATTGATAACAATAATAAAGCTATTGATGGTGTTAGTGTCAGGTAATTATTTTTTTAATGTATATTTATAATTCGTCTTTTATCGAATTGCAATTAATATTTGAATAATATTTCTTATATAATTGATTCCAAAATTTAAACATTTTTTGCTCCGGCTTAGTATTTCTCAATGTATTTTGCTTATCAAAATGGAATATATTATCATCTTTGGCAGACATTGGTAACCATGTTGCATTCCCAAGATTGTGTAATGGTGTCGGATCGCCAAATTTAGCGAAATTTGCCCACATTTGCGAAATTTGCTTAATAAATGTTCTATCTTTATCGGTTTTATTATGCTTTACTTTTACATAATATTCCCAAAGTGGATTACACTTGAATATGTAGCATAATTCATCCCCCTGTGCTGCACCTTTTATTTTTACATTTGTACCACCCAGTGATGTTGCCTTGGCTGCGTTGAACTTACCAATGTAATTAAATTTATAAACAAATAGTTTACTTTCTAATGACGCTCTTGTTTTTAAAAATTTATATATTGGATATTTATAAAGATCTGACACAAATATTAGCAAATTCTGTAATTTGTTTTCTTTATCTTTTTGAAAATATTGCTCTTTTATTTTATTTGATATTAATCTATAAGTTAAAGTTGTGTTTTGGTAATTACATTTATTGGCAAACGGTACCATATACTTGAAAAATGAATGTAGCAATTCTAAATACTGTGGATTATGAATGAACGGTATTAGCTCAGTTATACTTTCTTGACTCGTAAATCCAGTGAGTATAGGTATTTCAATATGGTTTTTAATACTGTTATATATTTGATTTGTATCCATAGTTAATAATGAATTAGTTGATTTTTTTTCCTGTATTGGCGTAAAAGGAACTAATGGTCTTTGAATATTAATAATTTCTTCTTTGCTATATATTTTTCGTGATGCCCGTATAATATCTTCGGTAAGAGCAGTTTCAATATCTTTATACCCAGCTTTCTTTAACTCCTTTGTGAGTCTCTGTTTTTCGACTAACATATCACCTTGAAATAATGAAGGTGAATAAATAGAACCGCTGTGTAAAATTAATTTAGAAAATATTTTTTTATATTTAGTTGTTAGTAGTAAAGAAACATAGGCGCTAGCCGATCCGCATGCCATTACCGTTATCTTTCTATTATCACCACCGAATTGAGGTATATTTCTCCTTAGCCACTTAAGTGCCATAACGATATCTTTAAGTCCCATATTTGCATTACTATCCGTTTGATTTAACTTTAAAAAGCCGAAAGGTCCTATTCTATGTGTCAAAGTTACAACAATAATTTCATTATCAATGAAGAAATCTGGCCCGTATATGTGGCTAAAGCTAGAAGTAAATGCGTACCCGTGTATCCAAACAATAACTGCTTTTAAATCTTCAGTTTTACCTTTAGGTATATGTGGTGTGTAAATATTTAAATATAAACAATTTTCAGATCCATACACTCCATGTTTATGTACAATATGATCCTGGGCACAAGCTCCGTTATATTCTTTAGTCGCATCTAATATTCGAGCCCATTTTTTAAGTGGTATGGGATCTTTAAATCGATACTTCCCAATCGGAGCTTGAGCGTAAGGCACCCGATAAAATGCATTAAAGGTTTTGTCTTCAAAAACTGTTGATTCTTTGAGACCTAAAATGATACCATTTTCAACTTTAACTTTCACTTTAAATGTATTGGACATTGACACTACAGCTAAAATACCGTAAATTTTAATTTGTAACATTTTTATTAACATTCTTATCGCTTACTGTATTGAACTGAGTGAAATACATTCCATGTTTACGTTCACTTTAATTGTCAATAAAATCGTGTTATATTTTCTTCTCATTTTCTATCTGATTTTTATGTCCCAAAGCAAACTTGCTAAAAGATATTGTGCACTTTATGTTATAATAAGTTTTATCTATTTTCAGATTTCTGACAAACGTGAATGCTTCCGTAACGATACATATGCAAAAAAATAAGAATAAAACAAATATTATTATAGGCAGTGAAGACAGTTCACAGAAGTCAATAGAAAAAGGAACTTATACTGTTAACGTTGACGATGTTCCAGTTTTGTCAAACTTTGAATTTAGAGCTGGTGCTGTGTATACCGTCATGATATACGAATCAAGTAACAGAACTTATGTATGTTTTTTTTTTAAATTACGTAAATCCAGTGATTAAAAAAATATTTTATATATAATATTCATAAAATATTACAGAAAGCCGAAGCAGTAACTATCACGCCTCCAAACAGTGTACACATTATGTGGCTTATACCACAATACGTCATAATGACTATGGGAGAAGTGATGTTTTCTGTGACGGGCCTTGAATTTTCCTTCACCCAGGCACCGGCCACCATGAAATCTGTTCTACAATCAGTTTGGCTGCTAACGGTTGCTTTCGGCAACCTTATTGTAGTCTTAATTGTTGAAGGAAACTTTTTGGATGCTCAAGTAAGTTAACTATTAATAATTAACTGGCATTGTATTAAAATAAATAAAATTACTAACTATTGCGTTGTAATACATGTACAAGTACATTGCAACCGTGTAATCTGATTTTTAAAAGAAGCTGCTGATAAATGGAATATTGCCTACTAAAGAACTAAATTAAAAGTAGATAATAATCAAAGATGAACTGCATATGTACATACGAGATGTGTATAATTTAATTGCTAAACTTGGCTCGATTTGGCCCGGAATTAAGAGTAATAAAAAATCCATTTTTAACAATCTTGACAATTATTATAATTCTTTATTTAAGTCAAGGGGCCCCCGTGCAGCTTCACCCGCTTGAACTATACGATTATTTATTCAAATGTATTTAGAAAAATTGGTTGCTTATTTTAGTATGGTTATTATGTATATATATTATTTCGTAGTTCAGCTGGACTGTTACGGTTTTTCATCAGAGGTATTTTAAATTTTTATATGTCAATGGAAAATACTTATCACGTTTAACAACTTTTGTTTAGAACGCTATTAATTATTTCTCATAGTTTAGGTGGACCCCTACTATTCCGCATTAGGTGTAGAAGTCTTCGAAACTAAATGTAGAATAAATTCTGCCCAAACCTAGTATAATAGCTCTACAACAAAAAAAGTCGTTTAAATTCCTATAAACAGACAGACAAAAAATAAATGAACATCATCTTATTCTATTAGTTATTTTAAACCCTCATTTCAAAAATATTTATTTCGCAAATATTTTCAATGCAGAGAGACTTTTTTACTTTTTTACTGTTTTACTATAGTATAGCTTTGTGTAATATCCTATATCTTATAAAACAAAGTCGCTTTTCGTGTCTGTCTGTTGTTTCTAACTCTTCTTCTTCTAAACCACCCAACGGATTTGGATGCGGTTTTCACCATTAGGTCGAGTATTTCTCAGGGAAGGTTTATATATAGTTTATTATTTGTACATTCTTATGTAAATTAACATAAATACGATAAATGTGTATAAAGTCCTACCCGCTGAGACACTTTGGCGCATGCGCTGCTTTAATGGTAAATACTACATGAAAAAAATGTACTGGAGTATTGTTCCTCTTAATAAGATCTACAAAAAAGTCCGCGATGGCATATTCGTATCTTTTAAGAATAACGTGTAGTGATCATATTTCTGTCTAAAAATAGTAATTTCAATATATTTTTTATTGTGAGGGATATTTTTCCATAATGGTATTAATCCTTATCCTTTAAAATACTTTATTAAATTTCTACGTTAAACGAAGATAAAATTTGCTTTTTAAACTATTTCGAAATTGCGAATAGTTTTAGAGAAAAACGCATTTAATTATTGACACATCACGCCGTTCACACATCAGCTGTATCGACTCAAGTTTCACTTATCCCTTACTCTCAGCATATAAATAAGTATATTAGTTACGTTGGCCATTTAATGTAGATCAAAACTGTCTTTTACTGTTTTTCATTTTAATAAGTACTTTAGAAGTTGTTACAATATCAAAAAATCCTTGCTGCGAAACGGCTCGCCACTCGCCATGCGTCCGCCGCGCCCGCCTGCCTTACACGCATCGGTGGTTCAGTGGTAGAATGCTCGCCTGCCACGCGGGCGGCCCGGGTTCGATTCCCGGCCGATGCATTCTATTTAATTTTCCTCACAGGCAGCCACGTAGTGCTTGCTTTTCATCAGGGACAGAATACCCTCTTCAGCATTAACCACAAGCTCAAAAAAAAAACCCGCCTGCCTTTATAGCAACGAAGATTTAGATGCGTTTGCACGTATTGGATAATTGGAGTTGAATGTATTATTTCAGCGCGATATATTTGGTTTCATATTTTTTGTAGTAGTTATTAGTAGGTAGGTTTTTGTTTATAATTTCTTCCGTTTAAAAATAGTCATTTAACTATCTAAAAATAGTCATTTAAATATATTTTAATAAGTACTTGAAAAGATTAGTAGCACAGATTTAAAATTACGGTACCTACTAAAAAATCCTTGCTGTGTAAAACAATTGGAAAATCCTTATTGAAACTACAAAAATGCGGGTTGCATTAGGGTTTAATTAATTTTCACATTATCTTAAGTGCTTTGCAAACATACATTACATGAATAATCCAGTAGTTAAAGCGGGCGAAGCCGCAAGAGGGTCGCTAGTTTTATTATATAAATGTATGTATTTCTATAAATTTGTGTTTGATTTTTAGTGGAAGGAGTTTTTCCTGTTTGCGGGCTTGATGATACTAGACATGTTAATATTCACGACTATGGCCTTCAGATATAAATATGTCGAGCTGAAATCAAGCACTGAGGATTTGGCTGTGGAAGAAATAAACTTACCTGAAAAACCGGCGATTCAACAAAGAAATAACTAGTATTAACATTTTATAATGATAGTTACGTTTAAATAAATTATGTAAATTATTATTTAAAATAAAAAAAAATATTTAAAAAAATAGAGTTTATATTATTAAATCACAGTATTAAAATTGACATACAATAAAGAACTGTAGTCTTAGGCTACAAAGTTACCAACGCTTTTATCCTACTTAATCGACATTGACATTGACTGCACTCGAAATGTTCAATCTGTTTAGTTAAATGGCGTGAACACATTAGACAATTAATTGTGGATAATTTGTGTGTTGTTCCCATAGGAGCTGAACTGAGGACCGTGCTCCTCGAAGGGACGCGATGAGACCGCGGCCAACCCTCTGTGCTCCGATTCATTTTCAATTGGGGTGGGAATGTTTGTTAAACTTTGCAAGCAATTGCAACAGATTCCCAATTTTGTTGAAACATAAGTAAAGTTATTTATTAATTAACATTCACCAGTCGTAATTACATTAAACAAATCATAGAGAACTTAACTGTTTTCTTAATTCTCTATTTTCTTATAGGTGCACATGCAATAATATAGACTATATAAACATATATTTAACTATATATGTGTTATATATTTTACTATTCAATATTATATAGGAGTTTTAGTAGCTTATAAATAAAAGTTATTGTACAAGTACAAATATTTAGAAGTACTAAAATAAAAAAAAACAAACAAGTTTGAGAGCCACAGCACAGTTTGCCGGTCTGCAGACGACTTGTTAATAATTGCGTATAATAAGTGCTTAAATACAACAAACAGACAGACAAATACGGGTTAGGGTGTTCAAATAAAGGGACCTATTTGGTTTCCGGGCCATTGACAGAGATTTTATGTTTTGAAAATCATTTGAGATTCTGATATTTTTTTATTGAAAATAATACTAGTTTCCCAGTAGATAAGAAAATGACAAGTGGATAGCTATTTTATGTAATGATGACGCCTCAGTTTTGATTGTTTTTATTATTTAGAAATATGTTTCGTCCCTTAAATTTACATATATTTACATAATATATTATATGACTACATTTATAATATCATTATTATAACTTCTATCGGTACTACCCAAAAATTTAGGCAACTATAAATCTTTTCAAAATTTTACTAACAATTATAAATTAAATAACATATTTAAATACAATAAAATAACTGAAAATACAAATAAAATCAATAATTTCAACTAAACATTCCATTATTTACATCTAAGCATACATACCTAAGTAAACCATACATTTCAACCATAAAAACATAACCAACCTTATTAATCATGTTTGCGAACCAGAGCAGAGTCGAGCGTGACAATCGCAAACACTGTTGTGGAAATGCACGACACGGTTAAATTAAGTGGTGCTCAGAATTGTGAAGGAAGGCGTCGCTACATGTTCCGTGCTCAGGCTGCCACGTGGCCCTGTGTGCCGCGGGTGCCGCGGGTGCCCCGGGTGCTGTCGGTGCCACGTGCCGCAGCTGACCCACGAGCTCTCGGGATAATCTCCACCGAGCATATGCACACAAATAAATAAATTAACTAGAGCTCGTTTCTAAAGATATACTCGCGGTTTCCGCTTTGATTTTCGGATTAAAATAATGCGCATGTGAAAATTTAATTGATTTTGCGTTTTCGCTGGTTGATGAGTTTGTTTTTTAAATCCTTATTCCTTTTATCTTTATATACTTTTTCTTCTATTATGGTTTTTCGAGAATATTAAATGTAATTTGTTACTATTAGTATATGTAGTATAAGTAAATAATTATGATTCTCATTTGAAGTCTGTCCTGAATATTGCTTAATTTAATTAATGGGGAAATATCTAGTCTTTATGCAATAAAGTAAATAAATTTTTTCTTTCATATAAATCATATTATGATATGTGAAGTGACATGAGCTATATAATAAGCCAGGATCTGAAGGGGCGCAGGCCTGATTGCGTAGGGCGTGGCATGTCGCGTGGAGGCCGCGTGGCCGCCACTCGCAGAACGCAGTTTGTTCCTCGCCGCGACAAATCAATTACAGGGTCGGCTAAGGCCAAACTTCCGAGTAAAAATTAGCACCAAATTATAGTCCACGGAAATTACTTGTTTGTACTTACAAGCTCCCTAATTTATAGATGCAGTTGATAATAATTCACGCCATGAGAAGAAGTGCACCGTGCGAAATATGTTAAATAGTAGGTACCTAATTGTCCATACTGAATCATATGTTATTACGTATATATATATATATATATATATATATATATATATATTTTCAACATATAGAATAGAATAGAAAAAACTTTATGGCACAGAAAAATACAGATAACAGAAAAAAAAGAAACAATATATGCTTATAAAATGTATGCAAAGGTGGCCTTATTGCTTCAAGCAATCTCGCTTAGCAAAAACATATATGCATAAGCAATATATAATATTTCTACTTTAAAATAATTTTAATAATTTTATTCAAGAAATCACATAGAAGATTCGATAATTATTTGTAAAGGTACGTTAATAAAATTAACTTGCTAAGCAATAGCAAGTTAATTTATGATAAAGTTAGAAATGAAGTAAACAATATAAAAGAAGATAAAACAATTTATGTTAATAAATAAAATAAACTGAAATAAACACTCTTTGAAAGGAGAACGCTTCGAATATAATCGCTTTAATGTCTGCCCTCGGAGAGAAAAGTTTTTATTGTAGCAAAATGTTCAACACATTTACTGCTATTACTTGCTTTTATTTGTGATAACATTTCTTTTTATTATAAGCTATTTATTTTTTGTTTACTGAACTAAGTGTTTATGTTAGGCCAGTCAAGGTACATCGGCACACGCGTGCGATAACAAGCGGGTTAGGTTGTGAATTCGATTTCCACTCGAGGAAATAAAATATTTAATATTTTTAATTCCTCGCTCTGGTATGGCACACCAAAGGCGAAACACGCAATGCCTCCAGAATTCTTTGGAAAAGTGGGGAACGGAAGGGCCTTAGTGGGAATATTCCAGATCCAGATTTCCTGTGTCTACCCTGCTATGTGTGTGAAAAATAAAAAGTGTTTATGTAAAAGAAAAAAAGGCTAAATTAACTGCATTGTCAACTTTCCAGTACGTTGCCCTTAACCCACAAAGTAACTTTAATTTCCTCTTTTAATTCCTCTTTATGTGCCTGCTGGTGAAACTTGCTAATCTACAGCATTTAAGTTAAAAAATAAAAATATTTAAAGTGATTGCGGCAGGATTCTTATAGGCAACCCTAGTGTAATCTATTCTACTAATCATGTATTATTCTTAAATATAAGATATAAGTTCATTAAAAAAAAACAGATCCCTGCAGATTTAAGCAATGGGATGTTAGGCCATTTCTTCTATTTTTAATATATGGGACATATTACTTAGTCATTTTATAGTTTTCACCTAACGTGTGTATCTACTATGCTAAAATATGCAAATATTTTAGTATAATTATTTGCAAATTATATAAATAGTTAAACTCGTTAAATAAACTCTAAGTGAAATAACATCCCAATTCCCAATGTCTATAAAATGATTAAGTTTCGTGAAACATTTTCCTATCATTTCTTTTTTAGATATCATTGAATAATTGTTACCAAGAAAATGTACCAACTAGAAAATGACTCCAGAAAGCTCTTTTCAAGTATAGTTTTCAACCACCGTAACAACAAACGGGTGTTTCAGTTCTTTCTTAGATAAATTTATATATTTCATTTCAGCTTTTAGCAACAAAAAAACAATTTATACTTACATATATATTAGAATAACGAAAATATAGCGGATTCCAGGCTGATTGTGACGTTCACAACCATTTGAGAGTCGGGTGTGCGTTTTATGTCCTCTGTCAAGTACACTCGCCTTCTCCACCAATGAGAGGGAGACATAGCATCGATCCGCCTGGCGACCCATTTCGGCTCCAGACAAAACGTCCTTCGATGAAATATAAAAATAATATGACATACAAGTTGTTTTATAAATAGTTTTTATAATAATATTAGTAACGCGACGGTTGTAGGTTCGATTGCCACTCGGGAGAATTAATGATTATGTTTTTTATATTTTTATTTTTTCCTGGAAAAAATCGATAGAAACTGGGGAACAGAGTGTCGTTACTCTAGGTGAAAATAATAAATATATAAAACTTTTGATATATGCTTATGCTATGCTTATGATATGTGCTTAGGGAGTTGGGATGCAGTTTCCTTGAAGAGTGTAGAGGATAAGCGGAAGTACAGAAGACTATAAATGTATCAGCGACAAGAAATATTGAAGACTGCCAGAAATATTGATACGAAGAACAACATTGTTTATTGTACGTAACATTACTATTACAGTGTGTTAGTTTATAAAATATATAATGCATATTAGAATTGACTGCAGTACAGTCCTTTAAACGTTACTGATAGTTATCAATAGCAATACGCAGTCTTTCTATGGGAACCTGATCCTTATCCTGATTCCTGATGGGCGAATCTTCAGCTATGATGAATTACGGAACGTTCGTTTCTAACCAAGATTGGGCAAGGGTGGCTCGAGCTTCTTCGATGGAGCTGCTCTTGATTATTGAACATGGCGTTCTTAAGGGGTTAAATATGGTTCAGTCACTTCTTCATAGCTAATACCACACCAAACCACCATTGAAGTCGGATATACCCGTATTGTACTCTGTTGACTTGGGAAGCTTGGCACGAAAATAAAAAAAAACAAATAGGATATATTTTTTAATTCTAACAGTATTGAAGGCCAGACTAAGTATACACAATACTTTAGATAAATAGAAAAAAATATCTTTTTGAGTTTTAAACGTGTGTATAATTTTATTACATGTGTAAGAAATATTAACATTTGCTAAGCTAGACCGAATCTTTAAGGTATCTATTTTCAAATAAAGCAAATTAACACTTGGCACTCTTTGCCAAATATCCGTCGGAGACCATCCCCTAACCGCCCTAATATTGGGAAGCCCCGCCCAACCGACAGGGTCTATGGAGCAAGCACGCACGCCGCCCCCGCAAAAGGAACCTTACACTCCTGAAAATACAGTATTCAGTGCATGGATTGCGCTATACACCCTTAGATTGAATTTTCACAAAATGGCCACCCCTTGTGGTATAAAATTATTTGTCTTACCCGGTAAACTGTCAGTCTCCTTTATAACCGATAAGTGGCGCTACAATAACAACATCTCTATTCCAAATACTGAAATGTCAGCCAGAAGTCAGGTCGCCGACTCGTCCACGTCGCCACCTTTGAGGTAAAATATATATTTTTTTTCCGTTACAAGTGTCATTTTTTTTAAATACGTGAAAAATTAATATTTTTTTACTATGACAGATATTTAAAATACATTTTACTAATATTTTAGTGAAAGCCGTCGATTGGATTATTCTGGCTTGAAGTTCGCGTACGCCGACGGGTCTGATGAAGAAGGCGCATCTCTAACACCGGAGCTGCCCTCGTGCGTGTATGCAGCAGCAAGAACTAGATTACAGTTACCGCTTGCTGCTTACGTACATCAACACTCCAGGCAATTACACACAGGTAAATAAGCATTGTACTACTGAAAGTAAAAATATACAATATGTATCTTTTTCTTATTTTTTGTTCTTTTTAAGTAAGTTGGGTATGCGAAAGCTTTATATTAGTTACGTAATAATTGACTTTAGCGAAAGTAGCATTAGCAATTAACTCTTAGTGTCGGATGCGTACAAAAATAACATCTTTTCGTTTACATTTATAGTTGTATATTGCATGGGCTTTTTAATTCAATATAGATAGATATATTTTTTTTAATATATAGTTTTTAAAATTATTGCTGCTTATGCTCAATCTAGTATTATCAATTGTAAATATTTTTGTAGATAGGTTCTTTAGAGAAATTAGTAATTTTGCGAGTGCGGTTTTTAGAATATGACATTTGAATTCTTTACAATTAAAATGCTTTAAAAAGATAATTATTGCTGAAGTGTATTTCCATAAGGGCAATTACAAAAAGTATATATATCTATTTCACTTTATATGTAACTATTTTAGCGCAAAATGAAATACATAAATAAATTCACTTATATATTTTAAAAATGACTGTACTCGCTGAAATTTGTTAAGTAATTTAAAGGAGTGTTTTCTCACTACCAGATGCTCTGCTGGAGTCGTCCGTAGAGCCGGAGTACCAGTGCGGAGGGTCCCCGTACCGCGTGCAGCGCGCCGCTGCTAATGTACGCGAACGACGACGGATGCTGAGGTCCGGACCCAATGGGTACCACTTTCATTTGCCTCCGTGTGTAGAGAAATTAAATAATTATCTTTAAATGTATTTCATATTAAATTACATAGGTTTTCAAAGAGATTTTTTTTTTAATTATTTACTAACTAGACCAGCAATTAAGTACCTGGGCCAGTTATCAATATTTAAACTTCTTAAATCATAAAATATTATTTAAATAATATTATTAATATAGTTAATACTTAATAGTGATGATGTTTAATATTGTTATTTATACGAAATTCATTCGACTTTAATAAAGACAGTTATTAATCTATAGTGTTCGATATTGGAAGCCGTATCACGTCAATGTGTCCCCGTTTTTGATTGAAAAACAAATAAAAAATGTTACAAAACAAGCTTGACAAAAGCTGCGTTAATATTTCAACGATAAAAGTTTTAAAAAATAATTTTACAATTTTGTGTTTTCACAGGTGACATTTTTTACTTGTTCCAATTTTGATAAAAATGCCGTGAGTGAGGGAAGGCTTACAAAGTTAATATATTGTTCCAATAATAAGGAATATGAAAGGTGACATTGGTATCCCTTAAATTTTAAAAAATGTTATCGAAATTGTTTTTAAATTATTAACTTCAGTATTCAGTAAATTTTATTAAAACCTATTTTTTAAACGAAACTTTTAAAAATTTCGTTTAAAAAATAGGTAATGTATGTTAGACATGACATTATTTAAATTAATGATTGTTTGCAAAGTAATAGATACCTACTCTATGTTTTTTTCGATATATTAGAAGAAATTCTAACAAATTAAAAGACAATTTGTTTAAATTATTAATTTGAGTAGGTAAATAATTAAATTTCAAGATTTTTATTAATGACCTATTAATGACATGATTAAACCCAGTTAAAGTAGCAACGTTTACTTTTTCTTTACTTTCAGACAAATCTTGACACCAGAGCGAGGAAATGAAAATATTAAATATTTAATTGTGCCCCTGCGCCACTAAACTGGCCTCATTTTAATCTGTAGCCTTGCCTTATTTTTTTAATATCCAAATATTTTTGTAGTAAATTCCGCATAATCCTTTATACAATACTAGCGGCCCGCCCGCGGCTTCACCTGCGTGAACTACGTTATTATTAATTTCTGTCTCCATGAGTACCTATGTCCTATAAGTGACGTCCATGCAAAATTTGAGACTCCTAGTATTTGTAGTAACGAAGTTTCATACAAACTTTCAACCCCAAAAACAACCCCTTAGAAGTCGAATATTACAAATTCCCGTCTTAGCGAGCACCTACGTCCTATAAGTAACTCCTATGCAAAATTTGAGATTCCTAGCACATGTAGTTTCTGAGATTTCGTGATGAGTGAGTGACCTTTCGATTTTATATATATATATAATATAGATAGAAGATGTAGTACATATAGTTTTTGCATATTTACTATAACGTGTGTATGACGTTCTAACTTTAGCAGTATAAACTCGGCGTTCGACGAGTTGCGTGTGCACGTACCGACGTTTCCCTACGAGAAACGTCTGAGTAAAATCGACACGCTCCGGCTCGCTATAGCGTACATTGCACTTCTTAGAGAGGTAAGAGGTATAACTTAGTTATTATTGTTTTTATAGCTATATCCTGTATTCCGTACATAGCAGGATAAGCAAACACTGAGAACGTAGGGGTAAGGACACTCCGTTCCCATTAAGACACTTCCATTCCTAATATTCCGCCGAATTCTGAAGGCATTGCCTGTTGAATTACCAGAGCCAGAAAATTAAATAGGTACATTAAAGAGGCTATGATTGTTTTGTTGCCATTTACATATTATTTAAATATTTTATTAATAAATCAGTAATATTTACGACTACAAAATTGAAAATTCATTTTTTTTTCTTAAGGTACTTGACGCTGACTACGACCCGCTGACGTATGTTGAAAAATGTCTCCGTGGCGAAATAAAAGCAGACCGAGCTCACTGGAACACCAGCGGTAAGTGTTAATATTATATATTGCAATATCTAATATCAAAACGGCGGAAATAATTTTATTATTTAAGCGTACTATTTCAGGCAGATAAATAATCTATATATATAAAAGGACGTGTCCTCACTGACTGAGGTAAGACGCACGCACAGCCTTAACTGCTGATGGTGAAACGTGAAATTTGGACAAAAGTTTATTTTCATAATCTGGACATCCACTAAGAAGGGATTTTGAAAAATTTTAACCCTAAAGGGGTGAAATAGGGGTTCAAAGTTTGTATGGAAAAAAATTTAAATCGGCACCGATTTTTATAAAATTTGAAATTTAGATTTTTATAAGTATTTAATTGAGCACGTGTTTCATCGTTTTCTAGAATTCTCCCCCTAAGGGTGCAAATAAGGGGTTGAAAGTTTGTATAGGTTTTTTTAAATCGTCACCAATTTTCATAAAATTTGAAATTCAGACTCTTAAACGTCTATAATTAAACACATGTTTCATGGTTTTCTAGAATTCACCCCCTAAGGGTTGAAAGTTTCTATGGAAAAATCTTTAAATCGCCACCGATTTTTATAAAATTTGAAATTTAGACTTAAAAATATTTCATTGAACACATGTTTCATGGGGTATTAGAGTTCACCCTTAAATAGGCAAGCGAAGCTGCGCGCGTCCGCTAGTTAATTATAAACATCAAATGTCATATTTGATATTATAATTAATTATAATCTGTCTGAAAATTGTATGGTGAAATTCCGTGATATTTGGACAGATCGTTTAATTAATGCCGCGAGATTATCGTGCTTGTTTTTGCAATAAATGTTGTATGTGCAATAAATAATAATAATATGTTATACATAATAATTGTTGGCATTATTAGGATTTATTAGGATATCCCTGACCAAAACCTCTGATTGCAGTAATAAAGTACTTCCGGTTGACCTAAAATTATGAAATTTGAGTACTAGAATCTACAGATAGTTCAAGAAAAATCTGAAAATTATATATTTGTGGTTAAATTTTTAAAAAAAGCCTTAAATGGAGCCATAATTTGGTATTAAATCTACTAGTTTAAGTGACCTGAATTACAAAAAAAGCTCGAGATCTCCAATTTTTGTACGGAACCTTCGGTGGGAAAGCACGACTCGCGCAGGTCCGATTTTTTTCTGAATATAGTTCAATAGTAGGCATTTTGTATCACATAATAGTTAAAAATTATTGGTTAAAGTACAGTAAGTAAAGTAAGTATAAATCATGGAAATAACATAATAACAACAAACAAAAGCCGTTTTTGAATATGCTATTTATTTTATCAAGAACTTCCAAGGGCTGTAGCGAAAAAACGAATTCCTACATGTTACTTTATACAATAGTCAAAAATAATTAAAGCTGCAAATTTTTAAACTGATGTCCCGTTTTGAAACGGACAAAGAATGGTCACGATATAGTAGGGGCGAATTCAAAAACATTGAATTCGTCCCTACACTGTTCACTGACTGGCTATTCTTCATATTATAATAAATGTTTGTGCTGGATCAATATGAATTAAATATCTGGTGCATAAATCTTGTTTTAATGTAAGAAGTCTGTAGTTATAATAGGTAAAGTTAGTATTCCTTCCCCTTTTTACTAAAAAAAATCAAATCGCACAGCTGCCTGTAACTAACTTCAGGTCGGCCACGATTTGTTGACCGTACTATAATAGTATCTTTTTTCACAGATTTGACTGCTAGACTGTCATGGATAAATTGGGAGAATCTCGGCGTGAACCCTCAAAGAAGAAGCGTGCTTACCTCAATTGCCCTTAGTTCTGACAATCTTCAATATCCTCATAACTAGAAGATTTGTTAGTATTAGCATATTAGTTAAAATTCTATATAGCTATGTATAATATACTTAGATATTATGACAAATGTATGTTTGTAAATTAACAGTCAAGTAGCTTTCGCATTATTTTTAAAATGATAATACAGGCAAAATAACCTGCAATACTAGGATAGTAAAGTTTTAAGTATAAAACACTGTACATTCATGTAATTATTTAGGGATCTAGATTTCTAGTCAAGCTAGACTAAACATCATAGTCAATAGTGTAGTAAACAAAGTAAGCAATATGCCTTTATAACAATTTGAATTATTAACACTGCCTTTAGGGTTACTGTAATTATAAAATTTATATATTTAGGTGCATTACGTTACTAGATACGGCATGTTGATGTAAAAAAAATAAACATACTATTTAAAATTTAATTCGAAATAGCAGAAGGTAGCTGCACCACGCTATTTAAGAGTAACAAGTAACAAATAAGATAAACATAAAAGACTTAATAATGGGGCCGTCCTGGCGCAATGGCACAAACGAGTGAGTTGATACTAGGATTGTAGGTTTGATACCCATTTGGGGGAATGAACTATTTCATTTCACTTACACACGCACACATACACGCGCACTTGCACACACGACACACACACTTATGCAAGCATATACACATAAATACATGTTCAACTTAACTTATATATGTATAAAGTAATTAATTAGTTTTATTTGTAAAATGTTTGTTGAGTTTAATGTTAAAGCAGATATGTTAGATATTGTATTGGAAGAGCGGGGCCTCCTAATACTTGCTTAAAAGAAGATCTCTGTAACAATTATTTCTGTGTAAAATCTATTAAACCAGTAAAGTATTTTATTTATGTTTTTTTTTTCATTTCTTTGCTCTGGTAACAAAGCAAAGCGCTGCGTTCAATTCCGCCACTCAACACATAGTGCCTCAACGAAAATTGGGGACCGGAGTGACTTGACACTAAGTACCTCTACCTACCCTGCTAAACGTGGGATACAGCGTGAAGCTGAAAAGAACTATATAATGCAAATAAGCTTATAGTTAAATTAATATTAATTTTAGAATTATGTATTTAAATATATTATATGACTCGTATAAAATGTAATCGTAGTATTAGCTCGCTTCAATTATATTAGGACAATACTTTCACCATAAACTATATGATTAATTCTGCTTAACTGGTTAAAAAGAATATAGATCAAGTGTGGTTCTAAGGTTACCTTATATCTAAATCGGTCTTCCATCATTTATATTACAACTTAGATTTAAATTAAATATAATCAATTAACATAAGTGGCGTATATGTGTTGACTAATTCTTAATGAATTATTCTCTGTAATGTAGTAGAATTGTAGTGATTATTATAGAATGTTAAATGATAAGTACAAAATTATTATGTTAAAACAAGTTTATAATGTTTAAACTATTTTGTAGTACTTAAACAATATTTTACTGTTAGTAATCATAAACCATCGGGATATGTATTGGTAGTAAAACGGGAGCCGCGAGGGCCTAACAAAAAAAAATCTCTGAAACAAAACGAAAGAACATTTACACAAACATATCTGAGCAAAGTTAAAGTCCGGGCCCCCCCCAGAAAGTTTCTCTAGATACGCCCATGGGATATATGAGACTAGAAAAATAATAGGTACGGAAAACTAGCGTTAAGTTTCCCAACTATGAAAATTAACTATGTAAGAAAATGTACGAATATTGGTTATATTTTTAATATCAATAACAATATGTATAAGTTGTTTACATAGATATAAGTACATATTACTCATATAATATCATCTCGTTCATAAGGATATCATAATAAATATTTACCTGTAAAATTATTACATGTTCTTACTTGAAATAGAAACGGCACAATAAATAGATTTAATTAGTTTCGATAACTTAAATATTACACTACTAAATACATATACTAAAAATAATATATTTAGATGCATAGATGCCACGGACGGATACATTTTGATGACTTTTAATTATTTACTAAATCTGAATAAAAAATAATATTGTAATATATTAAAAAATATATAT
This sequence comes from Heliconius cydno galanthus, assembly GCA_036379175.1. Lineage (NCBI taxonomy): Eukaryota > Metazoa > Arthropoda > Insecta > Lepidoptera > Nymphalidae > Heliconius > Heliconius cydno. The sequence continues at coordinate 1,015,033 of JAKRZM010001276.1, forward strand.
TATAATCCTTCGAAGTAATCATTTCATAACTTCTGTATTCTAAGATTTAGTTTAGAAGGGTCCAGTATTATGTTAGAGCCTCACTACGCCTATTCCGGCGTCGCAGCAGGTCTTCAGTACTCCAACCCAGGGTAGGAGTCAGGGTACAAAAAATCAGATTTTTTCGATAAAAATTAGTAATTTTATTTTAAGAATATTATTGATAACTTTATAGATATTAGTTGCAATAATTGGTTATTACATATTTTATAAGCATTACCGTCATGAGGTCAGTCTTGGCGCAGGAGCCCAAGCGTAAACCGCAACAGGTAATGAGTTCGATTTCGACTAGATTAAATTTCCATTCTCCACTCCAATGTCCAAATAAAATAAAAGATAAAGAAAAAATAAAATAAAAATAAAAATAAAAGTTCGGCGTTCTTTATGTTTATTTTTTGCTCTTATGCTACGTATGATGTGGAGACACCAAATCAAACATACCAAATATTAAAAAATATAAAGAAAAAAGCAATATATTTTTTTAATTATTTATTTGTGACTAGTTTTTTCTTACAATTACAAAAAATGTGAATAATATATTTACAGTAACATTATTAATCAAATATTAAATAATACATTACAGTTTGCTTAATAGATAGCCCGTGCTGAGCCTTGAAATCAAATCTTTAATTCTTTATATATTGTATATAAAAATGTATATTCTGTATATATAAATACTTAAGAACAGAGAGATATAATTTTAAGACGTCACAATGGCAAGTCACAAATCACTCAGTAGTAAAGAAATAAAAATTATACCTAATTATATGCTAAATTTAAAGTCATAATACATCGAGAAACTTATTCCTAACCAACGAGATTAAGGCCCGAATTTATAAATCTTTGACAAGTCTTAGATCGATCTTATGTATTCTTTCTCAAGATCGATCTCAGTCTTGAGAGTGGTTTACAAATCCGAGCCTAAGTCTAGACGTGATCTAAAAATGCATATGAGTACATCTTAAGTAATGTTTTCCAATTGTTATTTAAATATTCACGTCATATTGTAACATCACATATTGTATCTATATAGAACATAGATAGCCATAAATGTCAATAAATCATTATCACACAACTTTGTAAGTGTTTCTGTTTTTATTAAGTAATACTCAATGTATATAATTATTTATCTTCTAGTATCTATAAGTACATTCACTGTTGTGTATTGTTAAATTTCTATAAACATGTTGCTATTTAAAACATATTCCTGAGATATTATAAATAACATGGATGACTCACCGGTTACTAGTTTTAAAAAAAAAAACTTGATTTATTAATAATGCCGGTTTTATAAACTATGGAATGCAAACATATTATTTAGTAGTAAATAGTGCGAATAAGAGAAAGATGCAGTCTCATCAATGTATAAACTTACATAGTCAAGTTCTTATGACAATCTATAACATAAATCTTGCTAGAAGTAAATAATATTAATATAATATACAATATACAATCAAAACAAAAAAAATAATAAAATAAAATATATAACAAAAATGAAAAACCAGTGTTTTCTCATATCCCACACTATAGGCTTTCAACAAATAGTATATCGAGGCCGTCCTGGCGCAACAGCACAGCGTCTGTCTGTAAATGAGACGTTTGCGAGTTTGATTCTCACTCGAAGGAATGAATTAATTTTATGGCGTGGCTTTGATAACATAAACTGAATGACATATCACACAATATCTACTAAATACTAAATGCCCTCAGCATATCGTGTTATACAGTGAACAGATAAAAAAATGTAATACCGAATATTCCTCCGTTTTGACTGAATAATAGGATACGAAGTAAAAATTATTAGATATTTTTTTAATGTATAATATATATATTATAAATTTAATAATCTTGCCATTTCATTTTGATTATTACTACAATAAATATATGCATAGAAAAAAAGCTGCATTTCAAATATAAAAAAAATGATTATGTACCATGATCAATATAATAAATTTAAGTGAATATAATAATTTTAAGTGAGTTTAAAAAAAATTGTCCTTCATTCATCAATTATCTGATTGCAATAAAATATATTGTTGTTAAGTATTTCACATTTTTTTAATTTACGTACGCATAATATCCGAATATTGCAAATCTTGACTCATTTGAACCTACTAAATAACATAACAAGTAATTCAAGGCCAATCTTCAATACTATTGTGAATGGTATGCCATGTCAAACCATTGCCAATGGGAGGGTGGCTCGATGGCAACATAACATGGCTAAAAAATGTTCTACCCTGAGTTAAACCTAAAAACAATTTCCAATTTTTTCTCCTACCAAAATCATAGGGATTCTTAAATCGATGACTGTGAGTTTTTCTTAATAATTTGTTTATGTGAGCTTCTATACTAGTTTCCCCCTTACCAATATTCTTAGCGTGCATGACAGTCAATGTGCCTAATGCGAAAAAAACCGATACACATGTAATAGCCATGAAAACGACTGCTTTTCTTTTCCATGGATGCGCTGTAATTCGTTGTACTTCAGTAATTACAGGTACTGGTAAGTCGTGGTGTCTTGGAAAATTATCTGAATCATATTCTGCGATCACTTGAACTGGCACTAGCACACCACTCTGGTTCAAACGCACTGGATGCCCGATCAGTTCTGGGTCATGGTCCTGTGTTAGACCACCTGAATGTATGATAAAATATAAGTTTAAAGATAAAATGTTTAAAACACCAAAAAAAAAAACAATGTATTCAAAACATCATAAATTAAATCAAACAAATATCATGATTGTTTGCCCCCCCTCTTCCACTGCAGTAGAAAGCAAGAAGCATTAGAAGCAGACATTAAATGTTTATTATTATGTAATAAAAATCATAACATCATAAACAATAAAACTTAATTTGATAAATAAATTTACGATAATATACCTGTATCATCCACCCACAAAACTTGATAGCCTAGATCCAAGCCTGCTATTATAATGAAAGTGACACCAGCTACCATATAAGCCATATAAAGGAAAAAGTATCGAGCGTTGTAATATCCCACACAGTTGTTAAGCCAAGGGCAATGATGATCCATCGCAAGTATACATTTATCACATATTGAGCAATGGTGTGTTCGAGGGGGCTTCGGTGATATGCATTTCTTGCATATGCTTGCAGCTTCTATTATTGTTGAAGCCTGTTGAATAAAAATTTTTTTTTGTAGGGTAGACAAGGAACCTAGTATTAAAACATCCCATTTCCCAAACTACCAAATTTTTAAGTATACTTTGTTAAGAAACTTAATGCCATGCTTTGTTTTCTTGCTAGAGTGAGAAAATAATTAATTTCCACTTATGGAACGTATATCCATGAGATGGATCTACAGTCAGACACTGTGCACCCAAATAGATCTAAATTTTAATAACAATGTCACACACACATAACAATAATGTCTAATGTTAAAAACTATATTATACTGTAACTGTACAACACATTACTAAATAAGTAAATCCCAAAATCTGTCATCAATCTAGTTATTTGCAAAATTTTTAATAGAAAATATTTTTTTTTACAATGCAATAATTATTTTACATACTTGAGGTGGAAATCCAGGTGATGTAGTAACGCCTTTGTAATAATGAAAGACAATATTCAGCAAAAGCCAGTTCCCATAAATGACCAGAGCAATTGTTATATATTGGTTTTTTTGCCACCAATATGGTAAACCAACCCAATAAGCTATTGCGACTACAGCCATAGTCAAGACAGTCACACAGAACACAAAAACCTAGAAATTATAGTATTTATTATTATTTATAAATTTATTGTATTTTCTTACATATCTCTCAATATCTTCAGACATACCTTTCCTAAACATCCAGCAAAATTATCAACGAACCAAAAAATTGGTTCTAAAAGACAATCAATTAGATAATTTTGGCTCATGTGAGTGTTGTATGTTAGAATTTGGAATGTTAAAATGGCTTGAGATGTTTTCCAAACAAAATAGCTTCTAAAATGAAAATAAATACATTTATATTATTATAAGTATAAATAAATAAGGATTAGTATTAATCTCGGGAAACGTTAATTTAATTCACTTATATGTGATCTAGAACTTGATGAGTTCATACAACTTAGCTAGCATTTTTGGATATTTGAGAGAAGTAATAATGCAATTACATACATTAATTGTGAATGCAAAAAATTTTTATAATTAATCACACTAAATATATTTCTTTAAAATGGCATACTTTAATCTTCCATATAACCCTCTCCATTGAAATCGCCACTGAAGAACTACCATTATGATCAATGTTCACTCTCATCTATAGTATTTACAACTAAGTACTATTTTATACTATCATTGAGCTTAAAATTAAGATGCTTGGAAGTTATTTAAATTATTTATTGAATATCAATTTAATAAAACATAAATTATATATGTTTTTGTTTATTAAATAGTAAAATAGATATAATATATTATGACTAAAATGTCACATACACACATTACCACAGAATACCTATATTTAAAGGCACAGAATACATATAATTAAATTTCATACATGACACTTCTACAAAATAAGTCGATTGCAACTAGTTGAAGAAATTGTAAACTCGACACGAAAAATCGATAATCAAAGTGTCCGTTCAATCTAATTAAATTTAACATGTATGTATGTTTTAAATATTAAATTGTAATGCATTTAAATATCCACCACACATTTTAACTATTACAATGATAACAATGTAGGCTTTTGAAGGGAGAATTTTACGTGTAAGCGTGATAAGAAATCGAGTGAGTTTAATCGATATCAAATTGTCAAAAGAATCTTAGCTTGCAGCTTGCACAGATAATACATGTATGTAACAGAGTACAAAATATTACTACAGGATGGTACTTTAATTATTGGACGGTATCAAATTTTATTTTTTGAGATTTTTTTGTTTTTGATAACGTACAAAAAACTAAATTTACCATAAATCTAATCATAAATAAAATTAAAGTCTATTACAAAAATAGATTTGTTACTTTATAATCATGTATTTATACTTATTACATTTACAACAATAAAAAAATTTATTAGAGAAATATTCGAGTAATTTTAAAGATATACTTAATACACATTGTAATATTTTTATATCGCAAACATCAAAGATTTTACTTTGCTGTAATCTAATGTTTAATTAATTTCTAGTATCATGTGTACGTTGCCTTAAGTCATTGAACTAAACATTAATTGACATTATTGTAACTTCTAAATTTTAGATTGAAATGAATTGAATGATTGAATTAAATTTCATATTAGAGAGCAGTAAATAAATGCTAGAACGTGTTCACTGTTCAGTACACATGGTTGATAGGGTCTAGGGTTGCCAAACTATCGATAGTTCCGCCATCGATAGGCAAATCATTTTTTCTTTTAAATAATGAAGTACTAAATATTAGTTAATAAGTACTAAAGTTATATTATAACAAAATTAATGATGACTGTATGATAAGTTAACTGTTTTACTGTTTTATAAGAATAATCTAGTACATAACTGTTAAAACTATGAAATATTGTTAAAATAATAACAATTAAATATAATTGGAAATAAACAATTCACCAAATATACATACTTAGTTTTACTTTAAATCACAAATTAATGTAATAGGCAAATAGCAATAACAGTAACCGGAATGACAGATAAGTAATGTGATGAATCTTACAAAACTAGAGGGTAGTAAAATAAATTTAAAAAAGTTTTGACAGTGAAGTAAGTCCTTTGTAGGTAGGAGGAATACTTTAAAATTATTTATTGGTTAGAGATATATAAGCAACATTTTGTTTCTAAAATGTCTAAAATCGAGGATGTAATAGTATTAAGCTCTTCTGATGAAGAAGCTACGCCGACTCCACAGAAAGTGAGTAAATTTCATTAACGTAATTTTAGTTGCTTTAATATCATATACTTTTGGAATATTTCTTTAAAGACTTTCAATTATTTCAGAGAAAAGTAATGAACACTATGGTTGTTGTACCGGGTCCATCGTCTTCTCGTTATCCTTTTTGGTACTGGAGACCAGTAGATCAAGGATGTAATATGCAACCATCGTATGAAGACACAGGTGTATTAATAGATAATAATACAGATTTTTCAATGGACCATCATTACAATAAGAAACCAGATCCTAAAAAATATGTAGAAATTAAAAAAAAAGATAGTCCGGTTCAACCTCACAATGAGACAAGTAAAGAATTAGCTATTACAATTGAAGAGTTTTTTAAAAAATGTATTTGTGTATAAAAGATATAGTACACGAACTAAATTTACAAAGAAAGATGAATAAAGTTATTATTGCCAAAAAAAATCTTGACAAACGTAAATAACTTTTATTCAACTTTAGGCAGAGTATCATTCGTGAATCATTGGCTCAAAGTAGCTTTTTCCTTTTTTATGAAAGCCATGATCTTGTTTTTGTTCTTGTGCTTAACCTTACTTAACCAACAGCGAAGTGCTTTATATTAAAAATATAAATAAATAGATATGACTTCAAGGTACAATAATTTGGATATAAAAATGTAAAGTTTTTATTTACTAAGTAAATGTGTAAAAAAAATCAAATCAGCTTCACGTTGTATCCCGTACACAGCAGGGATAACATAGTTATAAGAAACTCTGTTCCCCACTTTCCGCTACATTTTTCGAGCGTTGTGAGTGGCGGAACTCAACGCCGGGCGTTTGCCTTGGTGCCAGGGCAAACAAATGAAAATATTAAGTAATAATAATTCATTCCCCCGAGTGGGGATCGAACCCACAACCGTCGCATTACTGTCATATCACGTACTGCGCCATGACGGCCTAGTACCAAATACGAAAACTTTACGATATTTGTGTTTTTCAGATCGAGATCTACAAAAAGATTGGAGGATCGCGTCCTCAAGCGGTCTCAAGAGAGCACATCACGCTGATCCTGCTGAAAATAGCACAGATTTGCGGAAGAAGTAATAAAGTGTTTTAATATGCTTATATTAGCTTTAGGTGTATGTATTATGTACTGGCTTGCTTTGGCTCTGCGGTCATTATATAATCAATGTTTAAGAGTCTTTCCATATTAAAATCAACAAAGGACGTGGTACAGAGCGCAATGTTCATGTTGTATTCTAAATGTAGTGGAGTCTTAACACTAGGTAATGGATACTACCTGCTGTTAAAATACTATATTCCTCACGAACGAATATAAGAATTGCATTTACTTTAAAAAAATATTTTATATTTGGTATAATTATTTAAATTAAAATTTCTAGGTTTGTTGACAAACAGACAGAGAATAGTTCGCTAGATAAGGAAATGAAAAATAACTCGCAGGACGTAGAAGATACTCAAAGTATAAATGAAACGGAAGAAACAGATAGCTCGGACGCGTCCTCTGATATTTTAGACACCATTAAGTTAGACACCGAAAACAGTCAGTCACAGCCTATTGACGTTATCAGCACTGAAAATTCAAGCTACTCGGAAAATGAATCTGTTGAATCTTCTGTTTGTTCTGATTGTCATGACCAATACTCAATTAAATATAGCACAGAAGAAACGAACAAAGAAATAGTCGAAACTATTCTTCTGACATCATCTGATGACGAAGTCTCATTCCATTGAGTTACACTACAACTGCTTCACTACTCTTATTATTATATTAACGAGTATGTTATACTATAGCATAAGTAAAAGACACTGATTGTCTTTTTTATTGTTTTACTATCGATAGTATCGATACTTTTCTGATTATGAGATACGATACTATCGATAATATCGATAGTATTGTACCCTTTTGAACTATCGATACCTTCGATACTATCTATTTAATCGATCGCATGGGCTTTTTTTGATTTAAACTATATATTGCGAAACTATCGATAGTTTGCCAACACTACCTTCAAGCATTATAATTATTCATTTGGCAGCCAGAGCCAGTGTTTAGATTGTGGTTTAGATGTAAGTGTAAAGTGACTGATAATCTGTAATATATTTGTGCGGTAGGTCAATTAAAGTTGATCTTCAATAATAATATTTATTAATTTCAATATCATAGCTTTACTATGGCGATTTAAAAATTATATAAAAGAAAAGAACATTTATTTTATGTAAAAATGTAACTACCCGTATAAACAAAAACATGGGGTTGACCCATTATATTTTCTTACTTATAATTAGTTATTGCAATATATTAATTATTTATGCCATCGACAACGATACCCTTTGTAATGGAACTACTACAGCACGTGTGGAATACGAATTTGCTACAGACATAATAAACAGTGAACATATAATAACATTCAAAGGCTATTTTACTAGAACAACAAGAGAAAATTATGTTACTGCTGCACTCAGAAATGCTGGGGTAAGTCTCACATTTTATTACTTCTTTATAAATTATTTATATAAATAAGACTATTAAGCTGTTATTCTAATTAAGCTCATATTAATGGTTCAGCAAAACAATAACATAAATAAACCTCCTGTGAGTAGATTCAAATTATTGTATATTGTGATTAAGAAAAACAATGAAATAAATAATATGGACTTACCAACATAATTCCAATCATCACATATTCTATTTTAATTGTAAGTTAGTTGTATAGTTATCTAATTTAATAATTATTTATAAAGAGCCTCCTCATTTTTATCATGTAAGATAAACAGTATATGATTATGATTCAAAGTCAAAGTCAAAGTCAAAATATCTTTATTCCATAAAAATGCTTAACATTCACTTGGACATGTCATAAAAGATAAAAAAAAAATGGAAAACAAAATAACCAAAAAAAATGTGCAATTTTGACTTGAAAAAAGCCCGTTCAAATGGTTGAGCTCATGAGAAGATACAGGCAAAGAAACTCATGGCCACTCTTTTTAAATGCCAACATTTGTTATAAATCACAATTAACAATTTTAACTTAGAAATAGAGCAACTCATTTCCAAACATCTTTATCGCGAACATAATCTTTAACAGAGTAATAAGCTTTTTGGCAGAGCCTGTGCTTTACCACTTTTTTAAATTTGTTCAGTGATAAATTAACCACGTCGTTTGGAAGTTTGTTATAAAAGTGTATACTTTGACCTACGAATGAGTGAGACACTTTATGGAGCCTAGAGAAGGGCACAGCAAGCTTATTTTTATTTCTTAAATTATATTGATGGAGGTCACTGTTTTTATTAAATTTATTAATATTCTTATGCACATATACTAAGTTGTCGTAAATATATTGGGAGTGTAGTGTGAGGATGTTAAAGTCTTTGAATTTATTCCTTAGTGACTCCCGTGGACCCATTTTATAGACTGCTCGGACAGCCCGTTTTTGGAGCACAAAAATGGTATCTATGTCAGCGGCACTACCCCAAAGTAATAGGCCGTAAGACATAATGCTATGAAAATAGCTGAAGTATACTAAACGCGCGGTGTCAACATCGGTCAGTTGACGAATCTTACGGACAGCATACGCTGCCGAACTAAGTCTACCAGATAAAGTTTCTATATGCGGACCCCATTGTAACTTAGCATCTAATGTTATACCTAAGAAAACAGTTTCATTAACTACTTTAAGTTCCTTATTGTTCATCAAAACCCTGGTTTCTACTTGTTGAACATTCTTAGTAAAGAACCTGATACATTTAGTTTTACTACTATTTAAAAGCAAGTTATTGGCACTAAACCAGTGTAATATCCTAGAAAGAGCATTGTTTACATCGTCAATTTCCAATTGCCGTCTATTAACCTTAAAAACTAAAGATGTATCATCTGCAAACAACACCATTTCACAGATATCTCTCATAAGGTGAGGTAAGTCATTAATGTACAAAAGGAACAAAAACGGACCCAGAATAGAGCCTTGTGGCACCCCCAATGCTACAGGTGACCCGTGTGATAGTTTCCCGTTGACATTTACTTTTTGAATCCTATCACTTAAATAAGAAGTGAGAAGATCCAAAGCAATGCCTCTTATACCATAGTGGTGTAGCTTCCTGATAAGAGTTTTATGCTGCACACAATCAAATGCTTTGGACAAGTCACAAAACACCCCAAAGGCATCACGTGACTCCTCCCAAGCCGCGAATACACTCTCTAATAATTTGACCCCAGCATCAGATGTTGACCTTCCACGAGTGAAACCAAATTGACCTGTGTGCAGTAATTTATTTTTATTAAAATAAGTAAGAAGCTGACTGAGTATCAGCTTTTCAAAAATTTTACTAAACGTAGGTAGTACTGAAATCGGTCTGAAATTTGTAGGGTCTTGCGTACTACCTGATTTAAACAATGGAGTTATTTTACTATATTTCATCAAATCAGGAAACACTCCACAATCAATACATCTATTAAAAATTGTAGCTAAATCAGGAATCAAAATATCAATTAAAGAATTTATGATATTAACTGAGACACCCCACAAGTCGGCTGTCTTTTTCATACTAATTGATTTGAAAGCTACACTAATGTCTGAATAATTTACATGACGGAAAACGAAACCATTATAAAATTCGGGAACATTGTCTTTAATTAACGATTCTGCAATAGTGGTGGAAGAACCTAAATCGTTTGTTAGACTGACTGGGAAAGTAGAGAAAAACTTTTCAAATGCAATGGCCACTTCCAAATCGGAATCAACAATGTGACCGTCAATACTAAGTTTAAAATTAGAATCTTTCACCCTAGTTCTCCCAGTCTCGGCATTAACAACCTTCCAAGTGGCTTCAATTTTATTATTACTATTTCTGATTTTTGTTTTAATAAATAAAGATTTAGCAATTTTGCAAACTCTTTTGAAAATTTTAGAGTAAGATTTTAAGTACTCTTTAAACTCTTCACCACTATTAAACTGTTTTTCATAATATAACATATACAGTGTCTCCCTACTCTTATAAATACCTGCTGTGGCCCAGTCTCCAAAGATAGGACTATCAGTAATTGTAATCTCTTTGGGAGTAAATATTGAATGAAATTTATTAATAAAAGAGTAAAAAAAAGAATTGTACAAAGAATTGGGAGGTAAAGTTATATCTAAAACTAGTAAATTAGTTAGTAAACTAACTCTCATACGTTCCAAACGACTAGCTGTGACAGGTACAAAAGCAATTCTTTTCTTAGCCACCTGTTTTTTCTTACTATAGAATTCTACTAGCTGACCAGAGTGGTCAGAATCCAATTTATTAATAATGCTTTTGTAGCATGGAATAATGTCAGTAAATATGTTATCTATACAAGTACTAGTCGTAGGAGTTATTCTGGTTGGCTCCATAAATAAATTAAGTAAATTGTGTGACTTAAAAAGACTTAATAAATTAATGGTGGGACTTAAACTTTCCAAAATATTAACATTAAAGTCCCCACACACTAACAAAGGCTTACCCGACTTGGTAAGTTTGCTTAAGGCCTCATCCATTACTTCTAAAAATAATTTTAAATTGGCGGAGGGAGGTCTGTATACACATATAACAATGAATTGCTCTAATTGAACACACGCTAATTCGATAGAACATTCTACAGAAAGGGACACAATATCTTTCCGTTCCTTGAACTTAAGGTTCTTGTTTAATATAATAAGCGACCCCCCGTGTATTGTGTTGATTCTGCAGAATGAGCTTCCTACCCGGTGGTTTCTGAAATTAAACATGAGCTGGTTCACCTTTAACCAATGTTCAGTAATACACATAATACTAATTTCCTCCGAGTTCATGAATAATTCCAGCTCTAGCTGCTTGCCCCCCGTCAAGCAACGGATGTTCTGATGAACTAATCTAATAGACTTAACATTTTTATTATTATTTTTGCATGGATATTGTGATGATGTGCAGTGTGCGTTATTATTGTAATTTAATTGTAAAGCTAGCTGGATCAAAGGGATATTTAATAATAAATTAGAGCTAGAGGTTGCTACCTCTGTTGTCTGAGAAATTAATTTAAATGTTGAGAAATGTCAACAGAGTGTAAATTATTAGACATAATGTCAGAATAAATTGCAATGTCAGTCTGCTCAATAGAAGCAGTTGAAGTAGTAGCCAAGTTCTTGGCTGATAAGTCAAAATAATAGGATAGCACAGAAGCTATCTGTCTCTTAAACCTATGACCAAAATAATATTTACTTTGAGTCAAAAATAAAGTTTTACTAACTATTTTGTTAGTGTCAATTAAATGAAATTTGTCATTATATGTGCTTATTGTGTGCAGAGTAGAGTTTAGCTTATATCTGTAATTATTTTCCGCTTCTGGCTGATTTTTACAATAAGGAAATGTAAACAAAATTATTTTACTTATATCTAAGTTTAATAATGACTTACAATACTCATTTAACTGTTTTTTGTTTAAATTTCCCCTATTACTTGATAATATAACAAGTTTGTCACACTTATTAAATTTATAACTTAAACTTCTCTGCATGAGAACTTCAAAGGATGCTGACGGATAACAAAAACTAACAGCTGACTGTCCCGGTAAACAAGAATTCAAAATTGAACCCATATTCCTTCCAATATCATCACTAAATAAAACTATGTTTTGTGCATTAACTAATGAACTAGGTTCATGAATTGATGCACGAAATGACTGCTGTGACCTGAACCTACTACTACTATTATTATGAAGGCTGTCACACAAGGGGTTGGTCAAGGGGACACACACCGGAGTACTTGCAGGTGATTGCTGTGATGAACGGGCACAATCACAAGAGTGATTGTTGATTAAAGAATCAAAACGTTCAGTGTTATTTGTGGACAGTGTAATAAGATTGTCCATCACCTTGGAATACTCTTGTATTTCGTTCAATGAATTGACATACTTTTTATTAAGTATATCAAGGGAGTCTTTTAAATAATTAATTTCACTTTGTAGTGCTTGTGTATCAGCTTCATAATTTAACCTACACTTATCTAGTTTTTTTGTGCACATTTCTAAATCATCATATAGTTCCAATTTCTCCTTACTTAATTTTGCACACTTGGACATATAACTATGTTGTTTTATTAATTTTTTAGTTTTGACAATAAACTTATTGATTTTTATGTATTTTTTTAGTTTGTTTCTACTGCAGTGAGGCAGACTTGATCCTTTTTTAAGATTGAATAACGATGTGTCATTCTTGGTGAGATCAATAATTGAGTGACTATGTCTGTCCAACACAGGAGAAACCAACTGCGGGGCACTCTCAACTAACTCATTATACAAGCTAATATTATGTAACACGGTAGCATTCTGAGCATCCTCCTGTAGCTTATTTATGAGTGTGTGAGCCTCTTGCAGCTCCTGCTCCAAGGTAGTTATCCTAATAAGGGCCTGCTCATATTCATCGCTGCACCGGTCAAACTTATCTACTAAATCTTTGAGAGTATCCCGTTCCTTTACAATTGTTGTTAATTCTATGTGTATAGCAGTCATTTCTTTCTTAAGCCTAGTGTTATTGTCTAATAATTGTAAAAGTTCTATTTTTCATAGGTGTTGTTTTGAGAGATGTTTGCACAATTAATATTTTTTTAAACATTCTCAAGGCTTGGTTTAAGATTATTAAATTGGTTTTATTTCATAAAATTATTGTTTTATGTTCAAATAGAAATGTAGTAAATATATAATTAGGGCTAGTGACATTACTAAAGGAAGCAATTGTAGAATTATTTTGTATTTGGTGCTGGTGTTGAGAGGAATTCAAACAGTATAGGCAAGCATTAATACAAATTTCTAAAGAGCATTAATGCTCAAACCTAGACTTAGCTTCCAGGTACTGCTGTAAACTCTTAACTCTACATGGAAAGCTTAGTAGTTTCTTTTCATTATAGGTCACAAATTGGACCATTCTCCAGCGCAATAACCCAGCAAAAGAATATCCTAGTGATTTTGATGTTATTATTTTTGATGATGATATAAAAAATGGTATAGAAGCTTTATGTGATCACCCTGCAGTTAAACATGTTACAGTACAGCGTCAAGTCCAGCGTACCATTAAATATGTTAATGAGGTTTGTATAATCTTTTCTCTGTTAAAATAGTAAAAAAGTGAAGTTGTTTATTAAATGTTTTTACAAAAAAATAGTCAAAAACAAGTACAATCTATATTTTTTAAATTGTTTTATCTGTCTGTACACTCACATTTTCCGAACTATGTATGTGAGATTGGTACCCTGCTAAATTATATAGAATAATAAAATGCTGCCTTCGCAAAAATTTTTCACTTTTGACTATAATTGCAATGTTATAATTTGCAAGCAAGGGCAATAAAGTTTATGTAATGGAAGTTGCTGGCAGCGACTAGTTAGCATATCATAACAAGTAAAAAGTAAATATTTGCAAGTGCATCTTCAGAACAATTGGACAAATTTGAATGAATTTTTTTGCTATTTTTATTATACATATATTTTGGACACACATAAAATATGATTGACTTTAAAAACTGGAATACTATTATAACATTATATGATAAAAAAACTAGACAGTTTTATCAATACTACCACTACCTGCAGCAAGTAGACTTACTTTAATGTGCTCTTTTTAGTTTATTTTTGTATAATATTTTTGTTATTCAGGATGATTGTGGACCAAATGGCTGTATATATACTGGTTGGAGAAATCATAGACGAACACTTCACTCCATTAGAAAACCTCGAGAGGTAGGCCTGTTTATAAGTTTATAGTAGTAGTCTTAACACTAGATTCCCTCTGCCTACCCTGCTGTGTGCGAGATAAAGCGTAAGCTGATTTAAAAATTGCAAAAGTATATTAAACTATTACTAATTATTATGTATTATATATGTATGTATATGTATATGTAGTCGATTTAGTAGTATATATAATTATATATTTATAACTTGTGTATGTATATATATATTGTAGCATGTATTATATATATAATGGATTAGTTAATATATATATATATTTTTTTCGGATATTTTTTTTTTTGATTGCACTGTGTTCTTATTCCGCTGTTTGGCACTCATCCACTTCCATAGGTTGGCTGGAAGAGATTTCTTTCAGAAATAAGCCCGCCATTGTAAACATAACTTTTCAACTGTTTTTTTTTTACTATTTTCTTATATGTGCAATAAAGAATATAATAATAAATTGATCATAAAGTTAATACATATTTTTTGTCTCCAGAATGCTGGATATACATCAAGAAAATTATTGAGAACAGTGCCGCGGCAGATAACATCCGTTTTGAAAGCTGACTTGCTTTGGTCCCTTGGAGTGACAGGTAGTTATTTTCTTATGACATTTTATATTATTATTTTTTTCATTATCTTTATCTCCTCATTCTAGTAATAAGGCAAATGCTGAGGAAAACAGAGTGTCTTAACACAAGGCTGCCTATGCCTACTCTGCTACGTCAAGAATAGAGCTCGACGCTAAAAATAATAATACTTTATGATCTACAGATAATATTGTTTTATCCACAAAGAAGAATAATTCTTTTTCTACTATCGTGGTTTTGATTCCCATTCAAAGTGAATTTGTGTGTGAAGTATGAGGATTTTGTTATGTCTAGAGATCTTTTTATCATCGGTTATATAGCTATTACTAGTTCAGACTGAATTGTATTTAAATATGTTAAAATAAATTCAGTCATAAAAATTGATGCGTCATTTGGCCGAAGAGATAACAAGAGCATAGCACAAACAAAAAATAAGTCGATTGTAGATGTGGAAAGGAAATACATGAAATGTATATCGATAAAATGTATGTGTATGTTACTCAGTTCATAAGTTAATTATTTTAAAAAAGATAATATGTGTGTATTATTTATATATATTTATTATCATTATCAATCTTTTAAAATAAAAATCAAAAATAAAAAGTAAGTAAGCGGGCAACGGAGTGTCTTAACACTAGGTTCCCTTTGCCTATTCTGCTGTGTCCTGCAATTTTTTAAATCCTACAGGACTGGCTAGAGGCCGCCCTTTATCATTAAGACCGCTTTCCTGCCTTCTTACATATTTGTTTAAATACAAATTGTGTACAATAAAGAATTAAAATATAGAATATTATTATAGAAATTGATATTTATTTTGTTTTATAGTTCATATTTGCGAGGTTTTTAAACAAGTTAACGATAACCTTGTGACTTTTGTGGGACCGTGTATAAAAAAATCTTTTGTTTATTATCAAACCGACCTGAGAATACAGTTTAAATTATGTAATGAGCATGTGATTTAAATAATTATTTTATTCTTTTAAGGAAATTAAGACTTTTAATTATAAAATATAATTAAAATGTCACAATTAAAAAGTTACTATATCATCATCAAATATTACGTAACTAACGTATTACTAAACAAACAGACAGACATACAGACTGCCATTTATACTGTTTTTATAGTGTACTCGTATGTAGTACCTAAGTTCTGACTGAGTATTAAGAAACTTACCTTCGTAATTTCTATCGAATGTATAAAATATGAAAAGATTGGAGAAAATATGTTTTGGTTGATTTCTTAAAATTAAAATAATAAATGTTAAATGTCTACATTATTAAAAAAAAGACTGTAACAATAACAATTATTCAAAATTATAAATGCATACACTTTACATAAACACTTGTGTAACACAATATAGATGTTTTTCTCAGCTCCACACTGTATCCCATACATAACACACTCCCGCTTTCCGCCGAATTTTAGAAGTATTGTCAGTTGAGATTAACGCCGCGCTTTGTATCGACATCAAAGCGGAGAAATGAAAATATTATATATTTCATTTCCCCGAGTGGGATAGGAACCCACAACCCTAGACGCATTTGCAGTCACACGCGTGTTGATTAAATATTTAAAACAACTATTTCAGGAGAGGGTATCAAAGTAGCGGTATTCGACACGGGGCTAGCGAGGAATCATCCACATTTTGGGCGGGTCAGAGAAAGAACGGATTGGACCGGAGAAAACACGTTAGACGATGCCTTAGGCCATGGCACCTTTGTAGCGGGCGTCATAGCGTCCAGAGCTGATTGCCTTGGGTTCGCACCAGACGCAGATCTACATATATTTAGAGTGTTTACTGATAACCAAGTAAGTAACAAAAGTAACTTCACACTTTTGTCTAACTAACCATAGTACGATAATATGTAAGTTAACTTAATATACTGATACGTCGATTTCGTCACTGCTGTTCTTCTTATGTTTCTACTAAATATAAATGAAATGGAATATATAAATGAAAACTTTCCGTTTTATTAGTTCACTACGAATTCACTAAAAATACTCAATGATGTATGTAAATAGAGCGTATAATGCTCTTTGTAATATCATGTAAATCAAGTCTTAGCTATGTTAAGAAACATTTGAGTTCTCATAATTATTTTAATTCTATTGTTAGGTAGTTGTGGATGAAATACATGTTTTGTAGCGTTTACGTAAGCAACGCTTGCTACCAACTCATGGTGTAAATAAACAGAAAAACACATGACAAATTTCTATCAAATCTTAGGCGCTTAAACAAACAAACAAACTCTTCCGCTTTATTATATTAGTATAGATTTATTCATTTACGATTAGATTCCAATTTAATTATTTTTAATTATTACCCGCAACCTCACTCGCTTGATACCATGGAAATAAGAGTTGCTTATGAATGACAAATTTTGATTGACTATATATCTGTGTGTACTTACCTATTATTGGGGCATATAGTATAGCCTATTATAGCCCATCTCCATAAATGGACTATCCAATACAATTTTTTTTTTTAACATATTACAGGTGTCCTATACATCATGGTTCTTAGATGCTTTCAATTATGCTATTATGCGAAAGATCGATGTACTTAATTTGAGTATTGGTGGACCAGATTTCATGGACCACCCATTTGTTGATAAAGTATGGGAATTAAGCGCCAATAAGGTAAATGGAATTATTTTTAAAAAACCTAATTTTGTAAATGCATGTTTTCTGATATTTCAACAATTAAGTCAATTACATTTTTAAATTGAGTGAACTGCCGTTCACCCATGATATTTTTTGCTTCACGCTTTATCTCGTATGTAGCAGGGTAGGCAGAGGGAACCTCCGTTCCGCACTCTCCGTCCAATTTTTGAGGCACTGCGTGTTGGATGGGAGAAATGAACGCAGCATTTCGTCTTTTTACCAGCTGGAGATGAAAATGATTCATCAAAGGAATCGAACCATCGTCTTTATAGTCAGGCATCGTGACGTTGCGCCAAGATATCTTATGATTTAGTAGAATGTCTTTGTGTCTAAAATTATTCATAAAAACAAAAACATAATTTAGGTGTACAATTAAATTACTAAGACAAATTATGAGACAGTCATAATGGGATACATTGTGAGGCTAAAAATAAATACTAATAATAATAATACTAATATAAACAATGTTTATTGACCAGGTGATCATGGTGTCCGCTATAGGCAACGATGGACCTTTGTACGGAACACTAAACAACCCAGCGGATCAAATGGACGTCATCGGAGTGGGGGGTATAGGGTTCGATGATCGCATCGCCAAGTTCTCTTCCAGAGGCATGACTACATGGGAATTACCGGATGTGGGTCTCTTATATCTTATTAAATATTTAGTATTAAGTTTTAATCCTATTTTCAGTTCAGTTCTAGTTCAAACTACTTATGTTAATATAAAAATAGAAGCATTTAGGTAATGTTCATTATTACTATTGAGCAATTGAGAAATTCAACACTATTGGGCTTGTATTTTTATTTTTATAATTTTTTACGAGGAAATTAAAATATTAAATATTTTATTCCCCTGAGTGGAAATCAAACCATCAATACAACCATCGTGTTTGCAGTCACACGCTTGTGCCCCTGCGCCACGACGGCTGGCCACTGTTTTCTATTATAACCATTTTTATTATTATTACACAGGGCTATGGTCGTATGAAGCCCGACATTGTGACGTATGGGAGTGGCGTTCGCGGCTCCAGTGTGAATGGCGGATGCAGATCCCTTAGTGGTATGCTAAAGTAAGCAATAGGGTACATGACGTTCGTTTTTTATTATAAAATAATATTTTATTATACATTGAGAATATTGAGCGAGGAATAAACAATCAATTTGTCCTTATTATTATGTTATAATGTTAGTTTTTTCTAGTATTTACCATATATTATCTTAACTTATACTCACGTTTTTTTCCACATAAAAGGAAAAAGCTATTCTTTATAAAGATTTCCTTAGTATTAATTGATGTAGATGAGCATAGCATTCTAAACATAGTCATGTACCCTATACTAAAGCACTATAAGATATTATTAACTTTGAATAGTATACTTTATATTTTTGTCGGATTAATGCATGCAAGATTAGATATTGTTTATTGTAATAAAAATACATACATATAATAAAACAAAGTTCGAAAGTAAGTATTTTTTCTACAAAATTCTAGGTGTATTAAATTAGGAGTTGTACGTTATAGAAGCATGCTTTCCGAGTTTTTTTATATAAAAAATATTTTTTTTTTTTGATTATTCCTAGTTGTGGATAAAAAAATTTTTTTATCTCAACAAACGCTAATTGATGAAAAGTTGTCTTAAAAACATCCTTATATGGCAATCAGGGAAGGCCTATCAGATAATGTGATCCTACGCAATGTGTCTTTGTTTGCCCTCAACAAATGTGTATTAACAATACGCTAATGAAAGAAAGAAATTCAAAGAGGTGCTATCAGTCCTCGCAGCACGTGATTAAACACACTCCGTGTTATAGTGGAGGATACAATTTTTTGTACAAAAATAGGATATGTCACTTAATATATATATGAAAAATTTTACATTTTCCATTAGCATTTAATCATTTCTACCGACTCTTTACATTCTGGACAACCTATACAAATATCCTTCAAATTTACGACTACAATATACAGAAGTAACATTGAAAGAAATTATAAATTTGTACAGGCACTTCAGTAGCTTCACCAGTGGTTGCCGGTGCTATAGCGCTTCTAGCTAGCGGTGTTCCCCGACAGAATCTTACACCAGCGGCGGTCAAACAGGCCCTTTGTATAACAGCCAGGCGACTCTCCGGCCCTAACATGTTTGAACAGGGCCACGGGAAGTTAGATCTTATCAGTGCATATCAGGTAAATTTGAGAAGATTTTAAATATTTTAAAGTTATTGCTAGGCAAAAAAAAATACTTTTAGATATAACAACTAATTAGACCGAACAAAATCTACTAAAAATATTTAAAAAGTAAATATAATAAATAAAGTTGGCACCGACTCCAATAATGACTATATGTACAAATATGACTAGATTTTAAATAGTAAATAGCTTTATAAGTCACTAGCGGACCTGGACGCGGCTACGCCTGCTTGAAATATAAGAATATAATTTCTATAGAAATGTACTATTATATTTATTTTCATAAGGATGAATATCAAAATGACACGGTAACGAACGCGGTCGCGTAGCGACGACGGTTGTTATTAACATGGCAGAATAAATTGCATGTCAAATTAGAAAGTATTTTAATTTATTGGTATATATGTGTAATGTAATATTATATAGCCTATAGCACTTCTGAAGAATGCAGCTTTCCTACAAAACAAAAACAAAGTAAATCGATCCAGTAGATCCAGAGATCTTAGCGTTCAAACAAACAAACAAACAAACAAACTCTTCCGCTTTATTATATTAGTATAGATTAAAACATTATTTGCTACAATTTAATTTGTGTTTTAGGATTGGTGTCTATATAGATTGTCATGAATTTCTTCTCTTCTCTTTTTTAAATTTTATATTTTTATATTTAATTAGGTGAAGAAAATTCAGTGTCAGGATATACACAACTTGGACCCATATTTTTATTACATGCAGAAAAAAATACTTATAGCTATAAACACGTTAAGATTTCATTTTATTACATTACAATAAAATAAAAATAGTGTCATGCGGTGTCATGCGTTATTATATGTACATACAGTATTACATAATACTTTTAAATATGTTATACCGATTTCAGTACCTAAACAATAGTATGGTCTTAATACAAAAAAAAATATTTCGTTATAATCACAACAAATCGTGTTTCAGTTTCTCCGCGAATACGAACCCCAGGCCAGTCTCAGTCCTCCATACATAGATCTGACTGAATGCCAGTATATGTGGCCCTACTGCACCCAGCCACTGTACTATAGTGCACAACCAACTATAGCTAATGTCACTGTCATCAATGGTCTTGGCGTTGCGGGCGAAGTGGTGAGTAATATAACACAAAATTGCAATATGATATAAAGAATGTTATTTTTTTTTTGATTTGCGAATTCGATTATTTCGATTTTTACTATAAACTTATCTAATGAGTAGAAAGAAACAGTTCAATAAAAAAATATTTAAAATAAATATTGTGTTGTTTACGCGCAACTTTAAAGTTTTTTATTGAAGAATATAATTATATTCTTATATTTATATATGTACTTATAATTATATATATTCTTATAATTATATTTTCCTATTGCTGCTGTGTGAATTTACTGTTGCTTGAATAGCCTTGCAAATAAACTATTTTAAAAGCGAAATGAATTATGGCTAAGCGATATTTTATGGACATGTATATTTTTTTATTTAAATACGGTTCCTTTGCCTATTTTTCTTATAAACTTTTGTTTTAATGAAATGTTAATAATATGATTTCTTTATTTTTTTTGATCCGTCCCCTATCCTTATCACATATGTGATACTCTCCCTAATGTAACATCATATATATGTGATATTTCGGAAATTAGTGTTGTTCACACCATTTTCATGATTGTTTTTACATTGCGTCGACTATCATTTCCTTGAATTGGAGTCGAACCCACAATCTACCGCGATTCTAGTCACAATTTGTGCACATATGTAACGTAATTTATAGTTGACTCCTAATAATAATATTACTATTGTTTTAGATAAAAGTAACATGGCATCCGCATTTACCTCACGGTGTAATATTGTCGGTGTCAGCAGATTACAGTCAAATACTATGGCCGTGGTCCGGTTGGCTTGCTCTTAGTTTCACTGTTCTGGAAGCGGGCGCGAATTTTGACGGTATTGTTGAGGTATGATAAATAATATATTTAGATATAAAATGTAGCATTTTGAACGTTTTTTTTTTCATGCTGTATTCCGCATATATCAAGATAGAAAGATGAAACCTAATGTTAACGACACCCCGTTCCCAACGCACCACCTAATATTTGGTGGTTGGAATTTCTATATTTAGTGACGAAACTCTCTTTGGTTGAGACCAAAGTTGGTCTTGCTTTGGTAAACAAAGCAAGACGATGTAAATAATTCATTCCCCCAAATGGGAATTGAACCCACAACCATCGGATTTACGGGCAGAAACTGTGCCGTTGCGTTACGATTCTTCCAAAAGATATATAATGAGACTTAGTGAGTCGGGATCTGAAGCCACGAAGGATTTTATATCATTTAAAAAGAGTTTTGAAGTTGAACAAGTTTATTTACATATAAATGTGCTTGTAACCAGTCCCGTTTCGAAACCAGTCCCACCCTGATAAAATGTCTCACCTATACAGGGAATTAAGCTACTGAGTCCCAATTATTGAGACATAAATAAACATAAAAATATTCTACAAATAAAATATAATTAAACCAGCTTCGAATAGTTCTATTAACAGAGGTAATTCGATGTCAAAGCACCGGATTTCATTGGAATTCTCAGTAATAAAGATTTCTTACTTTTATCCAGGTCTCACTTAACCAGGTTTCACCATAGATAATTTGTGATATAATAGATATACCATAATTTATTATGTAGACTAAATTATTCGTTAGATAATACTAATCTAAACTTATATTTATGTCCCTTTTATATATACAAATTTCGCTTATAACTTTATTCTCAAGTCAATTTAACTGTCACTTTGATATAATCTAATTTAAACTGCCTGTTTGCAAGGGGCCCTGTGAGAACTTAAATTATATATGAAGCAATAATATAAAATAAAATAATAAGGTAAAATGATTGTTCTCAGTAGTATAATGTAAAGTATTTGAAAATTATATTAGAAACTAGCGGCCCGCCCGCGGCTTTGCCTGCGTAAACTACGTTATTATTAATTTCTGTCTCCATGAGTAACTACGTCCTATAAGTGACGTCCATGCAAAATTTGATACTTCTAGCATTTGTAGTAACGAAGTTTCTTACAAACTTTCAACCCCAAAAACAACTCCTTAGAAGTCGAATATTACAAATTCCCACCTTAGCGAGCACCTACGTCCTATAAATAACTTCTATGCAAAATTTGAGATTCCTAGCACATGTAGTTTTTGTCTTCTAATATTGACGCCACTAAGGCGATGTGGGATAGTATATGAGTGCACACACAATGGGTTTAAATTCGATGTCTACTGGAGATAATGATTAGGTTAAAATATTGTTTATTAATCTGGTCTATACTATTAGATATTATTAATCTCTAAAAATAAATCGTTAATATAACTCATTAAGTCTACGTTAGTTACCAATAAATAAACATTAATGCAGGCTTATGAGACATAATATTTATGCAGGTATTTAATAATTATTTTCTTTCTTATAGGGTCACGTGAACGTAACTATAGAGAGTTACGACGAGGTCGTCGACCGCACCATGAAAAATACTACGCTTATGTTGCCCATACGGTAAATATGCAAATGTCTCATAGAAGCTGTCTCTTAAGCAAATAGGCATTAAACATAACAGTTCCATCTATTTCCGGTATGGTTCAGTTCTTATTAGGCAGTCGTTGCAAAACTTTTATTCAATTATACAACAAATATCCCTGCACAAATATAAATGCACATTTTCATAGCACTTATACTTACATTTTCCTTTAAAATATTCAAATACAAATTTTTGTCCATTATACAAGTATTATAAAAAAAAAATTGGTAATTCGCCTGGTCCGAATGCAGAAATATATCCCCAAACCATCGCACTATTAACACACTTCGTGCTGTGCAAGCGGCCTAAATAATCCCGCATATAGCAGGCTGCAGGGTAAGCAGAGTGAACTTAGCGTTAAGACACTCCATGACCCATTTAATTATGCACGATACAGCGTGAAGTACAAAAAAAAATATATATATTATCATTGTGTAAAAAACATTTTGACATGACATTGACATATGACTCTCAAGTATTATTTTCTAAACTATTTTAGTTATATTTCACGCTACAACCCTCGTGAGCGTGTCAAATATAAATAAAATAAAACGCACCTTCTATCTCGTACGTTCTTATTTTCATACTAATGCCGGTCGAGGTCAGCGCAACAAAGTAATACATAAAGATTCAGTGAGAGACTTAGATACATCTATCTAGATATCTTCGACTTTGGATTGTATTGATAAACCACCGGATACGAACGTGCTGTGTAAATTACTATAGGATCATTCTCCTTTGTGCGTCGATATTTTCAATCTAATATGAATAGCGATAGATATATGCACATATGAAAATATGCAACTGGCGAGAATTACTTGAAAGCGTCGCACAAAGGTGCCGACCTCAAATAGATTTATTGGCTTAATAGATTTATCTCACGTTCTAATAGGATCGTTATTTTTATGGGAGACACACTTTCTTTACGTTTTTCACGTCTAGTTATAAAGTTGAATACTGGAAACACGTGTATGGCAATTTGAAAATTAAAATAGTATGATACATTCTTTTCTATGTTCCACGGTTTTCTCGATTTTGCAACTATCAATATTATCAGATAGTTCTAACAACATCTAAGCTTAAACCCAGCTTATGTTATGATTACTTATAAATAAATCCGGATGTAGTTTATCTTTTGATTATAGTTTTTTTTTATATTAATTCCAATCAAAAAATATATATTTTGAAATTTTGTATGTTTTTAGAAAGACAAATATTGGAACTATTGCTCAGATAAGATGAGATTCATAATAAATACAGATTTATTGGTAGAACTATCGCTTATGTTATCCATTTTTTATTTATTCAAATAATACCTCCTATTGTTATATGCACTTATATTTTTTTTATTTTTTATCTTGGCAAAGGGAACCTAGTGTTAAAATACTCCGTTCTTATTAAAACACTTCCGTCCACTGTAACTGGAGGTATTGTGTTTTGAGTAGCGGAACTCGACGGCGCATTTTGACACGTTAATGATAATAATGGATATATAAATTATTTCATTCCCCCATTAGGAATCGAACCCTCAACTTGTTGCTTTTACTGTGGCACGCCTTTGCCCCTGGTTCCTACTTCGTATCAATTATATTAATATTTATGTATCGCTTTTATCTTTATGGTAGTGCCAGGATAATACCAGTGCCGGTCCGCGGCCGCCGACTCCTATGGGACCAGTTCCATAGTTTACGATATCCTGGGGGATATTTTCCCCGAGATGACCTACGCGCTAAACATGACCCTTTGGATTGGCATGCTGACCACGTGCATACTAACTTCAGAGATATGTACCGACGATTGCGTGAACATGGATTCTATTTAGAAGTTATGGGTAAGATTTTTATGCGAAATCTCTTTGAATTCTCTGCAATTTGGCGCTCGATTAAATGAAAATGCCAATTTAAAAAGGACTCTGTGTTAGTTCGTGATTCTATATACGTAGATTAAAATGTATATTGATTTATAAAGGTCAGACGTGTCGTGGGCACAAAGGTGCGTCAGTAAACCCACAAGGGGTTCGATACCCACTCGAGGAAATAGAATATTTAACATTTTATATTTCTTCGCTCTGGTATCGAAGTAAAGCGCAGTGTTGAGTTCCGCCACTTAACACGCAATGCCTCCAGAATTCGTTTGAGACGTTGGGAACGGAGGGTCTTAACACCGGGTTCCCTCTGCCTACTCTGCTATTTGCGGGATACAGCATGAATTATTGCAAAAATATATTTAATTTTTAAATCTTAATAAAACAATCTTTCGTTTTTTCCTAATAAGAGATTCACTAATATTGTTCACTTTTACTCTCTTCACCAGGCAGTCCTTTAACATGTGTCGATACATCGCTATATGGTGCTCTGCTCCTCGTCGACCCGGAAGACGAATACTTTCCTGAAGAAATGGCAGCCCTCAAAAAAGCAGTGGACTCCGGCTTATCTCTCATAGTTTTTGCCGATTGGTACAACGCTTCCTTGCTGCGACATGTTAAATTTTACGATGAAAATACAAGGCAATGGTAAGCGCAGATTTTTTGATATTTCACAAAACTATACATAAATTGACATAGGCTGTTAGTATTTAAAGCAATGATTAAAGTTACTTAGAAAAGTATGTGTTAAGATATAAAGGATCCCTCATCAATTAATAAAGGTTCCCTCATTCTTATTAAACACACATCATAAGGATATCGGCCCAAAATAAATTATCTCTAAATAAAAAAAAATGTTAATGTATCTGCGAACTTGGAAAAAAATGCGGCTAAGATGAATATAATGGCCATCATTATTTCAATATTCAGTATAATATATTCTTTTTTTCTTATTTCGATATTATATTATTACATATACATACTTTGAAGATATTGTTATATTTTAGGTGGATACCTGAAACAGGCGGAGCGAACGTCCCGGCTTTAAATGATCTTCTAAGTATGTACCAAGTGAGTATATCATTTAATATTTAGCCCTACATAGCAGGCACCTTACATTCCAGACAAGCCTTATGAAATTAATTAAAAATATATCTATTTCTTGCCGTCTTAAACTGACCAAACAATTTTAATATTTTAATTTAATTTTCTAATCTGATACTAAAATTGGGGTCGTGGTGGCGCAGTAGGACAGCGTAAACTTGATGGTCGTGGGTTCGACTCGCCCTCGGGGGAATGATAGATTTTCATTTCCTGGGTTTACTAAGAAGACGAAGCGAGACGTTGACTTACAAACTCATTTTCTTTATACAGGTAGCCCTCGGGGATCGCGTTTTCGAGGGCTCCTTTAAACTGGCCGGTCATCCCATGTACTACGCGAGCGGCACTCACATACACAGCTTCCCGGAGCACGGCGTGCTGGTCACCGCGCAGCTGTCGGATCAGGGACAACAAGTAATTAAAACTATTGTCATAAAAACAATATTTCCTTACTTTTTTTTTGTTTTTGACTTTGTATATTTATTTGTGCCCAACAAAAAATATATAAATTGACAATTATTTTTCATTCGGAATACAGCGCGAAGCTGTTAAATGTTTTTTGTCTTTTAATAAAAATTACTGCTATTTCTAACAATATTCAAGTTAGGGCAACGTCTCTACTAGTGTTTGTAATGAATGTTGAAAGTGAAACATAAAAAGTTTTAAACCGCACAACATGTAGTTTAATTTATAATAGAGCTAACTCAAGCGGGAAATTACACTCAGAAACATTGCAGAAGGAAGGAAATCGATCCTCGTCATGATACTGTTGTCGGTTATATTCACAAAATTATTATTTTTAATATACACATTTATCTTTGTTTGGTTACATAAAACTTTCATTGTTGCAATCAGCAATAAGAGGATAATATAAAGATATTTTACAGCTATGGCTTAATTATCTATCTCGCAAAAAGTAGGCACGTGGCTGGAGATAAGGAATACTTTACATTATAGACTCTAAAATTAATGAAAAGTGGAGAACGCAAATATGCTAAGCTTTTTCTGGACGTTTCGCTATTTATCTATGTGTAAAATAAAAGTAAATTGCTAGAAAACTGTAATTAAGATATTAATATTAAAAATAAAGACATTAAAGAAATGTTACCTTCTCTATACTCTCTCGTGAATGGAGAAGCTAACGTTATTAAAATGATTTTTCTATAAAATGCTATTAATATTTTAGATTATGTCAGGTGATAAGCCGAACGGAGGCGGGGGTGCGTCGAGCGGTAAAACGGTCGACGTGCCCATATTAGGCCTACTACAGACGGACGGTGAAACTAGAGATTACACAAATGACACAAACGATAAGCTGCCTAAGGTAATGTTATTTATGTTTTCTTTTCAAATATTTACTATGGTTCATGTAAATACGTATTATATTTTGTTTTAGAGGCAATGTGCGGCGTTGAATTTCGCTTTTTGACACGCAATGCCTCGAGAATTTAGCGGAAAGTGGGTAAGGGAAGTATCTTAACACTAGGTTCCTCGGTTTCTACTCTGTTATTTACCCTTCTATGCAGGATACAGCGTGTAACTAAAAGTATAATTAATTATTTTTATAGGTGGATTGGGCTATGGTAAAGAACCAATGTGACGTGCAAAACAATCATATATATGTTATAGATCCGCCAGAGATATCTTAAACTTCAACTTCCAAATTTTCGTCTTATGATACTTGTTACTGTATAAGAATGACTTTCTATATATAAATATTTTACTTTTACAGGCGGGTCGGCTAGTAGTGTACGGGGACTCGTCGTGCCTTGAAGGCGGTGCGGCGAGACCATGCCACTGGCTTTTATTAGCTGCCCTTCAATATGCCCTAGTAGGACATATGCCCTCATCTCTTAAAGAGGCGGCCGCTACTGCGCACCATCGTGACGTTCATATTATACCATCTGGTGAGTATGGAAATTATGAAAATATTTTTATTGAAGAAAACTTAAAGACACTCTACTATCCGCATGAGTGGCGGAATTCATCGCTTTGCGTTGTCTTGTTCTTAGATCGAGGAAATGTAAAACAATTTGTAATCTCGAGTATAAATTGAACCGACAATCATTGCGTCTGCAGTCAGATTTTGTGACTTTCCAACACAACGGCTTCAAATGATAACGTAATTAATAAGAATAATCGAATAAATACAAATATATTTTTTAATTTTACTCCGTAATTACACCTAAAACTTAATTTCATAAGAAATGGGAATTGCGTGGTCAAGAGAGCGTACCTTACAAAGTATGGTATACATCTTTAACGTAAATTATTTTCCTTCCAGATCTACCAAAACGCGCTGAAGGTGGTCGTCTCCACGCGTATTCCCGAGTCCTGTCGCCAGACGGGAGTGGACCCCGCCCCGTACCAGAGTGCGTGAAGACACCGACACTGGAGCCCCGCCCCGTCCACGCCCCGCCCTCAGCACGTACGCTCGCACCTAGACATCAACCCACAGATCCCAAGAGTATAGGTATATGTCGCTAGTAATATTAAAAACAATGTTTCACGCATATAGAAGAGGGAATCTAATGTTAAAGCATTTCGTTCCCTACACCCTCCAATCTTTTGAGACTGCGTGTTGAGTGGCGGAACTCAACGCCGAACTTTACCTTCTTATCAGAGCTAGGAAGTGAAAATAATTAATTCCCTTGAGTAAAAATCGAACACACGACTGTCGCGTTTACAATCAGACGTCGTGCTACTGCGTCATTTTATTAACTATATTATCAACGTCTACATTTGTTTAGCTTCACGCCGCACATAGCAGGGTAGGCAAAAGAAACCTAGTGTTAAGATAGTCTCAAGACATTCCGTTACTTTCCACTGAATTCTGGAGGCAATTGCTGCAATTTAACCGCCGTAATCTAAAGGATTATTATATAATAATATTTTTCTCACAAAAAATGTTATATACAGGTGCACCAGATTTAGAAGGCACGGAAGCTGCGCCAAGAGCATGGCGCGGAGCAGGTGCAGCGCCATCACGCTCCCATCCTAACATCGAACCTGCTACCTCAACGTTCTACAACAGACTGCTAACATTCACTGCAATAATCGCTATTATATATTGCTTAACAGCATTTTGGAGGAGATGCGGAAGAAAAATTAGAAGACGAAGACTGATCTCTTTAGCCACCTAGTAAACGTAGCCGTAGTCCACGTAGGTGACGTGGATGAAATGTGAATGAATGTATTCGCTAACACAATATAGCACAATACACAGGATGTTTAAAAATAACTCACTAGTATTAACTACGTAAGGAAACCAATGCGAAAGTACATCAAGGAGTACATATTATAATATCATGTAAGATAATTTATCGAAAAGATTCAACTTGGGATCCATTTATTGACCAGCCGCAGTAATCCCCACGTTTTCAATTCTTACGATCATATATATACCAATCAACACGCCTATTTTGTCCTGTAAATGATTTATAGCTATAATTTTTTAAGAAAAAATTGAGAAAAGTTAAGTCTGGACTTTGTGGTGGCCAATGTTATGTCACTCAATAGGGATTCTAGACTTGCATATTAAAACTAAGGAGTTACTTTACAAACATCCGGCATGATACGATAATATCAAAACTTAGGTTAGTGTAGAGTATGTATGTGTGTATATCCTAATAATGTATCTTTAGTATTTTATTCATTTATTTTCACTTTAAAGTTTCCTTTTGTTTATTATTTTTATTATTATGTTCTTAATAACTTAGTGTTATATAATATACACATACATACACTACAGACCAATAGAGAAGTCCATGCAATACTTAATTTTTTTTATATCTAATTGTCCTGTATAATATGTTGATTTGGACGATAAATTAATGAATGGGGGCTTGTTTGTTATGGGTAAATGTATTAGGGTGTATCATTTTCTAAAGTAGTGGATTTTTATATGACTTTTCTTTTAATAAAATTGGTAAAATTTCAATAAAATTGAACAATATTTAGAGGTTGCACACTTTTGTCATTTTTATCTCCGAGATACTATATGGGCCACGTTTAACATGAAGTCATATACGACAATGCTTACTAAAGAAATTCATTTTCAAGAATTTCTGGAGGAAGATTGTCTGCAAAATGTTTGTTTTGCCCCAGATTGAAACACCCTAATACATATTTATATTAGTTGCGATTGTATGTTATGTTAGCAACAATTACTAGCATAAGGCCAAGAAGGTATTTATTAAAAGTAATGTAAGTAGTTAATGTTTTATAAATAATAAATAAGTATATGAATATTATCAATATTTTGTTTTATTTTCAATCGGTGTTCGGCATCTCAAGATCGACGTCGAGAGTGGACAGCGATTTATAAATATGGGCCTAGGTTTGTTTAAGTTTCAAAATTTTATATATACTCATACTTAATTAGTAGTACTTATGTTTATATCCGAGTAAATATGATTAATTTTACTTTGTCTTAATTATTGAAATGTCACAGCTTTTAAGTATCCTTAAGAAAACGTAAAAAATATTTCTATATTTACTTTGAGTAAAGATATG
The DNA here is from genome assembly GCA_036379175.1 of Heliconius cydno galanthus. Classification (NCBI taxonomy): domain Eukaryota; kingdom Metazoa; phylum Arthropoda; class Insecta; order Lepidoptera; family Nymphalidae; genus Heliconius; species Heliconius cydno. Next base: position 1,046,139 of record JAKRZM010001276.1, read on the forward strand.
ACCGTTTATATCGCAAGAAACGCGTCGATCGACACTGTACAGGGAATCAAAATGAATAGGTACTTCCGGTTAACCTAGAATTATGAAATTTGGCAGCTAGCATCTACAGGTAGTACTAGTTCAGGAAAAAATCTGAAAACTATACATTTGTGGTTAAATACTGAAGAAATAAAGGGGATAAAACAATAACTGTAAAGGGGATCAACATTAATAGGGTACTTCTGGTTAACTTAGAATTATTAAATTTGGCAGCTAGCATCTAGTACTACCTAGTTCAGGAAAAAATCTGAAAGCTATACACTGTTAAAATCCTAAGAAATAATTAAAAAGGGGGCAATATTGGCACGCTCGCGTATATATTCGCACAGCGCGTCACCGCCAGTTTCCAGCCCGTTCGACTGTAAGCCGAGGTTCGATTCCCGGGGACGCCATTGCCCCCGATACCCTATCAAGTAAGGCACGTAGTGTTTGAATTCCTTCCTTCCTTCTCTATCCACCCGATCTCTCTGTAAAAGCCATTAGAACTAATCTCATTAACCATGTTCGAAATAAAAAGACCGCCAGTTCCCAGCGCATGCGCGGTCCATGCGTGCGTCACACACTCTCACTACGTAATCGCGAATTCTGCACGAAGCGGCGAACGTCAGGTTTCTATTAACTTATTTTATTCAGTAACCGCGGGGACATCGTCTCGAGAGGACGTCTTTAGCTCGTTGCGCGATATTTTGCGCTAATTTCTGCTAACATGTCGCGCGTTTACCGGCCATCTGACTATGTCGTCGAAAAATCGCGTATGCCATCGCTTGAAATATATAAAGAAATGTATAAAAAATCGATTGAGAACCCAGAAGAATTCTGGGCAGAAATAGCCTACGAGCTTCACTGGCAGACTCCTTTTCAACGAGGAAATATGGTTTCGTACAATTTCGATATAACCAAAGGGGACATATTTGTGAGATGGATGGAGGGTGCAGTCACAAACGTTTGCTTCAATGTTCTAGATCGCCACATCAGGAATGGTTTCGGGGAGAAGGTCGCGTTTTATTGGTAAGCTTTTTGCAGTTCCCGCTGGAGGATCGATAGGCTGAGCGAATGCACCGCACTGAGACGGCGCGCGAATATATTGATTTTTCTGTTTGTTTTAATTTATCTATTGCTTAACTGGCGACAATTACGTAATGTATTTTGTTCTATCATTAAGTTACAATTAGTATTTTATTTGTCTAGGCAAAACATTTCTTTTACTATAATTTTTACTTTTATTTTTTTATAGTTATTCAACTTTTGATGCCATCTTAATATTAATTCTATTTTTTTTAACATTATATACTTAAATGAAATTGCATTAAATATAAGGACAAGATTTTTTTTCCAAAAAATTAGAAATTCTCAAATATCTGCTGAACGAGTGATAATCGCTAAACATACGAGGATGAAATTGAATAAACCCTATCCATAAACCATTATTGTTCCGTCCATATCTAAAAGAATTTAAAATTATTGGAATTTAAAAAGTATATATTTCTACTTATACAATACAATACAAAACTTGTAAAAAGATTTTTAAGATCCAGGTTGATCAAAGATACAGGATATGTACTGAAACGGAGAGAAGACTCGCGAAGATGACAGATGACGTCATCCAAATACCGTGCATACAGCGGCTCATATTTTTCAATGTTTTAAGTTTCACTTAAAAAAATAATATGTACTCGTATGTTTTAAAGCGTTTTTTTCTACGCTACAAAGATGTAAAATTAATTTTAAAATATTAAAAAATCTAATATTTAGAACGACTATTGGTAAGGTTCGATTTAAAACTGCAAAAATATAGAATAGGAATAGGTAATGAAATTGCTTTATTCTGTTGATTTTTCTACTGTTGTTTGTTCTGTTGATTGTTATAAATGTATGATCATCCAGATCATCCAGACCGGGCCTTATGCCAAGGTCAGAGCTCGTCTAGCTCGGCCTCCCCAAGTCCGGTGGCGCTGTAGAGGCCGATATGGCCAACAGCATACTGCTCAATCGAAAAACGAAAACCAGACCGGGCCCTTGTGAATGATTTCTTACATGTTTTAATACACTGTACTATGTACATTGTTTATTGTAGTTATTTAAGGATAAATCAACGGATATTACTCCAAGTAAATACTACACCGACACAGCTATTACGTTTACCTACGTATTGATGAGATAAAGTCTCATGACTATTGTATTTTTCGGATTTTACGTGCGTTTCGTAACAACCATTTTATTTTAATGCAATCAAAAAACGGAGAACGGAGTGTCTTATCACTAGGTGCCCTCTGCCTGCCCTGCTGTGTGAGGGTTACAGTGTGAAGCTGAAAATCAACCATAAACGCTATATAAGAACCAATAAAAGAACACTAGAATAAAATTGAAAATAGTTACACAACCTGAGAGATTTTGACCTCATTTTATGAGTGTCAATCTGCAATGCAGCTGTAAGCTCCTTCTCCTAGCTATGATTATATAAGTAGACTACCCCTTACTTATATAATAAAATGGGGTAACTACTACGTTATTTTAAACAATTATAACAAATATTTTATACAAGTTATATAAATTCAAATTCAAATTCAAAATATTCTTTATTCAAATAGGCAATTATTATACGCACTTTTGAATCGTCGAATGAACATATGAACAAAAAGCTACCACCAGTTCTAAAGGCAGTTCAGCTGAGAAGAGCCGGCAAGAAACTCAACAGTTGCTCTTTTCAAAATCAATGGTACAATCTATTACATTAGCTGGCAGCTATCCTGCATTACATTCAATAGACATTAATTCCATACATGTTTGTCCTCTAAATATTCTTGAACAGTGTAATAAGCTTTACTTGTCAGAATTTTTTTTACTGATATTTTAAATAATAATTTAAAAGAATGCAGAGAAACAATAAAGACATTACAGACACAGTTGCTTGTTCATATTTATGTAAGTGACTTAATAGAGATATATTTATAAGATAGATATTTTAAGCGTTCGTTAATTAGTCAACCATTTCGAACAAAGCTAAAAATTTCGTTAACGTTTGTTTCTTATATGAAAATTTAAATATGAACAATATAAATAGTGCGTGCAAACACCATTTTTCTATATATTTATTATTTTCCTTATTGGTTCATTTAAAATTTACAAATTAAGACAATATATTATAGGAAAATAAAAAATCCGACATGATTCAAATATATATATTATTACTTATATTGGCACAGCAGTGTTTCACAAAGAGATTCTTGTCGTTACTACCGAAGCATTCATATAGGTACAAGGCATGGCATTGATATGGATATTCAAACGTCTCATTTTGATAAGATGAAATATATGATGGTATCATAAACTAAATACAGTTTCACGTTGCCTAATATTATAATTAAGTTAACAATACTGTTCAAACAATTAATATATTTGTTAAATTATATTTCGTAATTTGTTCTCTTTCATCTTAATGAAAAAACGAAACCAAAAAAACGAAAGGATATTATGGATAACCAAATATTCGATTTTCAGAGCTCCGATCGAAGAATCGGTAGCTCTGCCGTCAATTTTATGCTGATTAAAGGTCAACTTGGGGTCGCTTCAGTAATATTGCATGTAGGTTACAGTAACTCCAAAGACAGAATAACAATTTAAAATCTTTATTCAATTCTTTCTAAAACATCCCCAGTTATATAATTTTCGTTATTATTCTGCCTCCTAGGATCAAATTCTATATTATTCTATTCTATTCACGTACACAAGGATATTAACGAAACGACTTACTTCCAATAAACATGCACATAATATTTAAATGAATGAGTACCACCTAATATATATTAACGTGAATTATTATTACTATTCAATCGGTCCATTTTTTCATGTTATGTACGACAATTTCTTTACTTTATAATTGTCTTTTTTAAAAAAAATGATGAACGTTTTGCTATTGTAAAACGAAATTCCAATATAAATTGAAACGCCTAAACAATATTAATGAATAGTTTAATATGCAAAATATATACTTTATCAACGTCATAGCATTACTAAAATATTTAAAATAAAAGGTAATTTGACTGTATGTTAGAATTTATATTAAACAAAAGTTAAATTTTCACTAAATTGGCTCTATTTAGGTATATAGATCACTTACAATGTTTAACCATCCTATATGTAAATCTCTCTGCGTGATGCGTGTTATAGGTATAACAAATATTATAAAACTATTTTTCTAGGGAAGGAAACCACCCGGAAGATTATAGTCGTATTACATATAGAAAACTATTGGACTTCGTGTGCGCATTCGCAAATGGCTTAAGAGAAAAGGGCGTCAGAAAAGGCGACACAGTGTCCATTTATATGCCGATGATCTTAGAGACAGTTGTGTGTATGTTAGCGTGTGCCAGAATAGGTGCCATTCATTCCGTTGTGGTAAGTTTCTTCATCAGTTTATCTTTTATTTTTCTTCCCAGCTTCACGCTGTATCCTTAGTGTCAACACACTCCGCTCCCCACTTTCCGCGAGGCATTGCGTATTGACACCAGATCGAAGAATTAAAACTCGAGTGGTAATCGAACCGACAACCTTGTCGCCTTATAGTTTACGCTTACACGCTTGTGCTCCTGCGCCATGACTGGCCTCTTATGTTATTTTATTTCATTGTAACATGTTTTTAATAGCTACATATTTCCATTTTGTAACAGTTTGCGGGTTTCTCACCGGATTCACTAGCAGAGCGCATGTCAGGCTGCAAAGCAAAGGTATTGGTGACGGCGGACGGTGTCTGGCGAGGAACGAAGCTCTTACTCTTGAAGAAGACATGCGACGAAGCGATAGAAAAGGCGAAAAAAATTCACAACCATGCAGTGGAGTGCTGTATAGTGGTTGGCCACCTTGACAGGGTATCCCCGTGTGGGACACTACCGGATTCAGATAAATTGGTAAAATTATTTTAAACAGTTATTATAACAGTATAAAATGAAACGTTACTTAATACGATTATTAGAAGAGTTTAGGATAATATAAAAATAACTAACATTTTCATATTAGAATATTGTATTTAATAATATGCTATTTATATGAAAATTAACAAGAATAATCTAAGTGGTACAAGGCAAGCTAACCATTAAATTAATACTTAAGTATTATTACGCATCTGAGGGTTAATCTATTCTTTAGTTATTCTTACAATAATATTAGTTTAGTATCTATATAAAAACTTAATTGTTAGTTATTAATTGACATTAGACAATTATTTTGTATTTTATTATTATTATTTTTTAGCATCACAATGTATTCCACACACATCAGGAACCTAGTGTTAAAACACTCCATCAGCGACACTCGACACCAGAGCGAAAAAATGAAAATATTAAATGTTTCATGTCCTCTAGTGAGAATGGAACCCACACACAACCAGTCGCGCTTCCAGTCCCACACTTGTTCCCCTGCGCCACGAAGGGCCACTAATTAATAAACAATATATTTTGTCTCCAGTATAATTGGAACGATAATGTTGACATCTGGTGGCATACTCTAATTGCTGAGCAGTCCCACATCTGCCCGTTGGAATGGATGGACGCAGAGGACCCGCTCTTCATGCTTTATACCAGGTACGATATTGTACTTTAATAATATTTTATTACTGTAATGTTTCTGGTTTTTTGTATAATTAGATTTTGTTTAACGTGCCATTATGCAATATATAAATATGCTGTAATTAGTAAATTATATATTATCATTATTAATTAAATGAAAAAAAATACAATTTTAATTAATATAATTAAGGAAATATTTTAATTAGGTATTGAGTAGTTATCATAATCGGTGAGCACACGCTTTGCATTAGCATATCACGTAACCTCTGCTACTGTGTCGCGAGCGTTGTTTCATGTATTTTACCAATACGAAAAGTCTACCATTCGCAACTCATGGGCACGAGCAGGTGACTGTAAACGCGACAGGTTGTGGGTTCGATTCCCACTTGAAGAATTGATATATTTACTATTTTCACTTTGGTGTTGACGCAAAACGCGGCGTTGAGTTCCACCACTCACCATGCCTAGGGTAGGTAGGCACATGTGGATGTGAAGTTGAAAAAAATCTACATAAAATCAAAATTTAATTAAATCAGCTTTACGCTGTATCCCGCTCACAGCAGGTTAGGCAATGCCTACCCTGTTGTAGCTAGGCTTGCTGCTGCTAGGCCTAGTGTTTAGACACTCCGTTCCCCACTTTCTGCCGAATTCTGGAGGCATTGCGTGTTGGGTGGCAGAACTCAACACGCTTTGCCTCGACATCAGAGCGAAGAAATGGAATAATAGAAATAAACGTAAATAAATATTTCACTTCCTCGAGTGGGGATCGAACCCACAACCGTCGCGTTACAGTCACACCCTTGTGCCGGATGACAGGTATTTTTATAAAATTATATATTAATTTCTGTAGCGGTTCTACGGGGAAGCCGAAAGGTGTGCTTCACACGACTGGTGGCTACATGCTGTACGCCACCGCCACTTTCCGCTACGTGTTCGACTACCGCAATGCTGACGCTTACTGGTGTACGGCAGACGTCGGCTGGATCACCGGGCACACCTATGTGGTGTACGGACCGCTGCTAAACGCTGCAACCAGCATTATGGTATTATTTATACTCTGTTTTAAAGTACCCACGGCGAAACTTTAAAGTTAAAAACATATAGAAAAAATCACCCCAAATCCGGATTTGAAGTCGCTACCTTGCATTTCATTTAATATAAACAGAGGCTTAGTAGAGTTGGGATCACTGAACTACGGTTATCCTTGTAACTCTGGGAACGAAGTCAGGAGTCGTCGGTTACTTTTCATAGCTTACATCATTTTTGATTCTATTTACTTTTTAGACAGTCAAAAAATAGTTCGTCATTGTAAATCATCAAAGCTTTCTAACAATGACATATCTATTTGATTTTCAGCATAATCATCATTTTCAGAATATATTTTCGTTAAATTCGAAAAAGCCTATAAACAAAGTAAATTAATAACATTACTAACTTTTTATCATAATTGGTCAACATACGAAATAGAGATTGTGCAGGCAACCATATTCAGAAATATGTACACATTTATTTTATCATATCCTAAAAGCAGATTACTATAACTGTTATCTTTCAAGTTCAACTGATTATATCAACCACACAGCATCCCAACAATACTTTAGCTATATATATATTTATTTATATCTTTCTCATTTCAAGCTATATATATATTTCTCATTTCATTAAATTGATCGACGCAATATCTTTGATAAAAGTTTTTCTACAGGTGCACTTATAATTAAACTTATTATATTAAAAAAATATATGATAATATTGTAAAAAGGCAAAGGTAGATTCATACAGATTATATATACCTAGTAGTTTCTATGAAAATAAATATTCGTGTAACAAAAATGTAGTACTTTATTGAATAAATATATATTTAATTTTCATTGTGTGTTTTTAATGGATGTACGGGATAATTTAATCATCATTAATGTCAAAACAAAAGATTTTTATTTTTTAATCAGTTTCTAAATAATTATTACAAAAAATTGTAAAAACTAACCAAAATTTAAAAGAAACATGATGTTTTTTGCCTAATTAAAAAAAAATGTTAATGATGCCTTGAATTCCGTGTTTTGCTCGCTCTTGCGTGTTGTCTTTATAAAATCTCGTTATAATATTTCGACTTTAAATTTACGTAGGATAAGGTTACAGTACGCTTAAATAAATACTAACTATATGCGAAGCGACTCTTCAATAGATGTCAGTATTTGTTTTGTGTTAAGACATCTAAACGAAGTAGAAATATGTAGTCACCTGTACCTACCTACATTTTAAAGCAATTATACAGTAAATGTTTACCTGTATTATGTATAATTTCTTAATTGTATAATTACTAAAAATACTTAATTGTGTCAACACGATATTCCTATAACGAATTATCTTGAAATACATATAATTTACTAGCGGCCCGCCCGCGGCTTCGCCTGCGTGAACTACGTTATTATTAATTTCTGTCTCCATGAGTACCTACGTCCTATAAATGACGTCCATGCAAAATTTGAGACTCCTAGCATTTGTAGTAACGAAGTTTCATACAAACTTTCAACCCCAAAAACAACCCCTTAGAAGTCGAATATTGCAAATTCCCGTCTTAGTGAGCACCTACGTCCTATAAGTAACTCCTATACAAAATTTCAGATTCCTAGCACATGTAGTTTCTGAGATTTCGTGATGAGTAAGTGACCTTTCGATTTTATATATATATAGTAAGAAGAATATAATAAGAAGAAGATAGATAAGGCCTAGACTACTAGGATATATATTATATTTTAAAATTCTTCCCTGTATGGTAAACTATTTTTGTAATGGTATATATTATGGTTTTCAGTTTGAAGGGACTCCATTCTTCCCAGAAAACGATCGCTACTGGGCGATAATTGACAAGTATAAGGTGTCTCAATTTTATACAGCTCCTACTGCTCTACGTTCTTTGATGAAATTTGGGGATTCCATGGTGACTGCGTAAGTATTCTAAAAAATGATTAATAAATAATAAATATATGTGTTGATAATGTCTAATTATTGTATCAGTAAAGTTTAATAAACATATTACTTCAGATTAAAAAATATTTAAAAAAAAACCCGACTGCTTAAATCTAAAAAGAAAAAACAAGCATTAGTTATAGGAAACTAAGGGATCTGAAAGGAACCGCATAATATTTTTTGAACCTATTCAACGATAACCTGTCTTGTCGTAGATAGTTGATTTTTTTTACAGTAAGGCGACTAATAGCCGCTGTTGTGAATTTTGATTACTCTCATATGTTAAGTGACATTCGCAAGGTTAACACAAATCGATTCATAAAAATTGGCCAAGGCGTTTGTTCCGCACAACGCCACACAGGCTCAAACATAATTATACATACACTCATAAAAAAACAAAGAAGATTTAGAAAATTTCCGAATTAAATTCATAGTGTATTTGTGTCGGTCTCGGAAAGAAAAAGACAAAACAGGAAAAGAAGGTTTACGTGTTTCCTGTACGGACAAGTGTAAAGAGAAAAAAAAGAATATAGATCTATTATATCTAGATAGATCTAATTCCTTACCTATCCTGAAAACTGACTTATGGGGATACCATCTATCTCTTATATCTAGCCTGCAATTTGCAAGTATAAAGCTCTGATAGTAATCTGAAAGTTCCAATATTAATTTGACCTTCGCCAATATAATAAGTCAATGTCAAACGACAATATATTTTAGAATCGATACACACTGCTCCTATTATTCTCGTGATTGATCTAATGTATGTCTGTATATGTATACATCGAAATCAATATTCGACTCACCCGTGGCTTCGCCCGCTTGTACTTCTTGCTATATTCTAGTCTAAATTAACGTAGTCTATATGTTATTCTGTTGTGTAACCTATATTACTGTTAAGTTTCATTTCATCTAAATCCATTCAATTGTTTTTGCGTGAAAGTGGAACAAACATACATCCCGACACACCTTATTAATAGTAGATATATAAATTATTTCTAAAGTATACCTAAACTTTAATTTTAGACGAGTTTGTTAAATTAAAAGATATATATCTATATCTATATAGATAGATAGCTATTATTGTATTTTATTACATTAGTGCATTTTCAACAACATGTAATGCTAGTAACAATTCATTGTAATACTAAATTACTGATTAAAAGTCCTTCATTATTGCCAAGTAGATAGACACTGATAGATAGATACATTTCCGAAGAAACTCATTAGAATTAATTATGACCTTGTTTCTTAAAACTTAAATTAAATTTGCAAATTTTGTTGTAGTAATTAATTTTACTTTAGAGCGTATAATTTAATTTTTACTGTTATCTTTAATTTCTAAAAAAAAAACGTATTTTCGGATGGGTGCGTTAACGGAATACTTGACGGATTTTAATTTGTTAGAAGTTAGAACAGCATAGCAAAAAAAATTCACCTTCAGTTAATATCATGACAATAGTTCATGAAGAGGTAAAGTTTGGACATAGTTTAAATTCACTTCTGTCGTTTTAATAATATAATATATAGAAGTGTTTTGTCCGATATTTCTCACATAATTTATGAAAATTACCTTTTTTCGTTTATCGGAGCTTGTGGCGAAGTCAAAGTCAAAGTCAACAAATCACAATTTATTATACTTTTACTTTCTATAGGTTCCCATTCTACATACGTATCTAACCTGGGTCTACATTTATAGAAGTAACTTTATATTACGTACTCCATTTTACACGAATTGATCGAGTACACACTTGAGGAATACATGATGTATGTACCGTAGATAAGATATATCCAATAATGCAGTTAAATTCATATTCATTATCGAAAAATTACTCAAAAAATACCTTCTATATGATCTTTTTACCTAACGTATTAACTGCAGAATAACTATACCTATCCATCTAAGTTATTTATAATAAACAACTACTATTAAGGCTTATATTAGGTACATACACACGTCACATTTTAAATTACATAGTATGACTAGACATATTAGCTTGGTAATTTTCTACATCAAAAGGGCACTTTGGACTATATTTTTCTCATTATTTGTAAAAAGTAATGTAATTAATTATTATACAATTTAATATATTTTAAATAATTAAGAACCCAATTTGTTACATTTACGTTAAGTAGTGCCTATTTCGATGTTTTGTACTCGTAGTTCACGCGAATGGTCGGCCTTGACCTTGCTTCACTAAAGTCCGGCTGCCTTGATACCGTTACCTTTGTAACTATACGATGTTACGCAATTTTAACTTCCTAGAGTTAAAAATATACGTATATTTAGTTATTCATATATCAATCACAAAATACCTGTTCTTTAATAAAAGAATACCTACGCTAGCGAAGTCTTCTAATTGTGTTCTTTAAATTTCAGGCATAATCTAACATCGCTAAGAGTTTTGGGCAGTGTGGGTGAACCTATAAACCCCGAAGCTTGGCTTTGGTATTATCATATTGTGGGTGGTGGGCGATGCTCCATCGTTGACACTTTTTGGCAAACCGAAACTGGGGGTCACGTCTTGACCAGCCTCCCCGGAGCAACTCCTATGAAACCAGGCGCTGCTGTAAGACATATTCAAATACACAAATATATTTTTTCATATTTTTAATATTCATAATCTTTTTTATATTTCTAACTATAAATAATAACATAATTTTTAATTCTTTAATTATCCCAATTAATCTTTCAATATGATTTACAAAAAAGATTATTTTTTTCTTTGACGTATAAAATATGAATTAACCAAAGTTAAACGTTTATCTTCCTTAAGGGTTTTCCATTCTTTGGAGTAGAGCCGACTCTTCTTGATGAGTCTGGCAAAGTGATCGAGGGCGAAGGTGAAGGATACTTGGTGTTCTCCAAACCCTGGCCCGGCATCATGAGGACGCTGTTCGGTGACCACAAGCGCTATGAGGAAGTTTACTTCTCTAAATTTAACGGATATTATTGCACTGGCGACGGTATTATTTTGAAATATTATAAATTATATTATATTATTATATTAACACATATTTTAATATTCATATATATTCAATATTCACATAGGTGCGAGGCGTGACGAAGATGGATTTTTGTGGGTGACCGGTCGCATCGACGACATGTTGAACGTCTCTGGTCACTTGATGTCTACTTCCGAAGTGGAGGGTGTCCTCACTGAGGAGCAGCGTATCTCCGAGGCTGCTGTGGTCTCTCGGCCACATTCAGTAAAAGGCGAGTCGCTCTATTGCTTCGTGGTGCTAACCGACGGAGCCCTTTTCAACGCAGAATTGGTCGACACATTGAAGAAACTTGTAAGGAAAAGAATTGGCGCCTTTGCGGCACCTGACGTGATTCAGTACGCGCCGGGACTACCTAAGACCAGGTCCGGTAAAATCATGAGGAGGATACTAAGGAAGATCGCTGTTGGAGACGACAATGTCGGTGACACCTCCACTCTGGCCGATCCGTCCATCGTTGAAGAACTATTCAAAAACAGGCTCTAAGCCAATCCGTAACAGGCTTTCGACTATTTTACGTTCCTATTTCACATATTGCTAAAATTATTTATTTTGTATCCAGATCTACAATGGAGGTTCGTTTTATTTGCACAATTAATTAAATGGCCTCTCGTTAGCTTATCGAAAAAGAAATATTTATTAATGATGAGAAAAGATAATTCATTATTTTCCCATGGTATTTTATAGGTGTAACTTTATTAATTTAAGTATCGCTTTTTACAAATAGTTACATATTATATTCATATAATGTTGTAATGTCACAAATGTATTTAAAATATGATTTTGAATCTTGTGTAATGTAAGGTACGTTAGTCGTCATATATGTGTGTCATTCCATAGCCGGTGGCTATTAGACAAGAGCGCATTTACAATGTTCAATTGAAGTTATTATATGTAAAACTTCTCTAGTTAATACTGTTTCGCATTTAACATGAAGTAAACAGCTTAAAAAAAAACCTATTGTCGTGTATACGTTTAAGCGTTAGTACAATGTTTTTGTGTGTGATGCATATTGTTAGCATTAATAAAATTAAAAAAACTCGTCTTATTGACTTCAATATAAATTAAAAACTAGGTTTAGGTCTTCATGCAAGTTAGCAGACGGACTGAGATGAATGATATCACATTATATGCCACTATAATGTAGTGATGTAACTCTGTAATTGTTGTGTAGGTATATTGAAATGCACCTCTTTGTGAAGCACAAATGTCTTATCTCTCAAAGTATTCATGGAGTAATTAATGTTTATATCTATTATTCGCCATTTTTTTTTGTTTGCTAATCGTGATATTATTTAGAATTAAGGAATATTTAATTTTAGTATTTAAACATCACATTTCAGACTGCCGGTTTTTCAACTATGTATTTTTTTGTAAAAATAACTCACAGCTTTCGCTATAAATTTTAAATTAGCATATTTTATTTTGCACTGATGACCGATATTTATTTTATTTTATTATTATTAAATATATTGATGTATGCCCGCCAGGCTTGGAATTCTGAAATAAACTAATTGAAATATGAATTTGTAATGATTTGCCACGCATACGTTCAACTTTATAAATTCAATAAATTATAAATTCAAAAAAATAATATCTTGAAATATAATCATTTAAGCTTATTTTCAATAATATTCAGTATTTAATGAAAATTGTATGAAAAATAAATCGAAAAGTTGGCTGGTTGGTTGTTATTTACAATATATTACAAACATAATAAATCAAAGAAATTCTAAGTGGCACTAATACAGAAATCGATATGCGAATGATAGATTAAACCTTACTTATAATTAAATATAATTTATAGTAGCAATTGTTTAAGAATTACTTATTATATTAAATATTTGACACTGGAGTTGCAGGCCGGACGCCAGGACTGCTCGTGGACGTGAATAAATGTAATCTAATTGCATTAAACATAAGAGTGGAATTGTGATTGTATGTCAAAGCAAACATATCATTAAAGTGATATATTATTCAAATAAATAGGTGGTCAATTTTTTTTCCCTTCTGGATGTATGTGGAAATTATACCAACTTACAATGAAATACGAAATAATGTTAAACGAGGCCAGTGCGTCTGGGCTCAAGCGTGTATCTATAAACTCGACAGATCAGTTCGATCTCTGCTCGAAGAAATTAAATATGTAATCATTATCATTTCATTTCTTTGCTCTGGTGTCGAGGCAAAGCGCCAGAGTTCCGCCACCAAACTCGCAATGTCTCCAGTGTTCGCCGGAAAATGGGGAACGGAGTGTACTAACACTAGATTTCTTCTCTGACCTGCTGGGTGCGGGATACAGCGTGAATCTAAAAAAAAATACATATAATCTCACATTGTCATAATATTAACACGGTTCTGATGGTTCTTATTTTTGAATGAATCATTTGTTAATAAATAATTAAGAAAATATTTATGTCACAGTTTTAATTTCAATATTGACATGACAATAAAAGGTTTAGTCTTGCTTTAAATATTGTTATAATAAAAAACGATTTTATTGTATGTGATATTATTGATATTACAATGTGTTAGTTTAATATATTAATATAAAACCATTAAAATATACAAAATATTTACAATGAACAATCCTATAAAAATGAAGGATTCCAAATTTAAAAGTAACATTTTGTTTATTTTTAATTGTAGGTAACAGTATCTATGGCCAGAGCCTATGTAGATGAGATGAACGCAAGCAAATGAGGTTTTTTTACATTAATATAAAATTACATCAATATGACTTAATTCCCCATATGGGTTATAAAATATAACTATATAGTAATATATATAGTCATAAAATGCTAGCGGAAAATTTAGAACAGCGTGACTTTAAAGGATTTACTTATAAGCTCGTAGTTTACTTCATTGTGTAGAAGCAGGTACCAACATTAGAAAAACGTCAATTTTATAAATAATTTATGTTAATCGTAATAAAACTATAACAAACTTATTAGAATTTTTAGACGTTAGTTAAATCTTTTTCATGGTATACTAAAAGTCATTTGGAAAGCTGGTGGGAAAATATGTAATAATAATAACTCTTTATTGTACACCCAAGAAAAGACACAAAATACAATAACATTATCTAAATGTACAAAAGGCACATTTAGATAATTTATTGCTTAATAGCAATTTCTGCCAGGCAACCTTAAGGCAGAGGACATAGCAAATTAAGATAGGGGTATGTAATTGCTATTGTGTTCTCAGATTGAATTGCAACGAATATTATATACTTGCATGGTCATCAAGATTAAATTATTTAAGTCCCAGTCAAAGTAAAAGTAGTACTTAGTCAAATTTAAGTCTCGAAAATGGTTTAAACCAGGGTTTTCTTAAACTATGGGTCGCGACTCCAAAAGGGGTCGCGTAGCAAAATTCTGGGGTCGCGAGAGATTGAAGAGAGATGTTGAAGAGGTCTTACGTCCAGCAGTTTCAAACATTCCACCAAGATTTGATTTGTTATGCAATAAAAAACAGGCGCATCCATCTCATTAAATTTCTTATTTATATTTTAATTGAATACTTACCACGCAACTACTTGAATATATTCGAGCGAATTAAGACGGTCAGAATCCACTTTTATTTTTGAAACTATA
>JAKRZM010001277.1:0-17679 GCA_036379175.1 Heliconius cydno galanthus
TTTCCTCTGCCTACCCATCATGCGGGATATATTGTAAAGCTGAAAAATAAACTAAATTCCGTATTTGACAGCCTTTATTTAATTTTTGTTGTTACCAGCGTACGGGTCAAATTTGAATTTCAAACCAATTCTAAGGCGGTTTACGTTTGTTTCAAATGACAAGGTGGCATACTAAAAATGGCGTCTAATTATTATTTTAAGCATTCTTATAAAGTAAGTAAATTAAGTCTTTGGTAGGCTGTAAATTTGTGGTTTTGATTGATTCAATGTCTATTTATAGTGTATTAAAATTATGAAGTACAATATCCACAGAGACAATAGAAAAATGTTTATTTGAAAAAAAAATGTTTTTCCTGATTATAAATACAATTAAATATATTTTGTGTAGGAATTTATGTACTTTAATTTTATTTTTTAATTCTTTATTCTCTTATCAAGAAAATAAACACGATAAGCTACCTTTCAACCACTTCTTTCTAAACAATAACAGTTCCACAAATGGTCCGAAGCTTTATAAAACAAAAGCTCGATGTTAACAATTACAACAACGGCTATTCCCTCCATATAAAAGAAATAATTATATTGTTTTAAATTTCTTTGAAAATCAAAGTAATGTTTTTGACATTATAATAAATACCGTTTTACTATTTATAAAGAATCCTTTGAAGATGGTACTTAACTTGTTATTTGTTAAAATAATATTTGAGCTAATTTAAATTAAATAGAGAAATGTTTACAAATTTCTCAATAACATATTCTTAAATAGCTTAAAAAAGCGGCTTCGCCCGCCTACGCTTATTGATATATTAAAGCCATTTTAAACTAAATATTTACAAAAATTTTAGCTCATGTGTTATACTGATGTACAAGCTTTTTTACTTTAATGTTTACTTTAAATTCTTGCTCGATCTTTTGATTGCGTTAAATTAGAAACTTAGATATATCTTAATTCTTAAATTAATAATTAATCTCTAAAAAAGAAAAAAAAAATTTTACCATTTTAGGTACCCAAGAAAAATAAAAATTGTTTAACCAAGTATTTATATATTAGGTATTGCTTAATACAATATTATTAAATCTTCAGTAAACTTTAATTACGAGACCCGAAACTCAAGTAAAATGTTAATAATGGGAAAGTTTATTTAACGTAATCCTGAAAGCTCTCAAGCACTCATTAACATGAAAGGTTTGCGATATCGTATTGTCTTTGAGGTGTAGGTATTTATTTATAATTGTGAATTGTTTAAATTAATTTATATTATGTGGAAAAATTGTAATATAATTTTATTGTACGTTAAAAAAAATAACATAAAAACTTAAAAAATCTAGAAGTAAAAAAAAAACTCGCTTCGCTTAAATCGATTTCTACCAGGCAATCTTTGTATGTTGGGGTTGTATAAAAGTAGATGGTATTTAATGAATTATTATTCTTATAAAAATAAATAAAATCAAAGTTTCACGCTGTATCCCGCTCATAGAACAGTGGCAACTTAGTGTCCAGACACTCAGTGTCCCAATTTCCGCCGAATCACGCTTTTGCCTCGACACCAGAGCAATATTTTCATTTCTTCGCTCTAGTGTAGAAGCCATGCACGGCGTTGAATTTCGCACTTATAATGCAATATCTCCAAAATTCCGCACAAAGGAATCAGAGCTTCTTGATACTAGGACCCCCTCTGTTTTTATTGCAATATAGGGGATACAAAGTCAAGCTGAAAAAAAAATACTCGCACCACCGATGATTAAACATAGAAAAGTAAACTTCGTCTATTGAATAAAAGAAATAAAGTATCTATTTATACAGACTTTTCATATCGTTTATTCAATAAAATTTAAATTTTCTAGAAAAAAGAATAGATAAAAACTTTTGTAACTAAAATATGTCCTTTCTTTAAATGGATTCTGTGAAATTGATTGATGTACGAATTAGGCAAAAAAATATGAAATATTGTTCAAAAATTTGAACCAAAATATTTTTCTTTTGATATTTAAATAGCATTTGTTTATATAGGTATGGATAAAACACATTTTTTATTTGCTGTGAGCTTCAGATAAACTATTTTCAGTATTTTATTTAAGCGTTCTAGGTTTACATTTTGAAGTGAAAATGAAAAAAAAATCTAATTCTAATTAAAGGCCGTCGTAGCCTAATAATATCTGACTGGCGATCTAAGCGTGATCGTTGTGGGTTCGATCTCTATTCTGAGAATTAATTATTTAAAGGTTCTGGTAAATAAAAACACCAGAAAATTATCGTACATTTCCAGTCTCTTATGTGAGCACAAATAGTTTGAAAATAATGTATAGATTATCATTGATTTATTTAGTGCATTTTTTTATTATAGATTTACATTTTTTTGTTTAGTCAAGTTGTCAAATTACAATGAGTCAGTTTTTTTCTTCAAATTTTAGAAATTGCAATTTTATGAGTAAATATACCTTTGTCAAATCACTATAAAAGAATATTCTCTTTCATGTAGGTTAAAGTTCATAATCGTCGCATTTAATCAACGCCTACCTACCTCATGACGTCATAACGTCTACAAAATTTATATACTCTTATAATTGATTAAAATTTTACAGTAATCTATACTAAAAACTGAATAAAAAACTGAAAAAAAAACTGAATATGAAATCTTAGTTAAGATCTTTATTACAGGTCTCAACAGATGATTAGAGATGTTAAACTTGTCTCCCGTATACCGGAACGTTAATGACGGTGAGAGGACAGTGACGAGCAAGAAGGTCTACTCTAGAAGACCTTGGTATGCCCCACCAGTCGACCCCATAGAGGATATTAAACCAGTCGATCAATATTCAGGTAATTTAATTTTATTAATAGTAATTTATCAACTGCTGATATCATTAAAATTAAAAAAGCAAAATAAAATAAATTAAAATATTACTAAATTAGAAGACTATGTTAAAGTAAATATTACTTAAATAAATTATTACTACTGAAAAAAAATCTATTATTAATATTCGTTTTACCAGTGCAAAAATTTAATATTTTAAAACAACCGAAATATGCTTATATTCGGCCTAAAGTAAATTATATTAACATTCAAATACCAAACCTATTTCTCTCTCTTCTTTTCTGTTCAAAATTTTTTTCAAAGCTTGGAATTTTTTCTTACCCAGTTTACGATCCACCACCTATCGACTACTATGATATATCTGATGGAGATGACCCAGTAACACCCATCCATGTGGAGACCTTAGGCCAAGTGGCATCATCACCTACAGATTCCAGATTCGATCAAACACCTACTACAAGGACAGTTCATGAATTCTCCATCGCCAACTCTATCAATTTGAGAGGTAATGTAAACTTATTAACCTATTCGTATGACGTCATATACTTAATTGCTTGTGTTAAAATAGAACGTTTAATTTGTTTTAAGTAATTATTATATAGAATAGATAATGATAATGAAATTTGTTTATTTTTATAACTTCTTTACAAATTACTAGATCTACCTGTGTGTAATAGACGCGTTGTTATAGTTACGAGAAATCTATAAACTAAGATGAATAAATATGGTCGTTTAGTTATGATTATAGTAAAAAACTTCTTTATGGAGCAATAAAACTTTAAGAAAATATTATTAGCTTCATATACATATATATTACAATTTTCTGTGGAGAAACTATATACATTATGAGTCTATTTTGCATATTTAGGACTTTACAAGATAAATTGTATTGCATTTTGTGGAGTTTTGATAAGAATTTTGTGCTAGCACATAAAGAAAAATAACAAAATATTCTTAGATATCTGGTAAAAGATTTGATGAACTGGATTTATGTAAATAGCTTAGATTAAATCACAACAAAGATTCTAGTTACTTATTTAGACCTAATATAAATATTTACAGTAAAATAGATTAAGGCTAGAAGATAGAAATAGCCTAAGACTTAGAAATAACGCTTTGAAATTATTAATTTTGGTTTAATAAAATCATATTAAAATTGAGGCCATCGTGGCGTTAAAGCCCGTGATTGTAAACACGAAGGTTGTGTGTTTGATTTTTTTAGGGGAAATGAAATATTATTTATTAATATTTCTATTTCCTCGCTGGTAACTCAACACGTAATGGCTCATCCGGCGTAAAGGGGAGAACGGAGTGTCCTAACACTAGTTTACCTACACTTCTATAAGCAGGATACAAAGTGAAACTGAAAAAAAAAGAGAAAAAATATATCAAAATAGAAAATATAAACTAGAAGTATCAAATAGAAATTTAAAATAATGTTTAGACGTTATTATTTAACTATGTGCTGAAATACATTAAGAAACAAATTACATTAAAATAAACGAGGCTATATTAGAATATTTGATAAATGAACTGAAAATTATAGGAGCTTCAAAATTTTCAAGCAAGAGTTCATATGAATATGCAATTTACTTTGATGACCCATTGTTTTGTTTGCACGTTCTGGTTAGGCACGTTTTACATCGTTCTCTATACACAAAGAATATAATTTATTTAGTGTATATACTTAATGGAATATAATGGCGTTAATTCAAGTTGTTTTAATTATTAAATTGAGGTTTTTATTATTGCATTAGCACAGTGGTAAAAGCGTTAGACTGTAAATGCCATAGTTGTGAGTTTAATTCCTACTCGGGTATTATTCATTAATATTTTTATTTTTTCGCTCTGGTAAAAATTCAAGGTACGGCGTTGAGCTCCGTCATTTAAGACAACCTGTGGAGAAAGGAGTGTTGCAGAATGCGGAATACAGTGTTAAGCTGAAAAAGAAAATATTTTTAACATTCATATAAATATTATAGATTCCGGAAATAATAAATGAGGACATATTTAATAATATAAAAAAATAATGAAATATAAATTTACAAATACCATAATTCTAGATTAATATTATTATTTTAATACCTTCTTTAGCTGTAGATATTACTTTTTCATATTTTGTTTTCAAAGCGTACCTAATGAGAGTCGTAAAATTTTGATGGCACCTTCTTTATTTTGCGACATTATT
This sequence comes from Heliconius cydno galanthus, assembly GCA_036379175.1. Lineage (NCBI taxonomy): Eukaryota > Metazoa > Arthropoda > Insecta > Lepidoptera > Nymphalidae > Heliconius > Heliconius cydno. The sequence goes on from JAKRZM010001277.1 coordinate 5,005, forward strand.
ATGAACGGAATAATCTCTAAGGTGACTTGGAAATAAATAGCAAAAATGCTATAAAAGCTTTTTCTTTTTTTTTCTTTTGCTAGAGATTTCGGTGAAACTATATTTTCGTTAAGAAATGAAATATTTGATACTTTCATTCTAGCGTCGTTCTTCTCTTTTATTTCTATGTTCATATCATGTTTCTTAGCGACTTGTGAGGTAAAAAAGCTTATCACAAGAATAAATAATAATTTATTCACAGACGATTTTGACTATAAATTATTTATTCAAAATTGTTTAAATTAAATATTATTTTCGGTAAAATATGTTGAAAATGTTTCTCTTACACAGAAATTTCTTAATTTTAGAAATAGACCTTTTTGATTTCTTTCTTAACAAGTTGAACGAGCCCTATCGAGCCATTAAAAAACTGGTCAATAAACTAATAACTGAATAAAATAAAAGTAACATTAACATTTATCAATGAACGTCACGTTATATTGCAGTTGTATAAATATAATAGCTATATAATATAAAAATTATATAGCTATTATATCATCATATCATATATAAAAAATAAACCAATATAAACAAGATTGGACCATTTTAACTTTTTAATTATATGTTATTTATTATATATCCTATTATATATTTTTCTAGATCCGTCTCTTAGATGTGCGCTGACTATAATAGTTTTTATTATCTAAAATTGAAGCTAAGGTTTGTGAAAAATAAATTATACCTCACCAAACGAAAGTAAGGCGAACGGATAGTGCTTGGTCGTAAAAGTTTTTTCTCCTGTTCCAAAATTCATGGCTTCACGTTTATATCGGCCATTTTATTTACCTTAATACTCACTCAGGTAAAGTGAAGAAGCGTGTTAGGACATTCTATAAAAATCTACGCGTGAATACGATATTTGCAAATAAAAAATATTAATCATTTGAAGTTAGTCGTGGCGCAGGGTAAGGGCGCACAAAATATGACTATATACGCGATAAGTTAAAAAATCAAATTAAATCAATTTCAGGCTTTATGCCGCATACAGTAGGGTAGTGTTAAAACACTCCGTTCCCCACTTTCTGCCGAATTCTGGAGGCATTGCGTGTTGAGTGGTTGAACTCAACGCCGCGCTTTACCTCGGCACCAGAACAAAGAAAAATATACGGGGATCGAACCCACAACCAGTCGGTTTTAACGTAAGTTTTAATTTAAGTCACACTTTTGGTAAATCATACAAATCTTAGTTATTAATTTTCTATTTGAAAACATAGATGATATGTAATTATTACTTCTTACTATGCCATTTATATAAAAATACTATATAAATAATTTGAAAATAAAATAAAAATATTTTTATTTCTAACAGAGGTAGTCCTAGTAGCACTAGGAGGGGCTGGCGCAGCAGTAGTGTTGTTGATCGTGATGGCGGGAGTCTTCTGTGCACGCAGACGCAAGAACAGCCCAAGTCCTGTACCCTCCCCACCGATATTGGTGTATCCTCCTCATGATATTGCGGCGTCTTGTTACTTGTAAGTATTGAATGCTAACTCCTTGTCTCTTCTTCTTCTTCTTACGAAACGGTCTAGGCTTCTAATAAATTATTACTATTATTATTATATAAGCATAAGTTTAGCTACGTTCAGTTTAAATTTCATGAACAGGGAACTTAGTGTTCCCCATTTTCAAGATTCAATCAAACGTTACAATTGAAATAACATTTTAAATATACAAAGATTTATCAGATAATATGTTTTTGAAATATTCTACGAGAAATATAGGTAGATGAGAAAAGATGTAATCAATCGATCTTCTTTGTGTTTTCTCTATTCTATCTGACATTAGCAGAGCTACAAATGACACACTTTAAAACATTGTACTGTAAAAGTTAAGAAGTTAAAAGTATTAGAAAGTCTATCTACTGCAATTGTGGTATCCCTCCTTTAAATTATTTTTCAAAAAAAAAAGTCAGCTTCACGCTGTCTCCACACACAGCAGGGTAGGCAGAGGGAACCTAGTGATAAGAGAGAACAGATCTCCACTTTCTGCCGAATTCTGGAGGCATTGCGTGTTGAAATTATTTTTCAGATTTTTTTTCTATTTAAAGGAAAAGGCCAATAAATCTTAGACACTGGCTTCAAATATATTTAACGGTTTGCAAAAACAGATTACAACTGTATATTATAACAAGTACGTATTTGCTTAAGGCATGTTAACGTTTTCTTATTATTACACATTTATCATGTATGACAAAATATACACGAAGAACAACTGTTGACGTAAATTTTAGTGTGTGCTATATTTTAAACTTATTTTTTATAATAGTTTTTATATATTATACCAGAATGAGAAGAAGAAAGAGATTTACATGATATGGTTGAAGCTGTACAAAATTTATTTCATTGAATAATTAAATTAATTAACTTGACTTAACTTTTATAATTGGAGGAAACCAAATAGTATTCCTAGTGTATTATAATCGCACTAATCATCGTTCATCGTCTAATTGACGTCATCAGAATTCCATATATAATTAATACTTACCAATCACTTAAACCACATTGACTTCAATAATTAGAGACAGATTAATTTGTATTATATATATTTGAAGTTAACTTCCATAATAATACTTAATTGGAAGACAGTCGTCAAGGCAGTTTGTTCAGTCCTGATCGATGATGATGATGTCATCATGGCTCAATTAGGAGGATTTTAAATATTTGATAAAATAGTAATACAAAAAATATGTAGGGGGTTGGTACCCAATTTTCGCCAAATATCCAAATAGTAGAGTAGTAGACTATAAGTGGATCTAAGAGAGAGATTGCTTATGACTGGAAACGTGATGGAATTTACCACTCACAGAGATGATTTATTTTATCTCATTGTTTTGGTGAACAGAACGGCGTTGTGTTCCGCCATTTAATACATAATATTTCGAATTTGATCGAAAAGAGTCTTGACAGTGAGTTCTCTTTGCCAAACCTACAAGCAAGATAAAGCGTGAAGCTAAAAAATTATCTATGGAACCACTAGTACAAATTTAGCTATATTAAATTCGTACTAGTTTCAGTCAAAAATTATCTTTCACTTACTAAATCTACTGTATAAGGCAAATATTTTAATAATTAATATAGATTTTAATAATTAAAGCTAATATAATTAAAACGAAATCGCATTAAAATCTAACTCAAAAATAATTAAAAGATTTATTTGAGGGCCATTTATTAGCATGTACACGTAATTTCTAATTTGTTTCCGTCGAGGACTTTTCCGGGAAAAAGTTAAGTTAAGCAATTCTAATTAAATATAATTTTTATTTAAGGGATGGTAGGGAAGGTGATTATTTTTATTGAATTATGAACAACTTGACATCGTAATTTATTTTCATTTAGTAGGGTAGTAGTGCTGTAGAGATAGTAAAATTTGTAATAAATTTTATTATTGAAAGAAAAATATTAGTATTTTCATTTCTTCGCTCTGGTACTCAACCACCACTCAACACCTGCCCTGGAAAAAATCAACGGAAAGTGGAAAACGGAATGTCTTAACACTAGGTTCCTTCTGTTAAGGTAAAGTAACCAATAGACGAGGTCATATAAAAAATTGAGTTTTCTGCTGATATAGTAATTATTAGAATCCTATTACATATTTTTTTATTCACAATATTAGTAAGATACTTTAGTAAAAAATAAAAAAATATTCTTTTTTGTATTGATATGGATCCTTCGCAGAAAACAAAGCGTGACGCCCATTATTATCATTCTACACGAATTTCTGAAAATGGGAACAAAAAGAAAAGGAAAAGGTCGGACAGTTTCGTAACTCCATCCTCGCCGTCTACCTCATTAGCGATAGAACACGAACAAATGTTCCTTTTAAAAGTATCAAAGTTAATTTTAGTAACGAGTGTAATTTTTTTTTAATAATATCTTTGTATAGGTACTTTAGTTGGGTTCAAATTTGTTTTTGGAAATTAGATTTTGTTTTTAAAATTGGCTTTTTCTTGGTGAATTTACCGTTTTTGTATTACAAATGAAATTAAATTAAAAATTTGGCATATATCTGCAAAATCAAAGTTTTCTTAGCATTTATTAAAAGTGATTATTCACATTCATCTTATTGAAGCCACTGCTTTACGCTACTTTTTAAACACATAAATATATAGAAAAAAATTCCAAAGCCCTCATAATTAAAAAGATATTGAAGATTCTTTTTACAAAATCTTTCAAAAGGGCAAACTTTGCTTATTCAGAATGTGTTTTTGAACGGAGTGCTCTAACACTAAATTCTTTATTAATTTCTTTTAGGAAATATGTGAATGTAATTTTCTAATTTCCATTTCTTAACTTATAACCACCTTTCGCAATGACGTACCAAACTCACGTTACTGATTACAACGTACTTCAATATACGGTATATTCGTGAACTATCATCATTTTATAATGATAGTACTAGTTATAATTATTTCATGTCACGCACAAACGTGACATTATAATATAGCTAACCTAAAAATACAAATATAAATAAATTTTAATTTAGTAATAGTTTGTTTCTACCACAAGTTTAAATATTACTTATAGAAATCTNAGTATGACAAAATATACACGAAGAACAACTATTGACATAAACTTTAGTGTGTGTTTTATTTAGAACTTATTTTTTATAATAGTTTTCATATATTATACTAGAATGAGAAGAAGAAAGAGATTTACATGATATAGTTGAAACTATGCACAGTTTATTTCATTTAATAATTAAATTAATTAACTTAAACTTAACTTTTATAATTGGAGGAAACCAAATAGTATTCCTAGTGTATTATAATCGCACTAATCATCGTTCATCGTCTAATTGACGTCATCAGAATTCCATATATAATTAATGCTTACCAATCACTTAAACCACATTGACTTCAATAATTAGAGACAGATTAATTTGTATTAAATTTGAAGTTAACTTCCATAATAATACTTAATTGGAAGCCAGTCGTCAAGGCAGTTTGTTCAGTCCTGATCGATGATGATGATGCCATCATGGCTCAATTAGGATGATTCTGAATATTTGTGTTAAATAGTAATACAAAAAATATGTAGGGGGTCGGTACCCAATTTTCGCCAAATATCCAAATAGTAGAGTAGTAGACTATGAGTGGATCTAAGAGAGAGATTGCATATGACTGGAAACGTGATGGAATTTACCACTCACAGAGACGATTTATTTTATCTCATTGTTCTGGTGAACAGAACGGCGTTGTGTTCCGCCATTTAACACACAATATTTCGAATTTGCCAAACCTACAAGCAGGATAGAGCGTGAAGCTACAGAATTATCTATGGAACGAGTAGTACATTTTTTACAAATTTAGTTATTTATTTAATTTATACTAGTGATTACAGTCAAAAATAATCTTACACAACACAAAATCTACTGTATCAGGCAATTATATTAATAATTAATGTAAATTTTAATAATTAAAGCTAATAATAAAACGAAATCGCATTAAAATCTAATTCAAAAATAATTAAAAGATTTGAGGGCCATTTATTAGCATGTACACGTAATTTCTAATTTGTTTCCGTCGAGGACTTTTCCGGGAAAAAGTTAACTTAAACAGTTCTAATTAAATATAATTTTTATTTAAGGGATGGTAAGGAAGGTGACTATTTTTATTGAATTATGAACAACTTGACATCGTAATTTATTTTCATTTAGTAGGGTAGTAGTACTGTAGAGATAGTAGAATTTGTAATAAATTTTATTATTGAAAGAAAAATATTAGTATTTTCATTTCTTTGCTCTGGTACTCAACCACCACTCAACACACAAGCCCTGGGAAAAATCGACGGAAAGTTGAAAACGGAATGTCTTAACACTAGGTTCCTTCTGTTAAGGTAAAGTAACCAATAGACGAGGTCATATAAGAAATTGAGTTTTCTGCTGATATAGTAATAATTAGAATCCTATTACATATTTTTTTCTTCACAATATTACCCTACACTTTAGTAAAAAATAAAAAAATATTCTTTTTTGTATTGATATGGATCCTTCGCAGAAAACAAAGCGTGACGCCCATTATTATCATTCTACACGAATTTCTGAAAATGGGAACAAAAAGAAAAGGAAAAGGTCGGACAGTTTCGTAACTCCATCCTCGCCGTCTACCTCATTAGCGATAGAACACGAACAAATGTTCCTTTTAAAAGTATCAAAGTTAATTTTAGTAACGAGTGTAATTTTTTTTTAATAATATCTTTGTATAGGTACTTTAGTTGGGTTCAAATTTGTTTTTGGAAATTAGATTTTGTTTTTAAAATTGGCTTTTTCTTGGTGAATTTACCGTTTTTGTATTACAAATGAAATTAAATTAAAAATTTGGCATATATCTGCAAAATCAAAGTTTTCTTAGCATTTATTAAAAGTGATTATTCACATTCATCTTATTGAAGCCACTGCTTTACGCTACTTTTTAAACACATAAATATATAGAAAAAAATTCCAAAGCCCTCATAATTAAAAAGATATTGAAGATTCTTTTTACAAAATCTTTCAAAAGGGCAAACTTTGCTTATTCAGAATGTGTTTTTGAACGGAGTGCTCTAACACTAAATTCTTTATTAATTTCTTTTAGGAAATATGTGAATGTAATTTTCTAATTTCCATTTCTTGACTTAACCACCTTTCGCAATGACGTACTAAACTCGCATTACTGATTACAACGTACTTCAATATACGGTATATTCGTGAACTATCATCATTTTATAATGATAGTACTAGTTATAATTATTTCATGTCACGCACAAACGTGACATTATAATATAGCTAACCTAAAAATACAAATATAAATAAATTTTAATTTAGTAATAGTTTGTTTCTACCACAAGTTTAAATATTACTTATAGAAATCTTTAAGTTATAGTATGAAGATTTCTATGGTTTCTGCTATAGAAATCGACAAATATACGAGTAAGTTCTATGAGGCCAATCGTGGCGTAAGGGCGGAAATGTTTGATTGTAAATGCGACTCGTTGTGAGAAAGGAAATCGAGGAAATAAAATATTTATGTAAATTTATAATTTCATTTCTACACTCTGGAGTATTTACATTGTAAGGCAATAGTTGTCGGATCAATTCCCACCAGAGAAACTCTCTCTCTGGTACCAAGACAATAAGTGCAGCGTTCAGTTCCGCCACTCAACGTGCAATATCTCTAGAATTCAATGGAAAATAGACATATCTACTCTGCGGTGTGCGTGACACAGCTATAAAAAAATTAAAAACAATAAAATAGCATACTTGATGAATTAAATAGTCAGTTGTGAAATAAATTAACCTTTTAAGGATTTACGAACAACTAACTTTCAATAAACTTGTTACCCGCTGTATTTTAAGAGACTCTAAACAAAGTTGTCCCTTTTGTTCCTCTTATTACATTATTAACGAATTAATGCTCGCTTATCAATAATTTATAACGTAAAACGTTTTTACTCGTTCCCCTAGGGATCCCCGAAAATCCTCTTTCAGTACTTCTTTACACTCCCCAAGGAGTTAAATGCCAAATTTCAGCTTTTCATGTCTAGTAATTTCTGTATTAGCATTGCTCTGTCTGTCGCTTAACAACAGAAGAGTTATAAAGATAACTATGAAATGTAAAATGACGTCATTCGTTCTTTCTTTGTATTTTTAACTTAATACATTTAGTTTGCATTTGATAATATTTTTTTATCTCCTCAAAAGTAATTACTGTAACAAAATTTAAATTTAATTACACAAGTACAAAATTGATAATATTTAACCGAAAATAACATTCATAGATTCAATAAAGGTTCTGTAATAGTTTTCCCAAAGCTTTTCCGTTTATATTTCCCCAAAGAATCAACATTGTCAATTTAGGCGCTTTATTCTTCGTGTTTCCGGTTATCTATCTATCTAGCTATCTATCTCTCAGTCACTCAAAAACAAAATACTTTTATTTATTTAAATATAACTTTAACAAAACCTAAGAAAAAAGTATCTTAACAATGAATTATCTCGCTACCTTATTAAACGAAAAGAAAAGCGGGCAGATAATAGAAGTTACAAATATTTATTGAAAAATTATATTAAAATTATGCGAATATCGAATCAAATAATCGAACTCATAATTTCCCTCAGAGCTGTACAATTCTATATTAACGAACCATAAATATTTTTTCTTCATTTTCACGCTATATCCCGCATGTAGCAGATTAGACAGAGGCGTTAATACATCCAGTTCCCCACTTTTCGTCGTATTTTCGAGGCATTGTGTGTAGAGTGGCGGAACTTAACGCCGCGCTTTTCCTTGATACCAGAAGGAAGAAGTTAAAATACTAATAAATAAAAATTCATTCCCCCGAGTAGGACTTGAATTCAAAACCATCGATTTACAGTCACATGCTGCCTCTGCGCCATAACGGCCTCAAAACTATGTTAAAAATAACATAATAAAGATTAACTAAATAATTAAATCCCACCAGGACCAAAGAAGTGAACTTCTCGTTGCCGACATTACGCTCGTCGTCGCTCGGGGAGCTGCGTGACGTCAGCGTATCGAGCCTGAACAGTGACGTGCTGTGCCCGCCCACCACGTCGCAGTACCGTTCCAATTCATTCAGTAAGTGACAATTATTTACTAATTAAACAATAAACCAGACCATAAACCACTGTATGTATATTTGAGTTAATTGTATGAAAATAAATTAATAATGTCACAGTTAACTAACTATACCTGTATTACAGTATTATCTATATTATTATTAACTTTAATTCGAACTTGAGATTCTCTAGCTTTTACGAAAGTTTTTTTTTTTACAATTTATATTCAAAATAAAATCTTTTATAATACAGTTCTTAACTAAAGTAATTCTTATCAAATTTTAATTTAATGTATTCGATATCCTTAATTATAAAAATATTTTTTAAATTAAAGCATATGTGTGGGTTCGATTCCTACTATACAATATTTAATATTTTTTAATTTTTTCGCTCTGGTATCGAAAGAAAGCGAGGCATTGAATTTAGCCGTTCAACATCCAATGCCTGGAGAATTCGGTGAAAATTGGGGAATGGAAGTATTTCAATGGAAAAAGAGGGTATTAACACTAGGTTCCCACGTACCTACCCTACTATACAAATAATACAAAAATATAACTATATATTTCATGGTACCATATACCATTATCGAATTAACGAAAAAAGAACACATAATTGACTATTTCCAAAGTAAATGATCCTTAGAAAGTCTCTTAGGGAATGGTAAGCCGGAGGTCGTGCTTATTAGCGAGATACGTAAGAAGTCATCTTCCATTATCCGATTAATGTCGCTTGCGAAAGCTTACCTGTACGAAAAAAAATCGAGAAATTACTGTTTATTTCGTGTTAATATATTTGTTACCGGAAATCTAAGTACTTTTGTCGGTAAAATATACAAATAAATAAATCAGTTTCACGCTGAATCTCGCATACAGCAGGATAGGCAGCCGTTTTGCGCGGGATATAAGCTGCGATAATTAGTATGAAAAGACGGAAAAAAATAACCTACTTCGAATTTATCATCGTCTAAATTAAATGAAAATTAATATGATTTTTGATGTTAATATTACTTTAGACTTTATTATAAAATTTTCACACAAGGTGGGAAATTCACAATGAGCAAATATTTTATATTATAAAACTTACTTAATAAAAGTTGTAACAATTTAAGACAGTTATTTTAAATTAAGTAGACACGGTGTAACTTTTACGTATATGTATTTATAATTTAATTAAATTGTAATTTCATTATTTTACTAACCTATTCTATTAATAAAATAAGGAAAATCCATTTTGTATAATATCTTAATAACGTCCCAGGCGTAGCGACTGTTCTACGGCTGTCGGAAGCTATGATAGCAATTTTCATTGACGTTAAACATCCCGCTCCGTGGTCTTTATCTAAAGGCAACGGCACTTTAACTAATCTAGAAAATACAAAACAAGCTTCGATATAATTCAGAATTATAGAAATCAAATCAAATATGATGTCAATTTTAATTATTCAAAATACATTTTTTTGTTTTCTGTGACTGTGAACGTGACAGGTTATGCGTTCGATTCCCACTCGAAGAAATTAAATATTTAATGTTTCCCTTTCTTCGCTCTGTCGAGGCAAAATGCGGCGCAGAATACCGCCACTCAACACGTAACACCTCCATAGTTCGGCGGAAAATAGAGAAAATACCCTGCGATTTGCGGGATAAAGCGTGATAATATTCTTATCTTTATTGCTTGAAATATATTATTTTTAAATACTATTTTTATAGTGAAAACGATGCTGTGTGCGGGATACAGTGTGAAGAAAAATAAAATATTTTAATTTAAATTCAAACATTACGGCAGTTAATCTATCTGATGAAACCCAGCTCATAGAAAATATTTAAGTACTGATGTAAACTGTCAGAATTTCTTATTTGTATTACGTAGGTAAAACCCTTTCGCGACTTTACAATAAATATTATTTTATATATGTAGGTATAGTATTAATTTATATAATAATATATATCCTGCTGAAATTAGATATTCTATTGTTCTATTCTAGTGTTAAGACACTCTGCTCCCCATTTTCATTTCCTGGCTCTGGTACCCCCCAGAAACCTCCAGAAGCGGAATTCTTCCTAGACGACTAATTTCCAAATGTTATTTTATAATGAAAACATATTTCATGATTAAAATGAGCAAGGTGTGTATAATTTCCCGACCACATGAAGGTAGCCCCAAGAGATTTACTTCACTTAGTTTGACATTACACCAGACCCATGTTGCTTTAATATTATATTCTAACATATTAAAAATTTAATCTTTATATTACTAAGTATTTATAAAAAAATATTAAACTTTTGTTTGGAAGATTATTTTTGTTTTTTCTTTGTTAAGTAATGAAGAAAATCCATATAATATATCCATATTTGTTAGAAGTACAGCTTCTTGCTGTATTCCTCACACAGCAAAGTAGGCAGAGGGAACATTTTCCGCCGAGTTCTGGAGGCATTTCGTGTTGAGTGGCAAAACTCAACACTACACTTTGCACACGAGAGCAAAGAAATTAAAATATTTCATTTTTTCGAGTGGAAATCGAACCCACGGCGTGTCGCGTGTACAATTCTGCCCCTGTACTTCATATATAAGCAGCATCTGTCTATGTCAGTGTGACCTTTAGTCCCTAACGCTTTACTAAGCGCTTTATCAAGAAAAATGACAAAATTATGTTACGGAAAATTGTGAAAATGAGAATATTCGATAAAGCCATGCTTTACGTTATATTTTCGATTATACTTTTTAATATACGAGTTAAGAAATATTGCTTTTTTTTCTAGGCTAATGCTAGTTGTTATATCCTACCTAATTCGAACAATCTAATTCAATTCTAACTTAACTTTATTTTTTTTTATATTATAAGTTCAACGAAGTTTAAATATATTTTTTGAGTTTTATTTCTTTTTTATTTAAGATTTAAACCCACTATCACTTACAAAAATTTAATTTCATAAATTACTATATACAAGCATTTCGTTAGCTAAAATGTCTTTTTTTCTTATTGTAATTTTCAAATAAATTTCCGATTTACGTTATGTGAAATTTCTAAATGCCACGCCCGAATGACGCACCTGTAGTACAATACATCGTTTTGTTGCCACTAGAGAGCCTGCTCCATTAGGATTCAAATTTAATAGGATTCCATTCCTTTTTTGCCAACAGATAATAAAATTGTTCGTTTAAAAACGGATTTTTTAACTATAATAACGGCCGTTAGGGAGCTTTTTTTTACTTCTCTAAGGTAATACAAGGGTCATAATCAGAAAAATTGACATTTTCGAATTCATAACGTAACTGATAAGTAACAATACTGATAATGTTAGTTACGAAACTAATGACATAAGGCATTATACACAACAAAATAAGGATATTATATGAATAAAACTATTGTTTTTTTTTAAATTAATGAGACACAGATAAAAATTTTAAAGATTCATCGTTGAATTAACAGATTATAAATGTAAGAAGAAAACATAAAAAACTGACAATATTAACAATATAATAATGCTAGTTCTTAACGTAATAAACTTATATTTCTAGTTAGAGATCACAAAGTTAATGATAAAATTATATCGACTTTAAAATATATCAAAATTTGAGTCGTTATCACTGGAATTAAGTTTCATTCTTTGTAAGTGTTTATTCCACATATCTCCATATTTAATATTTTGATCTTTTTAAGACGTTCTCTATATCTTTTATATCTTTCTTCATTTGACATAGGAGCCATGACGCTATTATATATAATAAATATTTATCAAAAAATTGTAATCATGAAATCACAATTAATTTTAGGAAGATTAAAAAAATGTTTTTAACTAAATCGTTTAAGCTGTTTCTGAGATTAGTGTGCACAAACACATAGACAAACACGCAAATAAGGAATAAACTTAAAAATAATTATTTTTGGTTACTTTACGTTATGAAAAGTCACTAATAGTTTTTTTCATAAGCCAGCAATTTTTTTTTCTTATATACATATCTTCCATATACAAGCACCGGTTCGTTACAACTTTATTATAAACATATATAAGAAAACATTAGTAACGTAATTGTGAACTAGGCTTCATATTTTCTCAGTTTCGTTACGTAACGAAATATAAC
>JAKRZM010001277.1:23270-81245 GCA_036379175.1 Heliconius cydno galanthus
TAGAATTCACCCCCTAAGGGTGCAAATAAGGGGTTCAAAGTTTGTATGGAAAAATCTTTAAATCGCCACCGATTTTTATAAAATTTGAAATTTAGACCCTTAAAAATATTTCAGTGAACATATGTTTCGTGGTTTATTAGAATTCACCCCTAAATACGTAAGCGAAGCTGCGCGCGTCCGCTAGTTAAATAATAATTTTAATCTACAATTATATTAAGTTTTCACGTTGTTCCACTCTTATATTTAAAGTCCTTTGTTTTATCAAATATTGCCTGTAAGAGATTGCTTTGAGCAAAAAGGCCGCCTTTACGGCCTGTTCCTGCCATACATGTTTTTTTCTATTTTCTCTGCTATTTTTTTTTAATTATTATTTTTATGCAATAAAATATAATCTAGTCTATCTAATATAATAATTGTATCAATTTTTGTGTCCTATAAAATAAACATTGTTAAGCAAAAGTTAATTAATCTCGTCAACAATCGACGATTACGATCGAAATTAATTGATTCAGTAACAGTATGTCACTATCGAATTACATCGTGATTAAAGTTTATGCACATAATTGTAAATTACTTTTTTATTTTACTAAAATAATATTTTCATAAAATAGAGAACTCGAATTCAAACATTAAATATTATAATTTATTAAAAATACATTTGAAAATTTTGAATAAAGGTGTTGAAATTTACAAACTGAATGGTTAATAAAACATTTTCCAAATTCTTCTAAAACTAATATGATTTTCTTATCTTTTTCATTAGAAATATTTACTAATTATGCTATTATATATTTCAAACGGTCGTTCATGAATTTTTGAGTTCAAAAGCTTTTACAGGCGGCATTAAAAATGTATAGTAAAGTTAACAAATCACTTTATAATGATTTAATCAGATATCAAAATCGAAACCTAGTGTTAAGTCACTCCGTTCCCCATTTTCGGCCAATTCTAGAATCACTGCGTGTTAAGTGACAGAACTAAACGCCGCGCTTTGCTTTAATACCAGAGCGAAAAAATTAAACATAAATTAAAATAAATATTTCGTTCCCTTGAATGGGAATCGAACCCACCACACCACCCCCACACATTATTGTTTATAAATGAGTGGGTGAAACAATAAAATTATATATAGCCCGTTATGACGTAGGTTCGTACATTTATCTATTGTTTATTTTATTTCAAACACTGACAAGAAATGTCATGTCAGTGTTTGAAACAGAATGCCATTTCCTGCTCGAATTCGAGATATTGCGTTTTGTATTGTGAAATTCGATGCCAGTTTTTATTTTACCAGAGAAATTTAGTTAAAAATATATTTTTAGCTTCACGATTTATCCCGCAAGTAGGCAGAGCGAACTCGGAAACCTAGTGTTCATATACTCTGTTCTTCGTTAAGACACTTTCATTTCCCATTTTCCTTAATTCTTGAAGCATTGTCTTAAGTGCCAAAAATCTATTTCTTTCATATATTTAGCAACCAATTTTCATTCGACCACGTCTACGGGAATACTTTGTATGCTTTATATATGCTTTATAGTGTAAAGTTAAGGTCGTGAAGTTCTCCATACTCGTTCCTTCAATTCCTTAGAGACTACCACGTAGTCTATAACGTAAGGCATAGAGACAGAAATTCTTTTATAGAACTACTTGTACCTGAAGTTTAAACAAAAATTTAAACTTTCTATAATTAAAGTTCGTGGGAAATCATTATTATTAAAAATGTGAATATACGTTTGTCTGTTACGCTTTCCTGCTAAAATTACTCAACCGATTATTATGAAACTTCGTACATATATTTTTCGAGGTATTAAAAAGGACATAGGATACTTTTTAATAAAAATTATACAATTAAAAAAATCCTTTAGTTATAATATAAAAAAGGTTTAAGCGGGCGAAGCCACGATTGAGTCTCTAGTTTTATTACAACTTATTAATAACAAATATCTTATATAATATTATTGCTTATACTTAAGGGTTAAAATTATTTAAATTTAACTATATAAGTTCATATACATAGATATATCGAATAATTAAGGCACGTTCATACTAATGAAACTGAGATAGTGTTGATTGCATGCTAGATGACATTGTTAATTTCGTTTTATAGCCATCAACCGGTTAGTTACTCCGTAGTTTAGTTCCAGTCGGGATTTTAACATTTATTACTTACTCTGCCCTCCCTGGAGATTTGTGCTTAGATAAAGGCTTAATTACTAAATTTGTATTTAAATTCATAAAAAAATTATGACTTGAATAAAAAAATATACAGGTAAAATTTAAAATCTATTCATTGTTACTAGTGGCTGTAATGTTAAAATTTTTGGTTTCAAGAGATGCTTCTAGAATTGTATAGTTTTAGAGTAACAAGCAATGCCTAGAGTCTGATTGTAAGCGTGACAGATGTGGGTTCGATTCCCCCTTGAAGAAATTATTTATTTTCATTTCTTCTTTTTGGTAAAAAGACATAGTAAGGCAATCAGTTTCGCCACTCCACAGCTAATACCTCGAAATTCCCTCATTGTTCATAATGAAATATTGTTTTAACACTAGGTTCCTTCTGGAAGAAACACGATGAGATAGCGCGAAGCTCGACAAAAGAATAAGCGATCCAAAATCTCATCTTAAATTTAGATTCTACCCACTTATTGAAATAAGAGATTGACTATGAAGAAATAAAAATACATTTTTGTTTTCAATTTACTCAATAATATGAAAAAATGAATTGAAAGTATTAAATATTTTATTTTTTCGAGTGGGAAACGAACCCGCTACCGTCGTATTTACAGTCGCCCCTACGCCTACGAAAACGAATAATATTAAAACAGAATAGAATTTCTTTTTATTTTTAATAGGCTAGTAGCGTATTACTTTTTAAAATAAAAAGATTAAACATGAAAAGGTTAGCTTCAATTTCGATTTGTATTAAATGCCTAATTTATTCCAATTTGGCCTGTAATAAAATCTTATTGTTTCAGTTCTATATTATAAAACCACATTATAATAGTAGTTGTTTAGATTTACTTTGTTTTAGGTAGTATTTTATAACATATTTTATGATACTAAGCTTTTCTTTTTATCCAGCTTTACACTGTATCCCACATATTGCAGGGTTGGCAGGGGGAACTTAGTGTTAAAACACTCCGTTCTCCACTTTTCACTGAGTTGAGTGGCGTTATTCAACTTTTATGCTTAGATTTATTTTTATAAATATGCTAAGACGTATACATGATATCTAAGCAACTGTTTTTATTATTTATGGGCAGTATTCTCTAGAGAAATCATTTATTATCAATATTTAATGATTATAAATTTGCCAGACAAAACAGATTGCAAATTTTAAAATGTAATGTAAAATGTCTATAATATTATATTATGTACCTATAAGAATTCCCCTTTCCATACATATAACTTGAAGGGAAGGCAGAGGGAACCTAGGGTAAGTCGTGCCTCAGGAGTACAAGTGTGTGACTGTAACCCTGACTATTTATTTCCTCGAGTAGGTTCGATCCCCACTCGAGGAAATAAAATATTTATTGGCTCTGGTGATTGGTGGCAAAGCGCGGCGTTAACAATAGGGTCCCTCTGCCTATCCTGCTGTGAGCCGGATACAGAGTGAAGCTGATAAATTAACTGTATTTAGAAGTTCCCTTACTTTACGATGGAACCTAATTGAGTAAACTAACAAAAACCAAAAATACAAGCTCCTATATTAAAAGTTACAGTTGTAATTCTAGTATAACTTTAAATAATATATATTATTCACAAACTAAATTTATACATACTTTGATCTTTCTTATAGAGTGTTTTATTGAATTTAACTTTTTTGAATATTTTAAAACTATTTTTTAGTTAGAATTTCTTCATTCGTGACCTTTACATTTAATTTCTTTAAAGCATTTTAATATTAATGGTAATATAACTAACGTAAGCCATAACTAAGAAATTTGCATAGGAATAATTCATGAGGTATTCATATTATTATTACTGCTTATATTCGCTGACGTAGGAATACTTCTTACTAATATTATAAATGGGAAAGTTTGTCAGGGTTACTCTTATACATAGAAACTACTGGATAGGCTACAATTTTTGTAAATATACGATACTATTAAGCGGGCGAAGCCGCGTTTCCATTACTATTATATATATAAGATTAAGGTCTAAACAATGGAATTTATATGGAAGTACTTACAGACGGGCAAAGAAAATAAGAATGGATTGTCATTGTGCCTACCGCTTGGGAAATAGCAGAATAAACGTTTTTGTCCTAACGAAAATGCAGAAGTTAATTTATTTTTTTATTTTCAGCCAACACTACCGATTTGGGTGTCCTGGACCCTTCGCTGTATAAGGCAGACTGCTTAGTTGAAGATCAGCTGTGGCCTGAGGGACATGTGGTATATTATATTTTATATAAATTTAAACGAATATTTATTATTTATTTAAAATCAAATTATGATTAAAACTTTTAAGTATCATAAAGGTAAGAAGTATGTACAAATGTTATGTACATATGATGACAAGAAAGTTCCATTTCAAATTATAAATTATTTTATCATGGTAATTGGAGGCATTACGTGTTGAGTGGTAGAACTAAACGCCACCGCGCTTTTCCTCAACAACAGAACGAAGAAATAAGATGGAATCCTCGAGTGGGATCTAACCACACAACCAGTCGCGTCTATAGTCAAGTCATACACTTATGGCTCTGCGCCCTAACTAACCTTACATATGTTACGAGTATTATTGTACCTAGTATATTCTACTAAATGTACATATAAATTACCTACAAGAATATTTAAATTATTATATTATTTTCCACGTATATATCAATCATTATAATTAATTAGCTGAAAGAGACTGCTTAAATCTCGTATATTTTAACGCCATTAAGCAAAATTTCCATGAATATTTATAACTACAATTCACCCCTATAGAATGTCAAGACTTCTTGTTTCTTATCAAATTATTATTGTTTTACTTAGAATAACTGTAATAATTAAAAGTATATTTTTCACTCCTGTTTCGATACTTTTCGTTCAAGATATTTTATGTGAATTCTAAATTCTAAGGAAGAAACTTATTTGTATGTAAAACATAATCATAAAAATTTAAGATATGAACCAGAGCTAAAATGGACTAAATTGTCGTGTTATTAGCCCTTGAGCAATATTTCTTTGAAATACGTAATTTTTTTATATGTTTTTGGAATACTATTATTATAATGGACTTAAAGAAAAATGTAGAATTAATTATGTAAAATATTTATAGATTCATTCTAAAAATTTTTAGTCTATAACAATTTTTGATTTATTCATTTCATTTATTATTTAAGTCTATTAAAAACTTCTTTATCAGATCAATTTATAAATAAAGAACTTCAGACCAGAGGGCAGTTGGGGTTCAGTGGTAAAAGCACGCGACTGTAAACGACAGGCTGTTAATTCGATCGCGAATATTTAATATTTTAATTTCTTAGCTAAGGTAACGAGACAACGTGCGTTGTTGATTTCTGAGTTCACAACTCAAAATACAATGCCTCCAGAATTCGGCAGAGAGTGGAGAACGAAAACATTTTAATGGGAACCCTGTATTTAGTATGTGTGGGATAGCGTGACGCTAAGAAAAAAAAATAAAAACTTAAAAGTAATAAAACGTAAGGCTCCGTACATTCGTTATGACATAACAAAATCAATGAAAAACCTGCATTTTAATTAACATCGTCCTAGTAGCAATGCCTTCCTGAATATGTGATGATGGTAGGTTCGATTCCACAGAAGGGATAGTTTGCTCCAAATTATTCTCCATTTCTCTTGTGTTAAAATAAAGTGTAACGCTAAAAATGGAGAATACAGTGTGTTAACATCAATTTTTATTTATCTATCAAGCTTATATGGAAAAAGTGTAAAGATATACAAATAATAGTTATTTCTTTATACTACTGGTTACTTTCAAATATATTTTAAAAGAGAAATATAAACTTTTATACTTATTTCCCTAGGGTCGGGTCTGGTTTACATTGAAGTACGAGTCGGGAACTGAAAGGTTGCAAGTGCATATAATAAAGGTGAAGCATTTGCCTTCACGCACGCCCGCCCAGGCCAATGCATGTGATCCATATATCAAGTAAGTAATGGAAATAGTAAAAAGAACATGTTCTAGAAATAAAGTTATTTAATAAAGATGTATATTGAATTTACAATAAAAAATATATAACAAATTTTAGTTAGTTATTTAAGATAACTATTTGGATTGATATCTTTTTTTAGCTTCACGGTGTATGCCGCACACAGCCGGGTAGGCAGAGAGAATTAAGTGTTAATACACTCCGTTCCCCATTTTCTGCCAAATTCTGTAGGCACTTGAGTCACTGAAGTCATAAAGTACTTTAGTAACAAATTTTATCTATGTACCTACATAAAAGTTACAATAAAAGTTATATACTGAAAATTTCTAATATTACACACCTTACTCTAGTATCTTATTTCAGATAACTATGGGAATTGATCAATAAAATATCTATATTATTATAAACAAAGGTGTGTTAAATTACATGCCAAGTACGACAAAACTTCTATACAATTGTTATAACAAAGAGCAAAAGTTTAACACCCACCAACAATTCTAATGCAGTTATTCTATTTAGAGTTAACAAATATGTATAGAAGAGTAAGTTCTAAAAATTTAAGCTATTTTTCAATTTAAAACACTATTTAAATCATTTCTCTACTTCATTTATATGTCAACACGTACTGGTGGGTGGAATTATTATTTAATTTGTGTACAGAAACGTGATAGTATTACGTAGGTAGGTGTGCAGCTTCGAATCCATTTTCTACAAATAGACTGAAGTGCTTTAATCAATTAAACTTCTGTAATGGAATGCAAACAGTCGGTCTTATATCAAGGAGATATTTTAATATAAGTGAAGCCGGTCTTGACACGTTGTGAATTCGATTCCCACTCGAGATAATACGGATATATAAAAAAAATAAGGTAAAAAATTATTAAAAGAAGTATATTTTATAATAAAATCACGAAGAAATTAATAACTAAAACTAAAATGCACACGCTACACACGTTAAGCATCTTCATCATAACGTCACTTGCAACACAAAGAACCTCAGAATGAAATAGCAGTAGCTATTTTAAGATATTCTCCTTCCTTAGTAATCCCTCAGGGCTCAAGTCCTCACAAGCTTTATGATCAAAACGAAGAAATTCAAATTTGAATAATAAAACAGGTTATAAAATATGCACTTACAAAAGAACTATAAAATTGATGTCTCGTCTACGACAGTATAATTGTCAATGTTGTAATAAACTTGCAAGTTGATGTAATTAATTTTGCAAGTAAATTAATTTTTAAATGACCTTTGAGGTCTAAATAAAGGTCTAAAAAGGTTCTTTAAAAAAATATAGCTAGATATATATTTACTTGTTTTATAAAGTTAATAAAAACAATATAGTAGCACCGTTCAGTACACAAAGAACCCTGAAAATCAATTTTTCAACTTTATTCGCTTTCCATAGGATATTATGTTTTATCGGCGTCTGTTCCAGGTTTGCAATATTTACCTTTGAATTTGTTTAACAGAATCCAGCTGATGCCAGATGAAAGGCGAGTCCTGCAAACCAAACAAAAGAAGAAAACGTGCAACCCTTTCTACGACGAGACCTTTGTTTACCAAGTAAGTGTTCATGAACTACGTAATTACGTTTAATAATTAAATGTGCAAATATTTATTTAGTTACTTTTTTTTATAAATTCTTCTTAGCCTTTTATATGTTGAAATTCTACATTTTAGTTCGTTTGTACGAAATGTAAATATTAATATTGAGCTTTCTTTTTTCTATAGTTTTCAGACATTATTAGCTTAACTTTCTCTTTGATAAAAATAATAATTGCAAATAAATATGTGCAAATATTTTTTGATTTACTTTAAATTTCAATACAAAAAAATTATAAAAAAAGATTTGCTTGTTTCCAACAACCATTTTATAAAACAATCATAAATATTTATTTAAAATATATATTATGCCATGACTATTTCTTCAATATAGGGATGTAAACAGTAAGGTGTCAAGGCACTCCCTTCTTCACTTTCCGCCCGAAATTGAAATATACTCGTAGTGTGCGAAGTGGTGGAGTTATTTTTTTATTAATAAACTATTAAAGAGAGATTCTAAGAACCCTTTTGATTTAATTTGTTTGTATTAAATCAGTAAATATAAAGTTTTTTCTTTTGTAAATCTTTTTGAGGCAATCTAAAGGCAGTGTACGGTAGGCGTTAAATTGAACATTGAATAAAACTATTAACGTGATCGGTGAAACATTTTTAATTAAAATTGGTATACAATAGCTTCACAGCTTAACCTACTTATGAAGTATTCTGAAATAAACTTTTAAATTGAAATTTTAATATAACTTTTTACGAAACTTTAAAATATTTTAATTAAATATTCTTTGTATAATAAATAAAGTTCACATTTACAACTAATAATAAACAAAGTAAAAATTAGTTATTCACTTTCCAAGCTTTCGGAAGACAACGCAAACTCTTTAAACGAGAATAACTACAACCCAAAATAGCCATAAAACTATGTCATAAAATCACAATTTTATCACCTTTACTAAAGAATTTTAATATTCTAAACCCGTTCCTAACGATGCGTGACTCTGGAAAATCCTGCAATAACTTTCAAAGAAAACTGAAGCTACTTTAGCCCCTTTTCAAACTGTTTGCTGTTTCACAAGTAATTTTCAACCCAAGCATTCTAATAAAATTATTATTTCCATCAAGTTTCTTGTTGATTTAAGGCTACGAAATATAACATAATGAGAATGAAAAACACTGTTTGAGCTTTATATTATTTTTATCTTCACGCTGTATTCCGCACATAGCAGGATAAGCTGAGGGAACCTTGGAACCTAATGTTAGGACAGACCATTATCATTAAGACTTAACTTTCGTTCATCAGTTTTAACCGAATCGAGACATTCAAAGGAGCATAAAGAATGAAAATATTAAATACTAGCGGACCTGTGCGGCTACACCCGCTTGAAATATGCATATTGTAATTTAAGTTTATTTAGACGATGATGCGGCGAATAAAGTTAATAAACATAAGTTTGCGGACATATACCTACACTTATTCATTATGAATGAACTGAAATAAAATGAATGAAATGAACTAATAAATAACTTTTATTTTTTTTACTTATCGTAGTTTTTTTTAAATTTGTTTTGCAAGGTTGTCAGAAGACAAACACACGAATCCTTACAAAAACTACTCAAATCCTTGTAAGTGTGCCTATAAACTTTAAATAGTTCCCTCAATTTCTCCTGAATGCCATCATCAGATCGCAGCATGGTCACTATGGAACCATCCGTGAAGTATATATATATATACCCTTTCAAACAAAAAAGAATTATCCAAATCGGTTCAGGCGTCTTCGAATAATCACTGAACTTACATAAAAAAAGACGTATTGAGAACCTCTTTTTGTTTGAAAGTCGGTTAAAAGTTTTCTAACAATTCAATCTAGCACCATATCTATCCAAACGTGTCAATTTACCAAATTCCTCTATATTTTATATGAAAAATCGCTTTTATTTTGCATTATAAGGCTAAATCCTGAATCGCGCTAACGAAGTTTTCTGAACAGCTAGATATAAATACGTTGGCCGGAGTTGCGCAGTCGGGAGGGCCGTCTCTACAGGGTGAGCCGGCGCGCGGCCGAGCCGGTCTACATCGGCCGCCCGTTCAGATGACTGTTCTAAACTGATGATCAGTAAATAACAATGTAACTAAGCAAGTACTAGTAACCAAGATCACAATACACAAGCGGGTTTAAGGTCTAACAAATGCCTTACAACCATCCCCCACTACTGTAGATAATTTGCCCTCCTTTTTTTGTTTGAAAGTGGTAAAATATTTGTTAATTTGTATAGATAGTTGTTATGTCAGATAAAGCATAGTTTAAAAACGTTTGGTTATTAGAAATTTAAAATTACAAATATATTAAATTCGTTCTGGTGTCGAGGTAAATGCCATACTTTTTGTTCAGTTCCTCTACTCAACNTTCTGTGCTCTAAAGAACTGTAAATCTCATCCTATAAGTGTTCCGTTTTTTTTTTCCTTTTGAGGTACAAAACTCTGTCTAACAGGCTTAGTAATTTGATATTGTTGTAGACTTGTTAGATACTATTACAGTAAAAGTGGTACAATTACTCAGGCCATCTATGGTCTTCATCATCTGTTCCTCGTCATCAAATTGTAGTTTCCGAAAGCAAACACACGAGTCTTTACAAAAAATACTCAAATCCTTGTAAGTGTGCCTATAAAATTTAAAGAGTTCCCTCAATTTCTCCTGAATGCCATTATCAGATCGCAGCATGGTCACTATGGAACCATCCGTGAAGTATATATACACTTTCAAACAAAAAAAGAATTATCCAAATCGATTCAGGCATCTTCGAATAATCGCTGAACTTATATAAAAATTGTTTTTGAAAGTCTGTTAAAAGTTTTTTAACAATTCAATCTAGCTCCATATCTATCCAAACGTGTCAATTTACCAAATTCCTCTATATTTTATATGAAAAATCGCTTTTATTTTGCATTACAAGGATAAATCCTGAATCGCGCTAACGAAGTTTTCTGAGCACCTCGGTATAAATACGTTGGCCGGAGTTGCGCAATCGGGAGGGCCGTCTCTACAGGGTGAGCCGGCGCGCGGCCGAGCCGGTCTACATCGGCCGCCCGTTCAGATGACTGTTCTAAACTGATGATCAGTAAATAACAATGTAACTAAGCAAGTACTAGTAACCAAGATCACAATACACAAGCGGGTTTAAGGTCTAACAAATGCCTTACAACCATCCCCCACTACTGTAGATAATTTGCCCTCCTTTTTTTGTTTGAAAGTGATAAAATATTTGTTAATTTGTACAGATAGTTGTTATGGCAGATAAAGCATATTTTAAAAATATTTGGTTATTAGAAATTTAAAATTACAGATATATTAAATTCGTTCTGGTGTCGAAGCAAATGCCACACTTTCTGTTCAGTTCCTCTACTCAACACTCAATGTTTCCAGAATTTGGCAGAAAATGGGGAACGGTAATATTGATAATAATTTATTTCCACGAGTGGGAATCGAACCCACGGTCGTCGCGTTTTTAGACACGCGTTTATGCTTCTGCGCCGTGACGGCCTCATTAATTTTATCTTTACTAATATAAATACAATAAGGTATTCAATAAAATACATTTATTAAAAGGGCATTTAGTGATGAGAAATTTAGAATTAATAAAATTATTGTTCTAAAAATGATGTAACTGCGTGAATCTGAATAAATAAATACCGAGAACAATTGAAGTAGGTATTATTCATATTACCCCTCGATGTTAAGTAGTACAAGCATTTTGAATTTATTTTCAAAATCTAAAACTTTCGTTTCGTTTATTTACTTTTAAATAGTTTTGTCTCCGACTGGACCGGATTAGCGGTTGCAGGTTCAAATTCATTTACATTCGTAGTATTTATGAGAATAAAATATAATGTGCCTACGAGTATACGAGTATATCATCCCAGTCTAACATTTCTTTATTTAATTTCTAATTGCAACTCTCATTGAAGCTGATTGACAGTTGTAGGTTCGAGTCCATTCATTGATAAATATCGGTATCTTATAAATTATATATTTAAAAGAACAGAGAGTAGAGAATATTTATTAACGCCATCTATCGGCCTGTGCTGGAAAATATTAGAATAACAAATATTTACAATATTAACATTTAACATTACAATTAAGCACAGATATTTGTTTTTCACAGTTATTTCTATTATAATAATTACTGAATTACCGATAATATAAAAAACAATATGAATTATTAACAAAATCATTCTAAACGTTGTAACATAGTTCGTGTATTGCATTTAACATAATTGTTATACATGAGGGTAGTTTAATATTATAACATAGCTACATCGCGCTATTAGAATTTCTTGTGTTTCTAACTATATATAGAATATTAGAAGATAGTACATCGGGTGTCCAGTTCTTCTCGGTAAGGCGCTCAGGCGTCATGAGATGAAAATATTAATGACTTTAGACCAAATAAACGCCATGTTCAAGCAAAATTGTCAAAATTTATACATTAAAGAGAGAGATTTGAGACTGCAATAGCAGATGTAACAGGGGCTCAGGGAGAGGTTAGCGCCGGACTGTCTCCCTAGGTCCTGGGTCAGAGTTCAGTTTACTGTTCTCACCTCCACCGCAGAAGAACGCCTTTGACACCCTTTTTTGTCGAATATTTGAAATTTTACTTTTTTGTGTTTTCTTCTCGTTATCTATGTTTTAGGGGAATTGTTTAGAAATTCCACAATTGTTTAAATTTTATATAATAGAATTTTGGTTTTATTGTTTTTTTTGTTTTTATTATTCTTATAGCTGCAAAAAGATATTTCAAAATGCATATAGTAGTAGTGCTGTAGTAGCATGATCTTCGCAATGTTTATGGGCTTAAATCTGCTAATATGAACAATTTATTTTTTCTTATCCAACTTCAATATACCCAAAATTAAATAATAAAATATTTTGATAATTTAGGTATATTAGGTATTAATAATAATAAAATAATTTGAAAAACTTTATTAAACTACTTACCCCTTACGTGAATATACTAGCGGGCGCCTGCGGCTACGCTCGCTTGAAATATGCAAATGTTTATTTATGTGTATTTAAGAAAAAACCGACCAAGTGCACGTCATACTCGCTCACAGAGGGTTCTGTATCAATTTCAGGATTATACTTGGGAAACATATGAGGCGAATAAAGTTAACAAACAAAAAGTTTTCGGGCATATACAATACAATAATATTCAAATATATTTATTTATTATAACCAACACGTATAATCAACGAGAATTGGACTGTAAATATATGAAATTAAAATACTGTATTCTTTTTAAAAGAAATGTAAATTCTTTTGAGAAATAAATAAAGTCTAACCACAAATATCTAATAAAAAGCCAAACGCTAAAAGATATTTTATATTGGCAAACCAACTTGGAAGGCTTAGCTTAATTAAAGAGAAATTCAAATTGTACGCAAATACTAAATTTTATGCAAATAAATTAATAAAAATAAAATTTTAATAGAAATTTACTACTTTATTATTATTTTTTTTTCTTAATTAATGGTTTCATGATTAATTGAAAATGGTAACAGTACGCGAAAGTTGAAAACATTTACTTCAAGAATCGTTGTTGATGTCAATGTTAAACTATAACTGTTTTTCTTTTGAAAAATTACTATAATGAATACATTAAAAATGGACCAATATGAAAGCCTATTATTGTATTGACATTTATGAACAGATCCCACCAGGAAAGTTGGAGCATCTCACTTTGAAGCTATCTGTCCTCGACACTGGTAGGGTCGGCAAGAACAAACAGCTCATCGGCCACATTATTCTGCCGCTCAGCGAGTTGGAAGGAGTGGCCCCTGATGAGGAACCGCAGCTTTACAAGTTGGATATTGAAAAGGTAAACTAAATATTTTTTTTAATATTATTAAATGATTAAAAATTAAGATTATATTTTTTTTTGTTTTAAAAGACGAACGAAATCTAATAATATTTATTTATTTCTTTATCTATATATATAAAACCGAAAGGTCACTCACTCATCACGAAATGTCAGAAACTACATGTGCTAGGAATTTCAAATTTTGCATAGGAGATATTTATAGGACGTAGGTGCTCGCTAAGACGGGAATTTGCAATATTCGACTTCTAAGGGGTGTTTTTGGGGTTGAAAGTTTATATGAAACTTCGTTACTACAAATGCTAGGAGTCTCAAATTTTGCATAGGAGTCACTTATAGGACGTAGGTACTCATGGAGACAGAAATTAATAGTAACGTAGTTCACGCAGGCGAAGCCGCGGGCTGGCCGCTAGTTTCCAATAATTACCATTTGTATGACTCTTTAAACCGGTGAAATCTCTTTATATTTTTATTATATTAACAATAAATACAATTTCAATAACATAAAATTATTTATTTTATTTACATTGTTACAACTTAAATTACTTAGAATGACATCATAAGAAAATCATGATTCACTTCTCTTCTCTTTATCGTTATTTAACATTCTACGACTTTTTTCTACGCAAATTTATTAGTCTTCACAGTATTTAATTAATCACTTTCTTTAATGTTTCGTACCCCCCATCAAACTTTACAATGCCAATATAACCTCATGACTCCTGTAAGTACTTGTTTAAATATTGGCCACAAACAGGATTATAGGCAATTGTCCTTGTTTTTAGTATACAGGACTTGGAACGAAAATTTTTCGATGCGTGAAACAAATATTTGATTTGTCTTGAGTTTTCGTACCACGGCCAATGACCTTACAGTTCTCGGGGGATGTTTACCCAAATGTTGAGAACCGTCCCTTATTTATATTTGAATGCTTGCTATTTATCAGCAAATACAGTTGTAATAAATTGATATAAATTACTTAGGATTGTTCCAAAGCTTAACTTTATATGGTATATTTGTTTTGTTATTTACTTGAATTTTCGCAATTTTTTGTCTTGTTTGAGATCAGTCTTGGGCGCAGAAGCGCAATTGTGGGTTTGACCCATGTGGAATCTGGTGTGTGGGAAAGGTTGTGAGTTCGATTCTCACTCGAGGAAATGAACTATTTAAATTAGGAATTATTATTTTCATTTTTTTGCTCTGGTGTCAAAACAAAACGCGTCGTTAAGTTCCACTACTCAAAACGGAATCCCTCCAAAATTTGGCCTAGACTGTTTTAACATTGGGCTTTCCTTCTACATGCGAGATATAGTTGAAAATATCGCATTATTTACGAAAGGCAAAACGAATCTTGTAATGAATCACTTTCTTTTAACATATTTTTCTTTCTTTTTATTTTTTTCTTATAAAAGATTGAAATATGAATTAAGTTGAGAAAATTTACGGCGTTTTTGGCCTAACTTAAAATGTTAAGTGGAATTCTATTAACTATTTTTTTCTATATCTTCTATAAAAGCGCTATAATTAATTATATATAACTAACTTAACTTAATTATTTATGACAGGAAGTACAGGATCCGACATCAGATTTGGGTGAAATTCAGGTTTCGCTGCTATATAATGAAAATTTGCATCGACTTACTGT
Source organism: Heliconius cydno galanthus (assembly GCA_036379175.1). Taxonomy (NCBI): domain Eukaryota; kingdom Metazoa; phylum Arthropoda; class Insecta; order Lepidoptera; family Nymphalidae; genus Heliconius; species Heliconius cydno. Next base: position 38,472 of record JAKRZM010001277.1, read on the forward strand.
GACAGTGATTGAAGCCCGAGGATTAAAGGTATTATATTTTTCTGGCTATTATTTTGTAAATGTGTGAAAAAAATATCTTTTGTTTTATAAATTTATAGTGTTTGACGTTTTTACGTAGAAATGAAAACGGATACAATATACGTAGGTAATATTATGGATAACATTTTTCAAATTACTGTCGTATGCTTAAACTAAAAAGTTATTTATATTTACTACAATTATTAATTATTATTTTACTAATATACATTATAACACATATATTTTTGAAATAAAATGAAAAATGTTAAAGAACGTTACGTATAGATACATTTATATAGATTTATTGAATAACATTATTCCATTAAATATTAATATGTTCCAATAAGTTTCATGGACAATTTGCCAACGTAATTACATGATAATGTCACCATAATTTAAACAAGATCGTCTATCAAACGATTTATAAGCCATAGGAGCCAAACTGTAATATTTTATTGGAAATAAGCTCCATACAAAATCCCGATAATTGCTTCCACTACATTGCGAGACGCTACCCCCAGAGAATTAAAATCATAGCTATATTAAATTAAATATCTCGGAAATTATGATCCTTACGTTAAAAATAGCAGCATTCCAACAAAAAACCATAAAAAAATCCATTACAAAAACCAAATTTCCTTAGCTGGATCCATCATCAGCTCGACGGGAAGTGATAGCTCGCGTCACCCAGGAGCGAGCTTGTCGTGGAGTACGCGCGCGTCGCACCGCCGCCGTCGACGTGACAGAAGAAGGGTCCGCCCTGGTCTCCGAATGCTTCCATTTCAGACTGCGAGCTGATGAACTGCATACGACCAGCGTCACTGTACAAGTATTGCAACCACACTCCGTGTATGCCAAAGGTATTGTGGATTTCTATTAAAAATTGTATAAAATATTAGCCTAAATTATTTTATTAATTTAATTAATTACTATATAAAAAAAAACATAAAATCTAAGAAAACCAAAATAATTTTGTTAGAAATTTCGTGATATTATGTTTGATGTACATAATTGTGATAGTATCAATAAAGATGAAAAGAAGCGACGAATCTGAAATCTGAAATGAAATTGAATTATTTCAATCGGCTTTGACACTCGTTTTTTTTTGATGTCGCCGATAAAAAACCTTTCATTGATATATGTGTATTTTCAATGTTCCCAAGATAAATATCTACACGTGTGTCTGGTGAAACGATTATTTTAAGAGTACAGAATTTAAAAGACATATCTAAAGAAATTATATTAAAATATTTCTGTAGTCTACAAAGATATTTTCATCTTATATAATATGTTACTAGCAGACGCGCGCAGCTTCGCCTGCTTATTTGCACCCTTAAGGATGAATTCTAATAAACCATGAAATACGTGTTCAATGAAATATTTTAAAAGTCTGAATTTCAAATTACATAAAAATAGGTGCCCATTTAAACTTTTTTTCATACAAAATTACAACCCCTATTTCATCCTTTTAGGGTTCAAATTTTTCAAAATCCCTTCTTACTGGATGTCCAGATTACGAAAATAAACATCTGTCCAAATTTCACGTTTCTGCGTACACCGGTTACGGCTGTGCGTGCGTCTTACCTCAGTCAGTGAGGACATGTCCTTTTATATATATAGATAGTCTATATTAAAATAAAATAAAAATAACATACTAGATTAAAATAAACATCATCTAACATTATCTCACATAATATTATCTGTATAGAACATTCTATTAACACAAAATATCAGTTTACTAATAATTTAATGTAAACACGTGAAATTTGAATACAATCAATATCAATGTATATTCAATATAAATGACAATAATAATACTGTCAACACGTTTATATCAGAATATTGAATCAAATTTGGTGCTGAAATTGTGTTAGTTAAACAATCAATTGTTCTAGATACGAAAACTGTGCCAAACTAGCTATTTCAAGAGTATTGTCACTACCTTCCTGGCTTTGACGTTTGTTTCTGATATGTTTGTATTAACTACGTCATTTGGAATATATTAATGGCGTTTGAATACTTCCTAATAGTATGCCAATAATGATTTTGATTATTTTTCACTTTAAAATCTAATAAAATAAATTAGCTTCACGCTATATCCTGCACACAGCAGGTAGGCATAGGGAACCTATTTTCCGCCAAATGTTTCGAGGTATTTTTTGGTACCGGGAGCGAAAAAATTAAAATATTAATAAGCGAAATAGAAGTATTCCTTTAAATGGAATCGAACCCGCAACCGTTGCGTTACATTAACATATTTGTGTCCCTGGGTCGCGACGGCCTCTATTTTGAACGAGTAATTTCTTTCTTTAAGGCTAAAGTGGATAATACTTTATTCAAATATCATCTTTTGTTACATCTTCTTTATACGTTATGAGAACAATATTGAGATGTCGATTTTTTCTTCGCTTTATTCAATCTTCACCGTCAAGAATAGCAAATTAGTATACAATATAACGCTTCGAAGATACATTATTCATATAAGAATATATTTCCAGAGTTTATTTTTTTTATTTAAATAGCTTATATTTAGAGTATAAAATATAAAAAAAAAATTATTCACTCATAAAAAGTGTAGAACGATATATTTTGACACTAAACTCTCTAAGGTTATTGTATTTCATTAAATACGAACAAAAATATATCTAAGCCATATTTAAATACCCATTATTTTCAGTGCTGACAAGAAATAAATAATATTGTAAGTATATTATAATAAATGAATACAAAAAAATATTTGTTACTTTTATAACTATTATAAAATATGGTTTTTAACTTTCTGATAAGGGAGCGTGCAAGCTTCAAGAAGATTAACAATCCAAGTTAATACATAAGGTGGAAAACTTTATGAGACGTACCCGTATCTCTTTCTTCTAGTACAGTTTTCTCAAGTAAAGCTTCTAGGCATTTAATTCTTATAACGAGATTTTCTTATATTCAACGATTTCTAAATGAAAAATATGTTTCCTTTGCTAAGATCTTTATAAAATACTTATTTATTTAATCAAAAGGCACGTGGTTGTGGCATGCAGTTGTAAAAGTAACTACTTTACTTTTTTTAAACTTCACGTTGTATCCCGCATTTAGCAGGATAGGCAGAGGCCAAGTGTTGAGACACTCCGCTGCCTATTATCCGCCGAATGCTGGAGACACTGTGTGTTGGCGGAGCTGAACAACGCACTTTTGTCTCGGCACCAGAGCGAAGAAATGAAAATATTAAATATTGCATTTCATCGATTGGGAATCGAACTTACAACCTGTTCCGTTGCCTGTCACATACTTGTACCTCTGCATCACAACTAGCCTCAACTTTTACTTTAACTTTTATACAATAAGGAAATTTTATCGTCCATATAAAAAAAAATGGTACAACTATGCTTCTGACATTTCATTTTTAACACGTGTCTCACGTACGATGAATAACTCACTCACTTCGCTAACTCGAGTAGATCTCATGTGGGCCCCGGCCTATGACATTTAACCTCCTCCTCCTGTCCTCTCCGGAAGTGCGTCTATAAATAAATAACATGGTCTAAGAAATTGTCAGAGCTTGCCGCTAGAAACAGGAAGCGTATTCATTTGTTATGCTTGGACCGGATTATATTATACGTAATTTATATGAAAGAAATATTCAACCCGCCTCAAAGCCTCCAGAATTCGGCAGGAAGTGGGGAACGGAATGTCTTAACACTAGGTTCCCTCTGCCTACCCTGCTGTGTGCGGGATACAGCGTGAAGCTGATTTAATTTAGATTTTTAATATTAAATAATATATAATTAGTCTACTAAACAAACGATAAAGTAATGTTCTTGTATAATAATACCAAATATTTGTGTTTCCGGTTACAATTTTTTAAATTGTACACATTTAATTATTAATTAAATTGTCACATCTATACGAAAATGGACAACAAGTGGAGAAATGAGTGTTTTAACGCTCGGTTTCCTCTGCCTACCCTGCTATATACGGAATACAGAGTGAAGCTGAAAAAATAATAGTGTCCATTTTCGTATAGATGTGACAATTTAATTAATAATTAAATGTGTACAATTTAAAAAATTGTAACCGGAAACACAAATATTTGGTATTATTATACAAGAACATTACTTTATCGTTTGTTTAGTAGACTAATTATATATTATTTAATATTAAAAATCTAAATTAAATCAGCTTCACGCTGTATCCCGCACACAGCAGGGTAGGCAGAGGGAACTTAGTGTTAAAACACTCCGTTCCCCAATTTCTGCGGAATTCTGGAGGGATTGCGTGTTGAGTGACAGAAGTAAACGCCACGCTTTACCCCGACACCTTTATTTTCATTGTAATTAGGCTTAAATGCTCTGGTAATCCGGACGCTCGTTTGGCTTGTCTTTTCCATAAAAAAATATAGCTATATGTGAAAAGTATACGAATCACTAATATATTATTACAACCAAATACTATTTTCTATATGTTTACAATATTTTTTAGGCCTAAATATGAATGTCAATTAGTTATAAGAGCATACTTGAGCAAATAATCTAATATCAGTTATTAAGTACCCCTGGGGAACCACTTATTGTGCCGACCTAACGTACTTACCTCTACGCTCGAATACCTCGCTTATTTATATATATATAGCGCTTAATATAATATTGAAAAATATTTATTTTTAAGTTAGTATCTTCTAACGTAAAAAAAATAGCTTCACGCTGAATCCCGCACACAGCAGGATAGGCAAAGGGAACCCAATGCTAACCAGATCGAAGAACTTCAGTGGGGATCGAACCCACAATCAGTCGCATGTGCCCTGTACCACGACTGGCCTCTTATATGTAATTAATAAGATATAGCATAGATATATAATTATTAAAAAATAACAATTAATGAAAAATATTTTCCATTTCAGATCGTCTACTAGGTAAGTTCGTGCTAGGATCGTACATGTTCACCCGAGGCCGTGCCCTACAGCATTGGAACTCAGCTATATCCAGCCCCATGGAACAGGTCCAGCAATGGCATCCACTCACAAATTAAACGCACGAATACGGATAATAACGCACATACTATATTATGGATGTATGGTACATATTTTAAAATGAAAAGTTTTTTGGATTTTTTTTTACTTTAGTCTATGGGATGTTACGTTGTGTATGGGTTTTGTTAAAAGGTCCTAACATAATTTCATTAATTAATAAATGAATTAACAGTTTAATCTCTTTTTGCTGAAAATAATATCTAAAATATAATTTTAAAATTTCTATCACTAATAAAACTTATTAGTTTTTTTAATTATTTAGTCTCAGTAAGTAAAAGCATACGTTACAACGTAGTTTCTATATTCCATATAAAACCTTTCTCATTAGAAAATCGATAGCAATCTATTTTAGAATGCCTCATAAAAGACTGTTATATGCATTTTAATGGATCTTAACATGCTGATTAGATCATTTACTGGAATAAATTGAAGATTTAAACATATATATATACGAACATTTAACAAATATATTAAAATTAATGTTAATATTTGAAAAACGAAAAGAGATGAGCTTTTTTTTCCAATTTTTTTGGCTTTACGTTGTATCATGCTTATAGCAGAGTAGGCAGAGAGAAACGTGTGTTAAGACACTCCGTTCCTCATATTTTGGCGACTCTTTGAAGCTTTTTGTATCAAAGGCATCAATGCAGAGATGAAAATATTAAATCGAACCCACAAATGTGATTACAGAAAAATAAACACTACCGTTTATTTAAAATTATTTTCATGTTCATATAATCATAATAGAATTTAAAGTTCGTCTAAATATCTGAGAAATAAATATACCCCCCTCGTATGATTCTTGAATGAAGAATAATGAAGAAGAATTGATGAATTTTTTATTTAGTCTTTTACTTAAAACAATGAAGCTTAAGGCATAAAATTATTAAAATAGAAAGCTTTTATTATTATATAGTACTTGCATCTCATTTAATTTCATATGAAATCTTAAACTTCTACGAACAGCTACGAAATTACTACACACAGTTTCATACATACAAATGGCTTGCTTGACTGTTAAAGGAATTGGAAACTACGAACGAAATATTTTATTATTCTTTAAAGAGTTCTCTGAATTTATTTCTTTATTTTGAATTTTTATGATTATTATGGAGATTTACGTTTTCCCTGATAAACTAAAATATAGATAAATAAATATAGGAGAACCTAGTATTACTCAGTTCTCCACTTTTGAAAGCTTTTGTAAAGCAAAAAAAATGGTTTATAATCAGAAACTGACCTACTGCTCTACGTATTCTTAAAATATTATTATAAAATTTCTAGGGCAATTCCAAGTGATCCTTCAAGAGTATTATTTTTAAATTAACTTCAATATGACAGAATAAANATTTATATAGGAAAAAACATTATTAATTTAGAAAAAACACTAATAATAACATTTAAAACTATAAGAGTGGTATGACGTCACTTTTGCCGAACGAAACAGTCTCAAACATGTCGTGACGAGTCCACGGCCGATGATGCGCTTTCGCGTCGTTGCGTTGTCGCGAACATATATAATATACCCAATATTATAATTAATTATTAATAACTATATAATATATGTTGTAGTTTTTCTTTCGATATTGTGCAAACGAAGAAATAAAATGTGTAACGCCAAATTGGCGATAAAAATGTTGTTTTATTTTTTGTCCCTAAAATTAAAAGAAAAAGTCTTTCTTGCTTTAATGTAAAAGCTAAACTTGAAGATTTTATTTATTAATTAAAATGTTTTATTCTTTTATGTTTTTTGAATAACATTAGGATTTAAAAAAAATCTATTTTCTTTTATTTTGTTTTAAACATAACTATGCTAATTTCTATGATAACACGACATAATAAAGTGAGTAATATTTAAGCCACTTTTTCCTTTATTTGATTGTTAACACCTAATTTAAATAGTTAAGGGTGTGACTGTAACGTGACGGTTCCGGGTTCGATCCCCACTCGAGGGAGTGAAATATTTATTTACGTTTATATTTCCATTTCTTCGCTCTGGTGTTGAGGCAAAGCGCGGCGTTGAGTTCTGGCACTCAACACTCAATGTCTCCAGATTTCGGCAGAAAGTAGAGAACGAAGTGTCTTAACACAAAATTACCTCTGCCTACCCTGCTGTATGCGGGATACAGCGTGAAGCTGATTTAATTTATATTTTTTAATCGAATAAGTTGAGTTTTGAATGTTTTGGAAATTGGGCACAAAGGGGAGAACGGAGTATCTCAAAACTTGGTTCCCTCTGTCTACTCTCTGTCTGACACAACGGTTTCTATGACACAAAACCTGAAGCTGAAAAAATATAGAATATAACTTCCCTATGATAACCAAGCATATATTTACTGTTCTAGAAACTTAACCCTTAACGCTTCAGTAGAACCAGAACAAGCATATTAATAACTGTTTAAACATCAATTTCGTGTGGGGTCTTAACTCGCAATCTTCATCTAATCCTGTCATTTAGATACTTAGATAGTGTGACATAGACGAATACCTATCGATAACTGATGCCATTCTAACCTACGTTTCTATCTCATTTTCGTCAGGTAATGAACCCATGACCTTTACCATTCTAGGTATATTATAGACTAGCAGCCCACCCGCCGGTAAGGAAAACTGTTATACACGTAATTAATTATAATTTAAATTTATTATTGTATTTATTTTTGTTATTATTGTTAAAACATACCTATCTAGGCTAGCGATAAATGTTTTTGCCGCGTTAATATCGATCCCGTGGGAATTTCGGTATAAAAAAAGTAACGTCTACTTTATTTTACAATATTCTCTATCATCCAGTGAAAGCCCCCTCCAAATCGGCTTAGCTGTTACGGAGATTGAGCCGGACAAACAGAAAGACAAACACAAAAATGTGTGTGTGTTTTAATTTCGTATAAATTAACATATGCACTTGCAAAGATAATAATTTTTAATTACAAACAGACACAATTAATTTCCTTTTTGATTTATATGTATAAATAGAATATTGTCAAATTCTATCAAATTTTGGGAATTGTGTTATATAAGGTACTAATAATTGTTAAATTCAATTAAGCCCTATACAAACTAGCCTAAGCAAGTAATCACCTATATTGTGAGGTCTATTGTTTAACGTGTCGGGTTGATTATAATATCTACATTGTTCTAAGAATGTTTAACATAAACGTCTGTACCATGACTACGATTTGAATATAATATTAAAAGGGAATATAATTATAAAGACTATGAGACTAAGATTCGATTCCCACTCGCGGGACGCGATAAAATGTGTTACTGAATAGTCCTTCAACAGATAATGCTAAATACTGTAACAGTGTTAGCCTATCCAGCGTGAAAAAGCGTGTTATACAGCGTGAAAAAACTTATCTCTAGTCAAGTCTTAGCACAGTGCCACAAACGTATGATTGTAATTAGATGCGGATTCGATTCCCAATCGAGAAAATGATACATTTAAATTTTTTCATGTCTTCGCCCTGCCTCCAGAATGCCACAATGACATTGACACAATGCCTCCAGAATTTGGAGGGAAGGGACCGTTTTGACACTAGGCTCCCCCTGCCTACCCTTTTACATACCTTATACAGCGTGAAGCTGAAAAAATAAATTTACTTAAATATAATAGAAAAATCTGCTACATCCAAATTTTTTTAGCTGAAATAACATTATTTTGCTTGCAAATATTTATTTTTAATAGTAAGACGAATAAACTCTACTCAAATAACCACTAAGCTCAGACGTGGACCATGTTTAATTAAAATTAAAATAAAAAAAAGAGAGGTGCTCCAAACAATTAATTTGTTAAAGTAATTAATAGTACCATTTATCTTTATTATGATATTTTTAACTTCATAACGCTGCTAGGAGAGCTTATTAAAATTTATAGGATGGCGTAGCTGCAGCGGTGTGGAGTCTGGAAGTTCTGTTTTTCACCTGGAACAGAATGCCTCTAGACATTTAAATACGTATTATGTCGTATTGAAGTTCTAAATAAATAAAAATAAAATGAATAAATATTTAAGTTTCAATTTATGAGTAAGACGCCAGTTGTGGACCAGAGGTAACTGTAGAAGCGATAGGATGTGGGTTCGATTCTGACTGGAGGAATTGAAATATTTAATATTTTCATTTCTTCACTCTGGTCTAGGTAAAGCAAAGCTCGGTGCTAAGTTCCGCCACTTAAAATATTGCCTCGAACAATTCATTGCCTGTTATATGAGGGAAGCAGTGTGAAGTAACACTCTGAATTTGACATGAAGTTTAGTAAACTATTTTTTTATGAATATTTCTGATAGAACATAGACACTGTCAAAATAAAACGACAATTTCAAAAATGCCACAATCATATTCAATTTTATAATATTCAGCATATTTTTTTTCAGTTTACAGATAAATATTTGTGAAAGAATATTTTGCTTATTTAACCAAATATACTAAAAATAGTCAAATTAAACTTAGTAAAAAACGTTTTATCAATAAAGTTTAATTATTTCAATTCTGTGGGCGGATCTAAAGCCAATACGTGAGACAGTGACTAATTGCTATTCAATCATTGTAGTAGACTGCGTAAATTAATTTATAATTACTATATAACTCATTTTATGAACTGACAGGTCTACAGGTGTCCAAACACTTATATGATATGATAGGGAGGAGAATAAAGACATAACGCCACTGTAGTGCAGTGGAACATTGCCTACATGCGTCAGTAGTGGGTTCGATCGGTGGGAATGATTATTTTTAAGTTATTATAATTTTTATAAACTGGTACAAAAGGATAGTTCTGTCTCAAAAAAAGAGAGAAAATGTATTAACTCCAGGAACTCTCTGCCATCCTGCTATATGCGATAGTCGCGTGAAACTAAAAAATAATATAGAAGTGTAGCAATAAATAACATTGTTTATCTTTTTCTTGCTTTTAGCTTTAGGCGTTTATAGCAAAGATTATAAAGAGAAATTAGGCACTATTTTAGCTTCCTTCCACCTCTGAACAACTTTTTAAAAATCATTAAGAATATTTTGCAATTTGTATTATTATTATTATTACCTGTTAGACCTTAAATAATATAGCCAAGTTGCTATAATTCAATTTAAACATGGAAGTTCTTTTCAGCTTCACTTTTTTTCTCTCCACTTATTCCTTAAGTGGAAATCAAATCCACGACCACCGCGTTTCAGTTACATACTGTCCTATTACGCTACAATTTACTCGCTAAACGGATATGAAATAAACTTTATATTATTTATAAGATGAAACAACTATTACATTCAGAAAATCCCTAACAAATAAAAAACCATTTCTATTTGTTGGTATACGTTTCTTATAAAAATACACAAAGTAAATAAAATATCAACTTGTTTACAAATGTAATGTGTTTGATGTTGCGGAAAGAATCCAAATACCTCTCGAGATTCTATTGAAAACCTGTTACTGAACGTTTTTCTGAAATGTCCTCTTAATTATATTGAATATTTTTGTAACATAATAATATCTATTATTTATTATACCATTATTTTTTTTGAAATAAAAGGGTGTAGTGGCTCTGGGGCAGAAGGGTGTGAATGTAACGTGACGGTTGTGAGTTCGATCCTCATTCAGGAAATGAATTATTATTTATTTATTTTTCTTTCTGCCGAATTCTGTTGGCAGAAAGAAAGGAATTGGTGTTGAAATAGTAATAATCAAATGCCAATTGTATAAAATAATTCATGAAATATTAAAAAATTAAAAAAATGGCCCAAATATGTGCAAAATTTTATTATTTCCTCTAACTCTTGAATAGTTGTACAATAGTGAAAACCAATTGAAAAAAAAGAACAAAAAATGTTAAAATATAAATTTACAAAAATTTTAAGAAATATTTATAAAGACAATTATTTATTAAAAAGTAATTTTTAAAAGGCCGTTCAGCTATTTAAGAAGTGGTCTAGGACGGAAGCGTCGCACTACGCGACGGTGCCTTATACGCACTCGGCGACGTCGCTTTACAGGCTTTGCGGGCGGGCGGTTTATTTGAACGATGTTTTGATTGTTTTCTCCGTTTCCAATGTAATATATATTGGTCGTTCCTTTATGTGAGGCACAACCATGATTGGTACCCATACGGTTGCCGGACTGTGAATAAAAAATACTCAAATCATATATATGTGGTATGGAAGCCATCCAAATTTAAAGAAATTTAAAATAATTTAAACGAGGCTTATTTTTATTAACTTAACGTAACGTTAACCTGCATTGCAAGGTAGACTAACTGAAAGGACCTAGTGTCCAAACACTCCGTTCTCCACTATTTTCCTGAGGCATGGACATGGAGTGCGTGTGGACATGTTTATTTAAAATTGGATACTTACTCCATTGCAATTTAGATTCGATTTAGGATTGGGGACATCAATTTGCCGTTTTGGTCTAAAAGTATTCTGAAACATAAGATAGTTTATTTATCAAATTAAGTACATAGTATTTTCAAGAATTAGAGGAAATAATAAAATTTAGCACATATTTGAGTTATTTTGATTTAAACAATAATTTTTTTTTTCATATTATGTAAATTGATGGTAATAATAACATTTGAAAATTATTGTTACTAAAATTTTTAATTAATCGTTTTTGTTAATATATCCTATTATTTCTTATTTATATATTATAATATATATATGAATTTATAACTAAACCTAATATATTAAGATGTACCTCTTTAGTATCACAGCCAGCACAAGGGACATCTGCGTTACTGAAAGAAAGGACGTCTGTGTTATTACAATATTATTATTGTGTTTTTTCTCAGCCTTGGCACCAGAGCGAAAAAAGATTAATATTTTCCTCGAGTGTTAATCGAACCCACAAACATAAAAAAATGATTTTTGTAAGTATTTTTCTGAGATTTTTAGTTAAACTTTTAGTATAATATCTTCCATGAAACGTAAAATGAAAATAAAATTGTAATTAATTATGTGAAAATAAATAAAATAAAGTTTTTAAATCTGACAGACACTTTAAAGACAGTATAATAGACAGAAAATTAATTATGAGTATTTAGCATCTATTATTTTAATTTAAATTTGCAACCATATATGTTAGTCTTAACATTTCTATAGTACTTGAAAATAAATAAAATTGTTAGTCGTGTATTGTAACTTAAAACTGATTAAAAAATACCTTAACGGGCTTGATTCCACTAGAACAGCGAGGAAAAAAATTGACAAAAATATAAGAGCTTTCGACATCATTGGTAGATCTGTAAAAACATAACATAAACGTAAAAATTTTACTAACAACAAAATTTACCGTTTAAGATCGAGAGGTTTTATAGGTTTGTTGTACCTAAATTAAAATGAGGAAGTTAAATGTCTAATATTTTAATTTCTTCGCTCTGTTGTCGAGGTAGCGCAGTGTTGAGTTCCGCAACTCACATACACGCAATATCTCCAGAATTAGGCCGAAAAAGGAGAAAAGAGTGTCTTAACACTAGGTCAGCCTACCCAGCTTTGCGGGATACAACATGAAATAAAAAAAAATATCAAACGAAATAGTTCACATTATTATTATTATTTTATCAGCTTGACGTACACAGTAGGGTAGGCAGAGAGAACCTAATGTTAAAACACTCCGTTCACATTATTAGCTTACAGTATAATAATATTATTAAATTACCTTTCGATCTCCTATAATTAATATCATGACAAAAGTCCAGACGTTTTTAAACAACACTGTTCGTGCGCTTGAAATATCTTAATGATTTTATTGTGAAAAATACAAGCCTTTATAGTAAATCGTCTTTAGAAATAACTTTATATACCTAACCTGACTATCTATGGATCGAGGGTTGTTAAAATATTTAAGGCTGTTATGGTTTTTTTTTAACAAATTTTACGTTTTGATGTTATAATTATTTATTTTAATAAATTAAATACTCCATTTGACTTATTACGAAACTACTATTTATTATAGTTGTTTTTTTAATTTCGGCATTTGAAAATCCACCTTACAATCCAGACATTTGGACATCGATGGATGTCCAAAACTTCTTAAAAATCTTTTAAATCCTAAATAACGGCATCACGGAACTTCATACGCTACCGACTCTTTCACTTCGTCTACTGCTATCAATGTATTTCCCACAGTACTGTGTATCTAGGTCTTCCTTCTGCCCTCTCTCGCCATACCCAAACCACCTGAGCAACTTTTTCTCTGTTCTCATTGCGACATCTCGTCGTCGTCGTCTTATTAACTGATTCCGCATATGCTAGTAAGATACTGCATCTTCATAACATTTAACTGTCTTTTACTCTTCTTCTTTTGTTAGTCTTCTGTGTCCATGTTTCGCTGCCGTAAAATATGCATCTATGCGGACGTTTCACCCTCTTATCGATGCAATTGATTTTGTTAACGGCAAAAAATCCTTTCTAGATTCATTTCGTAAGTTCCGTATTTACTAAATATACCATTTATGTAATTGTTCTTAGTTATCCGTTGACACTAATACCGTCTTTCTTCTTTTCTACCAGAGCTTTTGTTTTACTAGAATTTAGGTGATGTTAATTATTAGCATTATAAAAAAAAAGATTTGTGAATTGTATTCAAATGACATCCTTATTAATTATAATGTGATCAACGTAAAAACCTTGTGAGATAATGAGGTATAAATCATTATAAATCTCAAGATGGGTACTGAGAACCTGGTGTCAAGAAATTCCGTTACTCCTTTTCGGAGAAGACTGATGGATTTAACAATTCTCCTAATTAGAGATGAAGCTGATAGAACTCTGCTGTTGTTGTTAAAAGATATTAAACTTCTTGTGATTGTGTACTCTGGTTGTGTGTGCTTTTTAATCAGTTAATTTATTTTTTCTGAACCTAATGTGTTAGTTGGACTTTGATAGTGCTGCTTCTCTCATAACTTGGTTATTACATGGACACTGATTGACCCCGGGTTCGCTTTAAGGACTGCTAGGATGACTATAAGAGGAAAGTTTAAGAACTAAAATTCGGCTACTAAAACACGCTCTAAAACGTAAAAAGGAAGAAAACAGTCTCCGCTGAAATTTTATGTACAACTAGCGGCCTACCCGCGGCTTCGCCCGCTTGAACTATATAAATATTCATTTAAGAATATTAGAAACAGCTTTAACTATTAATTCATTGATCTGGATAAGTATTCACAATATTCTTTGTAAAATAACTGTAATGATTGCATAATAACTCCTGTACAGTTTTTAAATTTCATATTGTAGTAAGATTGTTGTAACATTAGCTTGACACGGACTTTAAAATTATAAAATCTTATTATAATTCTATCAGTTAATTAAACGTCGTAGTCTCGTGGATACTTTTCTCCCTCCATGTACTCGTTGGCTCCTGCAATCGCGGTACTTAAATTTAAAAATCAGTGGCAATAATAATAGGCCTAATTTTATATTTCGTGGTGTCTTTAATAAACCACGTCAGTCGCAGAGGGTTAAAAAAGTTTAAAAAAAATAGATAGATAGACTAAAACACTGTTAGAAGATTAGATTTTATTGAAATGATTTTATGTCATAAGTTTCCGTAAAATAATATTTAGAATTTCTTTTTATATTGACTCTTGCATAATTTTTGAGCCATATTTGTATGCAAACTGTTATCTAGTGTATAGTTAATCGAATAGTTTAATGTAGGATTATTATTTTAATTTCAAGTTTTTTAACCATATCATTTTACTTTAAAAATAAACCTAAAAAACATTTTAACTTAACATTTTCATCTTTCTTTTCATGCAATATCTGAATTGCAATATGCTGTTCATACAAAATCATTAAAACCACGTTACTATTAATAACTGACCAATAATTACACTTATATTACATAACTTTATTATAATTTTATCGTTACATATAGGTGGTATATTATAAAAATATAAAATAAAATTTTAAAATATTAATTAAATATATATAAAATTTTTAAATATTATTGTTTAGTATTTATTACTTAGAAAAGAATTATTAATTGAAACACAATTCATCAGTCTTTCAACATTTTCTTAATACTTAATACAAAGAATTCAAAATTATTAATAATAGTCGTATTCGTCGCGACGACGATTTATGTACACTTTGTTTTTATTGTTTCGTCCGTTTCCAATGTATATATTCTTGACTGGTCTTTTATTACGTGAGGTACGTTCGATGCCCACCCAGTTTTCGTGCTATGGAGAAAAAAAATCATATCATATATACATTTATATACGCTAAAAGTAAATAGGTAAACGGAGTGTCTTAGCACTACCTCCCTATGCCTATCCTGATGTGTGCGGGATACAGCGTGAAGCAGATTTATATAATAAAATAAAAAAATATGTATAATGTAGTAAGGCTTAGTCGCTTTTAAACTAATATTTGTAACTTTACGCTTAACCTGAATTGTGGAAACACTCTGTTCTCCATTATTTTCTTGAGATATGGAGATAGAATCGAGATAGTAAAATGGTTTCATATAATTATTATAAAAACATTTTTCCGAGTCCGTTAGTATAGGTGCACCACAGAGACCATTAGTTTAGAATTACTGATCAAGCAATTAATATTTTATTATCTTAGCTCGACCCTGTTTTTCGCATATAGCAAGGTAGATAAAGATACCTGAAGACGTAGTGTAAAGACACTCCGTATTTGGACACTCCATATCAGCCTTGTCATTTACAGTCCACCGGCCTCCTACTGTGCCACAACAAGAGAAATGTTTTAACTTTTTCTCTACTTATATAGATATAAAAAAGATTAACTAATGATATGAAAGAATTATATTTAAATTATATAATTACCAGAATATTGCCAACTAGACCCGATATAGAATTGAGGACACCTTCAGCATTCCCAACTGTCCGTTTTGTTCTAGAAATAATCTAAAACAAAAGGTAGTTCATTTATCAAATAAGCTACAATAAAATATAAAAAAAATATAGTAATAGTTTTATACTTTAAAATTATGTCAATATAAAATGTTTTTTGTTATGAATGTTGTACTATGAACTTAGAGTACGAACCGGCTGGGGCCTTTAAGACCCTACGTCCAGTTTTTCCATATATTATATTTTTATAATATGAGATATTTTTATGGTAAATTTTATTTGTTCTTTATCTTAGGTGTTCTAAAATAGTTGTAATATTTTTTTTTTGCGATTAACAATGTTATACTATACCATTTTATCTTTTAAGATTGCATTTCTTTTAGTTTATTAATAAATCTGAGTCAATACTTTTATGGAATAAAAGTATTGTACTTAGAATTTTTTATGAGCTCCAATGAATTAGACATTAGAAACGATATTTTTATAGTATTATTTTTACACAAGTCCTGTCATTCAATAAACAACGTAAATAAATATTTCACTTCCTCGAGTAGGGATCGAACCCACAAACGTCGCGTTATAGTCACACCCTTTGCTGCTGCACCACGACGGCCTCTATGTTTATTACAAATTTTACATATAATACTTAATATGTATACAGGATGGAATTTTCAGCACCACTTTAAATGAAACCACAGTTTTAACTACTCTATAAAAGCCTAATATAATTCAGAAAAAAAATAATTCCCAAAAATGAAAAACTTATTTTTTCAAACAAAATAAATAATAAAATTATCTTTTTAAAATAAAACGCGATTTGTAAAGTATAACATAGGCACGCACATACTTACCTGTCAAAGCGGCAACGTCGCACACGTATGTGTGCGTCACACGAAATACAGGTATGGATAAAAATCGTGAAATGAAAAAAAATTCCTACGTCCAAAATGTTGAGGTATATTGATTAATTTTTAGCTCTGGGTTTGAAATATTTTACCCTATATGCAGTTTCAGTAAAAGAAGCGCTGCCTCTTCCAACCTGTATACATTTATCAATAAACATTATATATTAAGGCGTACCTCTTTAGTATCACAACCAACACAAGCGACATCTAAGTTGCTGAAAAAAAGGTCGTCTGTGTTATTATTTTGTGAAAATAAATAAATAAAGTTATGAAATCAAATAATGATTTTGAAAAGTATAATAAAAACAAGTTGTTTCGGACTACGCCACAGAATATTAAATAAATTGAAATTATTAACTTATACCTTTTTTTAGTTACAACATCTACTATAATAATAAAAAATATATATTTTTCTTACAAAACTTATAAAAAAAATACCTTGACGGTCTTGATTCCACCATAAGCGCGAAGAGAAAAATTGAGAAGAATATGAGAGCTTTCGACATCTTTGTAGATCTGTAAGAATATTTTTTATACAGATAAAATATTTATCGATAGTGGTAAAAAATAATCTAAAAAAAAATATTTAAAATTTAAAAACGAAAAGAATAGTTGATTTATATTCTAAAAAAAAGATAGTGATAGTGCAGGCACACTACTATGTGACTGTAAATGGACAGGTTGAGTGGCAAAGCGCGGCGTTGAGTTACGCCACTCTACACGCAATGCCTCCAGAATTCCTCCTAACACTAGGTCATAGTTAACATTATTAGTTTACGGTATAATAATTATTACCTTTCGATCAGACGTTTTAAAACTACACTGTTCGTGCACTAAAAATATCTAAATGAGTTTATTATGATGACGACGAGACTTTATAATAAATCGTCTTTAGAAATAACATTATTTACCTAACCTGACTATCTATGGGTCGAGTGCTGTTAAAATATTCTCAATTGGGTTTTATTAATAATGTTTAAAGTAAAGTTTTGATGATATAATTATATATTTTAATAAATTTAGATGTAATATAAAATTAAACATTCCGGTTTATTACGTAGTATACTACGATGTGCGTTGCAAGAATATACTCACCCATAAAAATGTTTTTAGTTCCATTCAGTTTATAATCCAGGGGCCAATGATGTCCAAAATATCCTAAAAATCTTTAAACTCTACTCTTTAAACCCTAAAAAAATGATTGATGCTATTATTTTTTTATTAGCGACAGCAATTGGGCTTTCAACATTAATTTCGTATATTTCTTAAAAAAATCTGTATTCCGCACACAGCAGGGTAGGCAGAGGGAACCTATAGTTAAGACACTCCATTCGTATATTACCTTCTTTACTAAATATACTTCCCAGAAATGCCACTTTATTAGTTATATTTTTTTTAAATATTTAATATCTTTCTTTTAAAATGTGAATTATTAATTGTTGATGTAATTAAACAATGAAATATAAACATTCTTCAACTGGCATCCTTATTGTACTAAAAATAATTGTACGTTTATTTTACATCGTCATTATTAATAATAATATAATCAACGTAAAAACCAAATGAGATAACGAGGTTATAGTACTAGCACGAATATAGAAATAAATCGATAAAAGTCTGTTTTCATAATGTCACGCATATACGTAAGTATATGACACGCTAAGTTACGCTTCTCGCTTATTCCGGTTCTCTGTGCCTACCCTGATGGTATATCAGAAAGAAGATGAGATGTCAAGAAACTCGGTCCTTACTGGAGAAGACTGATAAACTTCAGATTCCTACTGAGAGACGAAATGAAGAACAAAAGCTGCTTAGCTTACAAGATTAATTAACACCGCAAGTTAAATAAGAACTTGTAAGAGACTTGTAGGACGCATGGATGGATGGATTTCTATTTTCTAGAGCATCGTTCATATGTATACATGACCCCATGAGAGTTCTTTAATCAATTACCTAAGCCGTCGTAAATAAAGTTTTCTACGCCATTCTTAGTTTCTAGTTTTTTTTTATTATTTATTCGTAGTACTTTTTAAATGTAACTAATAAACTGTGGAGATCCAATTTAATAAAAACAACTAAAAACAAATATTTTCTATATCTAAGCTACCGTAGAATATAAGTTTTATTACTGTGCTAAGCAAACGTTTGTATTTGCTTGCTTGTATACACGAGCTCACCTGGGTCTGACATAGGTTACTGAAGCCGTGGCGTGGCGTTTGAAACAATAAACACGGTGCACGATGGCACCTGCAGCCATCTGCTGCTTAGTTAAGAAATTAGATTATAATATACCTTTCATCTTATTATAATTAAATTATAAGTATAATTGTAGAAATATTATTTAGATATAACATTTAATGTGATGAAAGTATATATAGGACTTTACGATTGAAATGCTGTAATAGCTAACAACTTAATAACTTGCAATAAATATTTAATAATAATAAATTGGGCAGACCATATTGTCAGGAGGGCTGACAGCCGATGGGAAAGAAAGGTCCTCGAATGGCGACCCCGTCTCGGCAAAAGCACCACAGGCCGCCCTCCAACCAGGTGGACCGAAGACCTTAAGAAGACAGCGGGAATCCGCTGGATTCAAAGGGCGCAGGACCGGACGGAGTGGCGAGAATTAGTCCAGCAGTGAATGTTGAAAGGCCGATGGATGGACGGATGGATGGATTAATAAATTTTATTAATTCAAATAATAATAAGTTTATACATTAGCTGGTACCATAAAGAAAATTATCTCTAAATACTCCCATGGACATCGTAGTATAAAATAGATTGTTAACTAACTACGACAGTCATGAGTTCAAATCCTGTTTAGGGAATGCATTATAATATTACGGTATCATTTTCCTGATCTGACAACTTTCTTCTTTCTAAATACCATTCTCTAAAAAGGCCAAAAGGAAAGACAAGAAAAGAATTCACAATTACGTTTTCATAAGTGTTTTATAAAAATAAGATAAAAGTATAAGAAGAATAAAAGGATTTCTTATATTAATAAAACATATAAACTCTAAGTATGTCAAATATTTGTTAACATTATTTCATTCTGTACCTTCTTTGACAAGATTATTTTACTTGTAAGTTTCGATATATTTCTTTTTCCGTGTTCTATAACAATATTATACCTATCATCCTTCCATAGGCCGATCCTCAAAGCTTTTAAGTTGACGCGAAAGTTGTCACAAAAGGTCAGCTTCCGCTCTGAATCGTTACTTTTGACGTTAAGGTGTTTTATTTAATACTACAAATGACTCCGGTTTTCCTTGCATTTTTAATTTTTCGAAATCGTTGGTTAATGAATTCTGTATAATGTAATATGAAAATTATTTTTTAGCTTCACGCTGTATCCCGCACACAGCAGGTAATCCTAGTTAACGTAGTGTTAAGATACCGCGTTCTCCATTCTCTACCGAATTGTGGAAGCATTGCAACACTCGTCGCCTCGTCTCGTCGCCAACGCCAACCTTTTCCAGACAGCGCATTACCAGAGCGAAGAAACGAAAATAGTAAACTTCATTTCCTCGACTGGAATCGACCACACCTATTTACAGTGACATAATTATGCTCTAAAATTTATGTAAAACTTAGTCACGGTTATATGAATTATACTTTATATTATACTAGCGGACGCGCGCAGCTTCGCTAGCGTATTTAAGGGTGAATTCTAATAACCCATGAAACATGTGTTCAATTAAATATTTTTAAGAGTCTAAATTTCAAATTTTATAAAAATCGGTGGTGATTTAAAGATTTTTCCATACAAACTTTCAACCCCTTATTTGCACCCTTAGGGGGTGAATTCTAGAAAACCATGAAACATGTGTTTAATTATATACGTTTAAGAGTCTGAATTTCAAATTTTATAAAAATTGGTGACGATTTAAAAAAAACCTATACAAACTTTCAACCCCTTATTTGCACCCTTAGGGGGAGAATTCTAGAAAACGATGAAACACGTGTTCAATTAAATACTTTTAAAAATCTAAATTTCAAATTTTATAAAAATCGGTGCCGATTTAAATTTTTTTCCATACAAACTTTGAACCCCTATTTCACCCCTTTAGGGTTAAAATTTTTCAAAATCCCTTCTTAGTGGATGTCCAGATTACGAAAGTAAACTTTTGTCCAAATTTCACGTTTCTACGCACAGCGGTTACGGCTGTGCGTGCGTCTTACCTCAGTCAGTGAGGACAAGTCCTTTTATATATATAGATAAATAAACATTCTATCAAAATAAGAATGAATTGGTATAAAAATAAATTTAAACTGATGAACTATGATTACAAAATTTAGTTTAAAATTAATTAATTACCTGTCAGCTTAATTAATTACTCGAACTGTCAAATTACATAATATATCATTTTCTCACACTATTTTTTTTACCATAATATTTTCGTCATTCTGATCCTTGTCAATGTCAACGGGATATTGACGTAAGATGAGGAGAATGTCCTAACATATGGCGGATACAAAAAAAATCTGCAATCATTTCTATCAGTTTAAAACATACTGAAGAAACCAAAATTATTCAATTCAGTAAATCTGTTGTTAAATCTTCTTTATTGTAAGAAGATTTTGTTAAGAAGATAACATGTACAAAATTTCAAAGTAAACTTTATTTTAATATTAATACACTTTTTTTAACATTTTTAAAATATTAGTCCACACTTAAGAAAGAAAAAGTTGGTACACTTTTCACGCTGCGTGTTTATATATGCGGAAAAGTAATATTAATACAAAATTTGTCAACCACAAAAGACCATAAAAGATGCCTCTTTATATTTTAAGGTCAAAATAAAATCTGAGGTATTACTAAAAATAACTTTAAACTTCAAACAATAAAATCCTATTACCTATGTATGCAATTCAGTGTTTCAGTAATAAAGTAGACACTAGTAAATTGGAACAAGAATACATACAAGCATACATATATACCTACTCGTATGTCTCGCAGGCCAGCTGCATCCATTAAATATTTAAAAGACAGAGAAACGTGTTTCGTATATGTCTTCCATTGAATCAGGAAATTAAATTGGCTTTACAAAGGGACTATTATATTCTGTGTGTAGGAAGTCTGACTGTAAGCGATGGTTACAGGTTCATAATTTGGGGTATTGAATTATTTTTATTATTCTGCCCTGGAAAAAAGAAATGCGGTGCTAGGTTCCTTTACTTAGCGTGTCCACACTTTAAAAAAAACAATATAAGAGCTAAGTTTATATTTCTTACTTTAAAAATTAATTTCATTATAATATATTATTCCATTACTCTAATTAAAATGCATTATTTAAATAGGTAGGTCAATATAACCCATTATAAAGTTCTTTATAGAGTGTTGCCGATATAAAACGAAGAACTGACTTCGTTTTAAGCACAATTCAATTATGGCAACTCGTTAGAGCCGTCTAATCTAATTTTAATTTGAAAGACCTAGTTGATTGCTTCCGTTCCAAATACCTGTTTTTTTCCGAGAAAACATAGTTCTTATTTTTCTATTGTTTTAAAAAAAAACTGTTTTTTTATGTTTTTCTATTGTAGATAGATTGTGTTGAATATTTTTATAATTTTTTTTTTGGGCAATCAAATTACACGGCTACTTTTGCCCTAACATTAGGTTCCCTCTACTTATCCTGCTGAGTACAGGAGATTTTTGGTTCGATTTCAGGCGTGAAGTAGATTTTTTTTCTTTATCTTTATAAAAGAAAAATCGATGAGTAATATTTAATCATGGCTCTTATTTACGTCGTATAACGTCTGGTCTCCTGACCCGCCCACATTTCCAGCGGTTTTTCATTTTACTTTGTATAAAAATAAGAATTTACTGACATTTTGCTCTAACTCTTAACCGTTTATGTCTAAGGTTAAGAGTCTATAACGTGACTACACACGAGTATCTAATAACTTTTAAAAGAGTTAAGCATTATTCACCCGTAGGTGTGTGTAAAAATAAAATTATAATATGTATACATTAGAAATTCTCAGCAGTAAAAGATATAAACTTTAAAAAAAATTGTAATAATTTCGGCTTTGAATTCAGCCGGTTTTGATGCCTATTCGAGGAAAAGAAATATTTAGTATTTTCATTTCCTCGCTCTGGTAACACAGCACTAAGTCTCGCCACTCAACACGCAGATATCTCTCCAGCATACAGCTAAAAGTAGAGAACGGAAGTTAATGGGAACCGAGTATCTTCACAGTAAGTTCCATCTGCCTAAAGCTAAAAAAAGGAATATAAAAATGTCTTAAAAGATAAAAATGTAAAATATAGATTAATTTAATAAACCATATAACAAGTTACGTCCTCCCAACTTATTATTCGTCCATACTTATTATTCTTAAATATATAAAAATCTTTAGAATTGTACAGCGGATGCGAAATTAGGCTCAATAAACATTGTATTAAGATTTATTATTCTGCAGGGACGTAGCCGTCGATGGCTGAATTTGGGCTATTTGTTCTATTCGACGAGAGATAATCTTTCTTTTCTAAACTTAATGTTAATAAAAAGTATTAATTTGCTATTTAAATAAAAGTGAAATACCTATTCATACAATTATAATAACGTCCAAAATATATGTAAGTTCGTACACGTGGAAATACCTTTCGATTCTTCTCGATGTCTTTGTTTACCTTTGATCTATCTAGGGGAAATATGCTTGTTATTATAAATTATTTTNAAAAGATAAAAATGTTAAAAATAGATTAATTTAATAAACCAAATAACAATTTACGTCCTCCCAACTTATTATTCATCCATACTTATTATTCTTAAGTCTATAAAAATCTTTCGGGTTTTACAGCGGATGCGAAATTAGGCTCAATAGACATTGTATTAAGATTTATTATTAAGTATAAGTATTAATTTGCTATTTAAATAAAAGTGAAATACCTATTCATACAATTATAATAACGTCCAAAATATATGTAAGTTCGTACACGTGGAAATACCTTTCGATTCTTCTCGATGTCTTTGTTTACCTTTGATCTATCTAGGGGAAATATGCTTGTTATTATAAATTATTTTTTGTACTAGACCTTTTTAAGGTCGACTTACATAACATCGACTGTCTGTCTGTCCGTTCTGTCTATACATGAAAAAAAGGCACATTCGTGCACCGATTTGGCGGTATTTTGTATGAAAGTAGCCGCGTAATCAAAACCTATAGGCTACTTCCCAACAATTATGAAATTAGGCACGACGTGAGAATTTTAAAAACAAATAAAGAAACATAATATAGGTATTTCATAGAAAAAAATCATTACCGTTTTATATTTTTTTGTTTATTTCATACAAAACGAGTGCATACGCCCGCAAACATAAGTTTGTAAGCTTATATTAGTTGTACTTCCCGTAGAGTTAAAATCCAAAAATTGGTTCAGAAGCCTCGGTGTGCCAGACCGACTCACACTTAATCGAGTATGTAAGATATTCTATACTAACTAAAGTACATCATTATTTATTTCAAGGAAGGACGACCACCCCATTAACAAAAGCTCTTACTGGGTATTGGACAAGCTTGTATTCACTTAACAGTCGTCGTCAATCGTAAAAATACCTGTAAACCTACAATTTAATACGTACGACCTTTGTGAATAGTTATATTGAAAAAGTATAAAATATGTAAGTCTTTTTAGTAAGTAAAGATTCTTTTCCTATTTTTTTCAGTGTCCTAACCTAGTGTTAAGATACTCCATTCCTATTAAGAAACGGAAGCACCGTCAACCCTTACCTCGTTACCAGAGCGGTGAAATGAAAACATTGAATATAATGCAATATTTGCCTTGACTGGGAATCGAACCCTCACAATACTCTCGTGGGCTTCTGCTACTATCCCACGATGCCGAAACCTATATTTTTTATTACTTTAAATTATGAACACCAACCAAGAAAAGTAGATCACGTTTATGTAAATAATCTAAAAGTCAATTTCTACTTATACGTATATATATCCTCATTTATTTCATACGTCGCGTCGTATTATAAAGACACTGAAAATATCACTTCTGGTCTATAATAATTTTTCATACTTACATCCTTACGAGCACGGGATCCCTAAATAAATCGTAGCCCTTACGCCCTCATTTTTGTGTTGATATGAATAAATTGAATATTCTATAAAGAGAAACAGTCAACGCGATTTACGTGGGTTCCATTTAGGCAAATATAATATATATATTTTCCATAATTCGGCCAAAAATGATATATTTTTTTGCTTGAAAGTCTTGAACAAATAATTGAATCACGGATGGACATAATATATGTAAGTACTAATACCGATATCAACTATTGTTTTATGTAACAATCACGGGAAATTTTAATTTCGATTAAATAAAGTACAAATTTTTGAAAATGATATCTTTTTTTATTTACTACAATATATTTAACGTAAAATTGTGATAATTGTGAGTTCGATTCCCATTAGGGCGAAAGATTATATTTAAATGACTTCCACTTCTCTGGTTGTAGACCAATCCAGGCGTAGTGTTCTGCCACTGAATACGAAATTCCACGAAAATTTGGAGACGGGCAACAAATCATTACAAGATTTCGGAAACAGAGTGTCTTAACACTAGATTTCTTTTGTTATAAGCAAGAAAAAAAAAGTAAACCATAAAAATATATGAAACAATTTCAGCAATGAATCAATGTAATTTAAAGTAATCTAATTATAGGCTCTTACTTACATCAAAGTACATAAATTGCTTTACCATCTCCATTTTTTGTATTTACCTCTAAATATTCCTGAAATGATATTTTTCACGTATTCACGTGACGTCTAATGTGAAACACACACGCGTGACATCACGTCACAAGCAGGTAAATAGGAAAATTGGCTCCAATGTACCGTAAACACATAATTATTTTATTTTGGTACGTTTTTTTTCATAGAATTTGCAATATCTAACCTTTTTAATGTAACAAATAAATAAAAGAAATAAAATAATAAATCAGCTTCACGCTGCATCCCGCACACAGAAGAATACGCCGAGGGAACCTAGAGTTAAAACACTCCGTTCCCCACTTTCCGCCGATTTCTGGGGGCATTGCGTAAGAGTAAAGAGTGGCGGAATTCAACGCCGCGCTTTTCTTCGGGACCAGAGCGAAGAAATGGAAATATAAATTTAAATAAATATTTTATCTCCTCGAGTGGTGATTGAACCCACAACCAATGGGTTTACAGTCCTCCACCACGACTGGCCCCTGACTTAACAAAACATTATGAAATGTATTTTAGATTATATTAAGAAATTATTTTTCAGATATCAAAAAAGTACATAGAACTGGTAGATGACATCACAGTCTATAGAGACTTTAATGTGTAAACTATGTAAACATACTATTATATATAAGAAACTAGTGAGGATGTTGAAGACCATGCAAATTTGAGTAGCTGGAGCTAGAAGGCAAACCCTGACAACATACACCGAGATAATAATGCAAGAAGCATATATATCAGTATGTATACTCGTCTATACATATTATATTTTAGATCATTTACTATTCATCTATATTGTAGTTAAAATTTGTATATAGGTACTTTTAACCATCTCTGCAAACTG
Organism: Heliconius cydno galanthus; assembly: GCA_036379175.1. Classification (NCBI taxonomy): domain Eukaryota; kingdom Metazoa; phylum Arthropoda; class Insecta; order Lepidoptera; family Nymphalidae; genus Heliconius; species Heliconius cydno. The sequence goes on from JAKRZM010001277.1 coordinate 64,800, forward strand.
TCGTATTTTAACTAGGATTGATTTACTTTGCGGCCTAGATTCGGTGTGGAAATAGAACTGTCAATCTTTATTAAATATTATTTCGGTTGTTCAACAATATTTATGATAATATACTCTAAAACAATATTCAATATTCATAACATAGCACAGTCACGGCTGTTGAGACAAAGCACGGCGTTGAATTCCGCCACCATATACTCGGACGCTTATTTGAATACATTACCTGCATGACGAAAAGTAAATCTTTATCTTATTTATTAAAATTCACCATTTTTATGTGAATAAAAATTGTAATAATGGTAACATTTATTATTAAAATTCACCATTTTTATTCACATAAACCACCATTATTACAGGTACAAGGCAATACGGCTGAGATTTATTAAAAGGTAGGTATAATAAATTGATATTATCATTTCTTAATAAAGATATTTATTATATTCTTCAAATAACATGATTTCTTACATTTTACCTTATTTTTTACTTTATTATTTCCTTTAATGAATCATAATAAAAATAATTTAATATCCATAATAAATTTGGACACAATATTTGTTTAAACTATACGCTGTAAAGCCGGTAAGCGTGGGCGAACAAGGTTTAATATCTATTAAGATTTATTATTGTGCAGGTTTGTTCCCAATATTTGAAAGTAAGTTTAGTGTAAGAGTGCGTTAGTCGAGTTTATGAAAGCTATTTTGAAGTATATTAATAGTAATAGACGACGACTATAGAGTTACGCTTATTGTTTAAAATAAAACACGGCGTTGAGTTCTGCAACTCAACATGCAATGTCTCAAGAATTCGGCAGAAAGTGGGGAACGGAGTGTCTTAACACTTGATTCCCTATGCCCCCCTATCCATATTTTAAAGAGGATTCTAAAACCAATATTTTTAAAAGGTGTTGAAAGTACTTTATAACCCGCATAGAAGCATACCGGCTTAAGGTAATGTGAAAAGAAACTCATTTTCGATATTCTTTTTTTATCCTTTACCTAGAGATATTCCAATATGTCTTATACCTCTTTAATATTTATTTTAAGGATCTCTGTTAAGTATTTTATCCTATTTTATTCTATCATTAGTTTTTAGGGATCGGTGCCTCAAAAGGAAAAAAAACGGAGCCCTTATAGGATCAATTTGTTCTTCTTTCAGTCTGTTAAGGCCATTTATCTCGAGAACTATCCAGTTGATCCTAATATAAAACATTAAAATAGAGACCATACCCCTTGAAGCACAGAAAAAGCTTCTAGGACAATACAATTTTACATGCATTTAATGCCTACATATTGTATATATTTATTTTATTTTTATATACATATATAATAAGAAAAGAAAATAAGTGAACCCTATACTAAATAAGTTGTTAAATCCATTTTACGATTATATTTTGCCCTAAGTCGATATAGCTATATACGTAGCTATGGGAAGCCGTAGTAGGAAAGTTGTCATTGTATAATGTACTAAAACAGAAATAACATTTTCAAATGCAGGAACATTTTCTCAACGTACCTAACAATGTTTTCAACAAATTCTATTCTATTGTTCTAACTGAAACAATTCTAATAAGCGAGAGCAAAATTTTACATTTTATTTGGCTTCATTACTGTGCTAATTAAACTTTCTGTGTAATCAGAATTCTCTCTTGAAACACTTACAATCTACATTTTAAAAATAAATAATAATAAATTATATTTAATTTTAGAGTAATATAGAGAGAAAAAATCAGCTTCACGTTGTGTTGTGAGACACTGCTTTCCACACTTTTCGCCAAATTTTCGAGTTTTTGAGGAATAATAAAATGAAATATTTGTTTAAATTCATATTTCAATTTCTTTCTTTTTGGCGTCAAGGCAAAACGCAGCGTTAAGTTCCGCCACTCAGCACGCAATGCTTTCATATTTCGGCGGAAAATGGAGAAAGGAGTGCCTTAACACTACGTACAATCTGCCTATCGTAATCTGTGCGGACTACAGAGTGAAGGTGATTTATTTCTCTTTTATTTATTTGCTTTTAGGGTGTTGATGTTATTGCAAAAGTTTCTAAAGCACCATTGATTTAAGGCGAAACTTGTAACCTAAAATGAAAGTAACATAAAACATGACTCTCCACTGTCTCCTTAAGCAACAAAGGTTTTAGAACTTGAGCTAAACTATATCCTTAGAGAACGAAAAATGATATAAATAATAATAATTTTGAACGTATGATAAATAATATAGGGGCTATTGTGGAATTGTAAGTGGGGTGGTTGTGGTTTCAATTCCTATTTGGGCAATGAAATTTCAATTTCATTACGTGTTTTCATCACTCAAACTCAATGTCTCGAATCAAAGAGGAATCGAGGTTTTTGTTGCCAATAAACTGAATAGAAATATATATGAAAGCAATGATGATTAACAAATTCTTCCTAACTGAGTAGAAAAGTATTTTTTTTACCAAGAATTAATATTTCTAGTCGAAAATTATCAACAACTCAGCGGAGAGTGGAGAGTGGATTGTCTTAACACCCTCTGATTATCCTGCTACATGCGGAATACAGCGTGATGCTAAAAAATATGCATAGAGAAAAGCAGTTTTATAGACTTAATATGGACTACAAACAAACGCACTATATATGTACGAGTATACAGAAATAAAGGAAAAGTACCTATTAAATGATATCGACATTTAATTTATTGGAAATTCATACCGCGTAACCCGTAAAACTTTTGTTATAAAATTCTCCTTTTATTATTCTCTACTTGTTCAATAAAATACGAATTAACGATAAAAATTTGTATATCCCTTGCGTAAGCGATATTTTTTATTAAATATATCAATGTGTGGGACTGGGGTGTCATGTTCCTCGTAAAAAAATTATACCTATTTTTAAAATATCAATTTACTTAGGGTATAGTAAAAAATACCGTTGTATATTTTATACACTATTTATAGTCGATATTGCCAACTGTAAATAGTCGATATTGAATTAAATAATCGAAACAAAAGAGACAAGAAAGGATGTCTGTCTGTATTTATGGTTGACGTCTGAAATTTATTACGAAGTTTAATCAAATATGTATGTCCAGAAGGCGAGAAATAATTGTATTTGTGCTATCTGAGAACAAAGTCTGAAAAATATCTTTATGAAGACAGTTTGTCTTAACACAAGGTTCCCAGGTTCCCTCTACTTACTCTGCTATATGTGAGATACAGCGTGAAGCTAAAAAAATAGAACAATAGTAATTTTATGACATCCACAAAAACTAAGTGACATAAAAAGCGAAATAATAGTTTTCTCTGCGTTCTAAAACTTCAAAAATAATAAGCTTGTACTGAAGATTTACAAAGAATATATATAATTATTTTGCATTCTTAATGCGTCCCTATAATTAAAATTTATAGCAAAAATGTCAACGCTTCCTTTTCTCATACATTAGATACTACGTAAGGTATATTTATGTAAATATCTCATGGGACCATATTTAGTTGTAAAATTACACTTACGTTTATACAAATTTGCATTTGCAAGTAAAGGCCTAATCTGTTGTCTGTAATTATAAAAACGTTCATCAAATGGCTACTGTTAAAATGGATATGTACATTTATGTTATTTATCGAGTTGCCTTATAATTTTTATATAATTGACGTTTGTTTTTAAATATTTTTTCAACTTCACGCTGTATCCCGCATATAGCAGGGTAGGCAGAGGGAACCTCAGAAACTAGTGTGAAGACCCGGTTCGGTTTATAATTTATTATAATTTATAATTGATTATGCATTATAATTTATTATGTAAACCGGTTTTATAATTTATTATGTAAACATGAACTAACAATAACAACTTAACTTTGCGAATCTCTCAATATTAATATACTTATATATTTTTTATTTAACCAGAAATCTTCACATATCTGCCGGACAATCAATGCTTAAACACTCCGTCTTCACTCTCCATTTTTCTCCTTTTACTAACAAAAAAAAAGATAATGTAAAAAATAATTGAATTACATAAGCTAACATTACTCAACTTGTCTAATTATCTGGGGCTAATAAATAAAACAAGAATTAAAGCTTCCTTTTTCTGGGTTGGAGAACAAATTACGTACATAATACGTTGATGAATAAGCTACGTACAGCTGGGATGTCTGTAGATAAAATAAAAGAAAATTTACGAAACTGTGGGTTTATTCGAGGGGGTCCCATAAAAAACTACTGACCGTAGATAAAAAACTTTATTGCTATCATCCTTATAAAATATGAAACTATTTTTATTATTTATATATAAATTTTCTTATTCTATTGACTAATATAATAAAAATAAGAATATGGAAATTTCTGTGTATTTTCTATGTCATAAAATAAGTTTTTTTTTCAGCTTCTTCGTTGTATTCTGTATGTAGTAGGGCAGGCAGAGCGAGCTTAGTATAACTTACACTGCTCCTGACTTTCCGTCGAATTCTTAAGGCGTGTTGTGTTGCGGAACTCAACGCCGCGCTTTGCCGCGGCACCGCAAAGACGAGCAAAGAAATGAAAATATTCTTTTTCATTTCAAATATTTCAGTTTCATATAAACATCTAAAAAATGTAATCACTTAAAGTTAATCTCAGATGTACCTAGGTGAGGTAAATTTCATCATTAAGTCACTCAAAGCCAGTCTATTTCAATTAAGAGTAAGAAAACCTTGTAGCTTTTTTATAGGGAACATTAACCTGAGAGGCTAGCTTTAGGGATTAAATTGTCTTTATTTTGTTAGAAATATATAAATGCTAAAGATATTTATACATATTTTAGTTGCGTTTTTATTTATTTCATAGTGAACATTCATTACCTAAGTAAATTTTTTGTGAAATATTTTCTTTAATGTTTTTGCATTATAATTTTAAATTGCTTTTTTTACTATTTTTAACGTCACGTTGTATCCCACGCATAGCAGGGTGCGCAGAGGGAACCTGAACACCTAGTGTTAAGATATCTCGGCCCCATAAAGACATTTCCGATCCCCATTTTCCGCTGAATTCTTAAGGCATTGCTAGTTGAGTGGGGGAACTCAAGTTCCCAACGGAGTTTGCCTCGTTAATTGGTTTTAAAAAAAATAGTTTTTTATATTTTTTTTATAAACGGAAAAATTTGTAATGTTTTGTATTTTTGCCTTTTACTATAATTATTTTGTTTTGTATTTTTTCCAAGAACAGCGACATCTGTGAAATCTCATTGTTACTATCACAAAAGTTATTAGTACAAAATGCATAGTTCATTCTTAAAATAATAGAGGACGCTACTTGTAGACTGTAGTTTTAGTTTTTGCAGTCGTCAATATTTTTATGTTCTTACTAAGATATGGATTTCATAACAATTTTTAAATAGAAAATGTTATATTGTTTATAAAACCATTTTATTGCATAATGACCGTTGCCGTTGCGACGTTTAGTTTCCCCAGTCAACACGCAATGCCTACAGAATTTTGCGAAAAGTGAGGCATGAAGTGTTTAAAACTTTAAACACTAAGTACCCGGGTTCCATCTACCTACCCTACTACGTGCAGGATAGTAAAAGTAAAAGAAATTAATTACATTCACGTAAATTGATGAATGATTCTTTTTTACCATTTACACGTTAACAACAAGGGTGTGTTATAATAAAACAACAATTTATTTAGTAATTAACTATTCATATATTTCAATAGTATCTCTTATATTATAACTATATTCTCTAACGCTCCGCGCTCGCCATATTTGGTTTAAGTCTAAGAGAAGAATCAACAGTTAATGTCAAACAATCATTATTAACATTCGAACAAACATCTAAAAGATTACATTTAATAATAAACTAAATGTAAACTTAGAAATATGTTAGCGTGCGTCAACTTATGATCCAAAATACTGATTCAACTCTATTACGGTAATAATAACTATACTATTTAGTTGGGAATGTTAACTTTGGTATAAAATATTAATTATAAACAACAAAACATAATCAAACACAAAGACACTCGAACGTTTCTTATATCAAGCATAAATTAAAAATACTGATTAATTAGTCTAAGACTGTTAAAGTATATTTACAATGCCGTAATGGCGTCCGGAAAACGTGTTATTCGTACTGTTGAAATATAATGTTGTTTCTTTCACTCTAATGACATTAAGGTAAGAAGGAAAGAGACAACAATATTTTACGCATTTTTACGAATAGCGTTTTAATTATGCACATAATAAAGATGGCGATGACAAAAATGGAATATTTTTAAATGATTTAGTAAGTGAAATCACGTTTTTTTAAATTTAAACAAAAATCATTGCACTGCGCTTCTATACTATATTATATATAATATTTAGAATCATATATATATGTATATATATATATATATAAGAATTGTGATATTTTAAATAGACTATAAAATATTTTTTTTCTAACGCACCATGTATAGGCATCCACTACGAAGGCTCTTTGTAGGTACCGTTTCTCTAAACATTAATAATGTTTTGAAAAGATTTACATTTCTACAACTTTGTTACAACAATACAATAATTACAGTTTATAACATCGAGTAATTATTATTTTTTTTATAATTTTCAAATCAAGGAATAGATAATTTTTTTACAAATTCGTAGTTCACCATTAATTTTCGCCTACAATTTTTTTCTATGAAATATTTTTTAGCTACTTAGAAGAATGAAGCTTCTAATATGAATTATTTTAATGTTTATAATTTCTAATTTTGTCGAATCAATGTTAAAATTACTACAATTTCGAATACACAAACTGTTAACTTATTGTTTTTTGTTTCTAAAAGAATAATCATCAAAAGCTCTACCAATTCGAACGAGTGAGTTGAAGCTATCACAACAATTACTATAAAGATCTTTATAATTTTCTAGGAAATCGTATAATTATGTAATAAATATACATGTTTTCTTTCTATTTTCAATAAAATAAACAAAAAGAAATACGCGGCATATACCAAATGGTATAATATATATAATAAATATAATCGAATATATTGCACAATTTTCGAATTTTCGAAATTATACATACATTTAGGTACATATTATAGTGATATTCGTTCGTGAGAATCAATAATTTTCTATTTGAAAGCGTAGAACATTCATATTCTAGCCGCTAGATGGGGTTAAACATTTCACAATAGCTTTGTAAGCTAAGTTATAAATATTTCAAATCATATTGTGAAATAAATAACATTCATTTATCACGTCAGCATTAATTATAAGAAATAATTTAGATGGAATGAATTAAATAAGATTTATAGTAAATAAAGGTAACAGAAAGTGACTTAGCTAATACACCTATAGCTATATGGACTAACCGATTAATGTATTGGTTCGATTTCTATATATTTTTTTCATAATAATTAAAACAAATTTAATATCTCAGCGTGAATTATAATGAAAGAATATTTTTTCTAGGATACTGACACTGATAAATAAAAAAAGACAAACCAAGAAATAATTGGTTTGTCTTTTTTTATTTATCAATTTATTTAACTAAAAACATTAGCTAGACATTTTAAATAATAAGAATGCAAACATTGACAGATTATTTCTTTTCTTTTTGCTAACGTAATATATGAACGTATTTCACACATCTACATCTAGTTCAAGCGGTGGAGTCGTGTGTGGAAGGATTTGGTATGATCGTGGTCTCTCTGTGCCGCCTCTCCTTGTGCGTGGCGGCGAGCTCGGCTTGCAGTGTCATGACTCGCTCTCGTAAACATTTGATCTCGTTTTGCCATGTCTGGAAAGAAATTGGTTATTTTAATAAATTATTATTATCTCATTTAACATAGAACAAAGGAAGTGTTAAGACACTCAGTCTCTTTAGTTTGTGGTGTTTGTGGAGTGTTGAATGGTGGAACTAAACGCTGCGCTTTGTCGTGTTGCGATTAAAAGGATTATAATTCATTCCCCGGAGGGAAATCGAACCCAGTCAGATATCGAGCTGATGAACCTTGACGGCTCCAATGTATCTAATACAGACAAAACAATACAGCAAAATATATGAGGAAGCTTAGGTTGAGTTATGAAAACACTGAGTCACTGAATGATATTAGAGTAAAGTGATATTGAAACTTTAAAAGTCCATTCGCCCGAATTAAATATAGCTAAAGATTATTAACAGATGAAGCGAAAGAGAAGAAGAAAGAAGAATCTCGTGATTGTAAGTGAAAGAGTCCCTTACACTCCCTAACTTTCGAACTCCAGTCGTTTCGTTTGTATTTGTCTTTCAGTCACTGAATAGAAGTTTTATATTTAAAAAATACGACTAGACAATATGACTTACAATATTCTGCTTCAAAAGGTCCAGCTTATCGTTTTTCAAGCGGCACACCTCCTGTCTCAGCTGGTCGGCGTCTCGAGGGTTGGCGTGGGAGTGACCCTCGCGAGCGTTCGCCCCCGCTTCCGCTGAAGACATGGACTCTAGGCCTGTGTCGCTGTCCACGTATACTGCACCTGTAGAATTAATAAATATATAAGTTTAGTTAATTATAAAATAGTTGTAATATTTAGTTTCTAAAAACAATGGTTGCTAAGGAGGATGGAGTTATTCTATTTTAAAATTCAGTATTTCATTTCAATTAATATATCAAAAATATATATTTTTTGACGTTGTTACAAATTTATTCTTGTTCTGCATCTAGATTCATTTCTTTTATTTTAGATTTTAGCACAATTGTACGCAGTTGGGATGTGCCTGACGGCATATGTTCTAAGCGATCACTGGAGAATGAGAGAGTGGTTTTTACTTTCTAATTAACTTGAAAAATGTAAGGAGAAATTTATAAAATATTTCCTCTTAATATTTAAACTATTAAACAATTATTATTTGGTATTTGGTACAAAGTATTCTAGACCTTTAAATATAATAGTTCATAATATCTTATCATTGCCAACAAGGTACAATCAAACATTTACAAAATTCTAAACAAAAAAGGTAAAATAAAAAAGTCAGTGCTCAGTTTAAACAAAATGGAAATCTTTAAATACATTTAAGTACTACTCGCATGCTATAACATTTAGTGCTGGACACCAAGCATGCCTAGTAATATCACTAACAGGACTAACCTGTTGCTTTACCACAACTCAACCAGTCCTTGTCGTCTATTTGAAGAGAAAATTCAATGAAATATATGACAATATTTATGTTCTTCCAAATGCATGGTAAATTTAATTTAAAAATTAAAATGTATATAATATCTACAACTACATATATTATAGAGAAAATACTTAGGGTATCACTAAATTCTATTCGAGATGTTCTACCAGTCCTCATAGATGAAAATATAAAGTGTCCTTCTATCAAATTTGTATCAATTATTGTTAACTAATACTGATATAATATTATGCTATTTAAAAATAATAAAATATCAGGCATATAAACGTATAAAATCTAAATTAATTATATGAACGTTGACATAACTGATCTTAGATTTCTTACATTATATAATTTTATTGATGGTGTAAATATATGAAATGAAAAGCCAGACGTGATTGTTCCAAAAGATCTAATCCTACTATTTAGTAATTCACAGTGAAAGCTTTCTGTACGTCGATCACCTCAAAATCGTAAAACAAACCAGGACGCTACATCTCTAGCCTAGCCTTCACAAGAGGACTTGGCTCTAAATATATATAAATATAAAATTTTCACTTAAAACTACATATATTATACGTAAAACCTAACACTTCTCAAAAGAAACATTTTCTATCTACCCCACATACCTAAGGGGTCCAAGTCAACGGAGTTCAGGCTGGAGTCATCGCTGTGGTCGTGCAGAGGCGGGCGAGGGGGCGCAGCGCGTGACGTCACGTCCGGGCTGGACTCGCCGGAGCCGCCCGCGGACCGCACGGACACGGCGCTCGCGGAGGACGACGCGATTGATGATTTTGATCGGCCGCTCTGGAATTTTTTATATTATTTTTATAGCTTCACTCTCAATTCCGCATAGAGCACCATAGACAGAGAGAAAGTAGTGTTCGCTTTGCCTCATTTTACCGAAGAGAGAATCATCATTTTGGGAAATGACCCATTTTATTTAGATTATTTCTATTTTTACGATTTCAGTAAGACACAAACGGAGAAAAATAAAAGACTTGAGTAAAAAAATAGATGATTTTAAAAAAATATATAAATTAGTTTTTCTTAACAAAATGTTACTTACATTAGGTGTAGGTGTTTCATGAAGGTTAATTTTTTTATTTAATGGGTTGTTTTTGTTGCTGTCGCCCGATAAATTCGTGTCTACGCTAGGTGATCTATAAAAAAATTGAATTTACATATTAGAAAATACATAAAAATAAATTAACTTTGAAAATTAATGACGGAACTGTTAATGTTATAATTTTATATTTCAGATTCACGGTGTATCCCGCATATAGCAGGGTAGGGGGTTTACCTTTTGACCAAAGTGAAGAATTGAAATATTATTAAATAATAATTAATTTCGTCGAATGGGAATCGAACCCACAACCGTCGTAAATACAGTTACACGCTTGTGCCACTGCACCACGACGCCCTCAATATTATACTAGTTCCATTACCATATCTGTATCAGTTAGGACCTGGTAAAATAGTAGGTTATCAAAATTACTATAACGAAATATTTACCTGACTTTCGAAATTAGAGCCTTTTTGACTGTATCAATGAATCTGGCGCCAGGTCCATCTTGCTTGGGAGTACCTTCGGGTTGAGGAGATATTGCCCCTTCATTCCTCGCCCCTGTGCCAAGGAACTCAATTGTTTTCTCCTTCAATTTCTCCGCTANGTTACTTACATTAGGTGTAGGTGTTTCATGAAGGTTTATTTTTTTATTCAATGGGTTGTTTTTGTTGCTGTCGCCCGATAAATTCGTGTCTACGCTCGGTGATCTATAAAAAAAATTAATTTACATATTAGAAAATACATAAAAATAAAATAACTTAAAAAATTAATGACGAAACTATTAATGTTATCAGCTTCACGGTGTATATATATATATATATAGCAGGGTAGGTGCTTTGCCTTTTTACCACTTTTCACAATTGAAATATTATTAAATAATAATTAATTTCGTCGAATGGGAATCGAACCCACAACCGTCGTAAATACAGTTACACGCTTGTGCCACTGCACCACGACGCCCTCAATATTATACTAGTTCCATTACCATATCTGTATCAGTTAGGACCTGGTAAAATAGTAGGTTATCAAAATTACTATAACGAAATATTTACCTGACTTTCGAAATTAGAGCCTTTTTGACTGTATCAATGAATCTGGCGCCAGGTCCATCTTGCTTGGGAGTACCTTCGGGTTGAGGAGATATTGCCCCTTCATTCCTCGCTCCTGTGCCAAGGAACTCAATTGTTTTCTCCTTCAATTTCTCCGCTAACGATTGTAAGAGAGATGTACGAGTCCTTTGCTTAAGTTCCGCGAATTTAGCCGCTTGGTAACATGCGTTTTCAGCGTTTATGAGCTTAGTGAGGAGGAAGTCCTTCAATTCTCTCCCTTTGCGGAATATAGGAGGTTGGGGTAAAGTGGGCCCGAAGAATGGCACGTCTGAACGTGCTGTGATAGCCACTTTGTATCTGGAAATATATAATTTTTGATTTAAATAAAGTGAAAAAAAAATGTTATTATAAAAAAAAATATTATAATTCGTTTATTTTGTTTGTATTGAAAATGATTCACAATTTTCTAATTGAAATAGTAGTGATGTTTTCTAGACGACAAATCATTTAGATCCACGCTAATATCTAAATACACTTAAATCTATATAAATACATAATCCATATTGCACCTATAATCTCTATTTATATATAAACTACTGAACAACTACTATTATATTATTAATTAAAAAAACAAACATTCCTTGAAGTGTGAAAAAGAAAAACATTTAGCACTAACTATTCCCGTAAACCTACATACACAAATATTAAAATGTAAACTACCCTACAAACGAGTCGCTAGCCTGTACTTAAAATCTTCAAAGAGAATCTCACGCTCGGACAACCTACAATTTTAGTCGTATAAAAACTCCTTAATTACATAGTAGCTATTCGTTTGCATATAAATTACTGAGAATTTCCATTCCCTTTTCCGAGCCATTTTCTCTTGCTTCATGCAAATATTGGGTGAGTTGCGTTGTTGAAGCAAAACTTTATGTTAAATAAACAACTTGACAGGTACAAGTGAGACGGGAATTAAAAATGTATTCTTTAGGACAATTTCTGATATAAAAGTTTGTAACAGATTTTATTTTTCTTTTATTCGAACGAATAAAATGTAAAAATAGTAATATTTGTAAAACTTTTTGAGGTTTTTTCATATTTTATAATATTTAGAACAAAATTGTAAATAAAATAGGAATGAATACAAAATAATTTAAAAAAATAATTTAGGATAAAATATATATTTATTTCAATAAATCATTAGCTCTATGTTTATAATTACCTGGTCTCCCCATCTGCAGCTTCCACCGGAGTGACCACTATGAAGGCGTGTAGGAAATGCGATGCAATCATATCTGGGGTGAACGGTGTTGCTTTTTCCTGTAAATAATATGAGTTATTTTTTAGATTTATTTACTTTACTTTTAAAAAATAAAATGCCCAGCAAAAACATATAGATTCTTTCATTACCTGAAAAACAATCGCCACAATATCGTTCCCCACATGCCGTTTCCTTTGCAGCTGCTGCGCGTCTCCCGCGGTGTGGGGCAGCAGCGGCGCCACGTGGAACATGACCTCGCGCTCGTGAAACCTCTCGTACACCGCCTCGGTGCCCGTGTGCCCGTTAATTATGTCTAGGCCTCCTCTGTAGCCTGGTGGATGGATAATATTTTGTTTGTATGTAGGTTTTTTCTTCATATTTTTTTTAGGTTCCCGCTTTATCTTGCATAGGTAGAGGGAACTTAGTGTTAAGACACTTCGTCGCGCTTTGTCTTGTTAGCAGAACGAGTAAATGAATATATGAGTTATTGAAATATTTTAAATATTTTTTTAATTGTAAATTCTTTCAGTATAGGTTCTTTTGCTTTTAATAAGCAATAATATATAATATAAAAAATTAATACAAAATAATGCTATAATAATTTCACTCTTCTCACCTCTATGATCCCTCAATTGAATTCTCTGCCCGAGCATATCTAAGAACTCGTCAAATGCTGGAGAAGTTTCGTTGTTCCCAAACAATTCCTCTTCAGTAGTCTGTCCATACTTCTGATATAAGACACCGAATTTGAACGTGTTTACCAATACGTGTTCATCGTAAGCTACTATCAATGAGGACGCGTTCAAGCACATGACTGCCATGAAGTTGTCGACTGTCACTTGGTCGCTCAAGATCTTCGCCATTCTGGATGGTGACGGCATTATGCCTGAATCTGGAAAGGAAAATTTATTTTTTATTTTAAGAAATTATACTAGGTAGAATTGATAGGCAATCCTCAATATTATTTTCATCTTCTATATAAATATTCCGATTTCCAAATTCCTTAGCTAGAAAACGTGTGAGAAGTAAAGAAAATATTATCTTAACATTTAGTTCTACTACCTTCCTTATGATATATGTATCTAAATATATTATATACTTATTTTACTTTTAATATGTGACAAAAATTCTCAATTGTATTAGATCGTTTCGAGTTCAAATTCTAATGAAGTTGAAAATATTTAACACACATATATTTAATTTTAAGTTTAATTAGAAACTTTAGTCAATAGACTAAAGTGAAAGTTTAATGAGAAAAAACTAAGATGTTAGGTTTGCTATCCTATGCTAGGCTGTTATGGATGAAACCTAAGGCAAAGTACTAGCAACATTATTTTTATTATCAACATAGGAAAATAAGAAGTCGATGTAAAAGCAACACTGTGCCGTTAAATACGTTTATTACTTAATATCTAGGGAGACGTAACGAAAGCTATTTCAACTACTGAGTTTATAGTTTTAGATCCTCTCGAGATATGAATGGCAACGTTTTGGTCGTAAAACGTTTACGCATTATTTTATACTGCTCATATATATTTTATGTATTTTCTCAATTAATTTACCTGTATCGTGTCTAAAAAGTGGAGAAACTTGTGATAAATCACTTAGTTTTTTATCTATTTTAGAGAACTTAGGAAAATTAAACAATATTAAAGTATTTTAAATCTAAATCGCAATCTCGCACAGCAGAATTACTTATTAATTTCAATTAAAAATAACTAATTTTTTAATTTTTCTTAAGATATTCCCTATATTCGAAGAATGTTGGTAAAACTGAAGACAAAGAAGAGCAAATCTGCTTACTATTTTATCATTTAACTTAGAAAGTTAAATGATAAAGAATCAAATAAAACAACTTACTTGGTGTTGGAATCAGTCCAATCATAGTCTCTGTCCGTAACCTCAACAGTATCCTAGTGTGGTCCTGGCCGGCCACGTTCTCGTTCATCAGCGACATCACGACCGGATCATGGTTCGCGTCAGATCCAACCAAGTTGATGTGCTCCTGTTAGAAAAGATAAAATATGCGTGCTAAAAAATGTATATTCCTTATGATTTTATTAATCAAATCCACTTAGTTTAATAAATAGTAAAAAAGTAACACAGGCTATCTAACGAAAATATAAAAAACATATATATTAAAAAAAAACAAAATAATACAGTATTTATAATTATTCATGCGTAATAAAACGAGTGGTGGTGTCAGAATGTGAACCGCTCTAGCACGCAAGCCATTGTCACCAAGTGTGCCAGTTCCTCGCTTCAGCTCTTTAATTATGATGGTACAGTATAATTGTCACCATTGAATAATACCTGACGGTGTTGTAATACTACCCGGAAAACGCATAGAAAGAATGAAAGATGTAAAAAAAAATAATTAAGTCGTAAAATAAATGCGAATTTTGGGTTCGATTACCACTTGAGGTAATTAATTGTTTTCATTTTATCGCTCTTCCACCATTCAATACGCAATTAAATGAAAATTGGGAAAACACGGAGTGTCTTAACACTAGGTTTATGCAGGTATCAGCATTATATAGATATATTTTTTATAATTATTTTTTAATAGATTAAACCATAGGTACTAATAATAGAAATATAAACAATATTGTTTTAATAAAGATGTTTTAGTATTACTAGAGTTCATAGAAGTTCGATCGACGTGGTGCCAACTGTGCCAAAACTTTAGTTTTACATATAAAATTTCAAACTAAAATATTTAACTATATATTCTGAGGATATTTACATTATGTTGTTACTACTATATGTTTAGTTGACATTGTAAAGGAGATATCTCAGAGGAAGTGCGACAAGGTTGTAAATATTTACACAGGCAACCTGTTTGGTACAAATAATCACTTATTTAAGCCTTTAATTAATATTAATCAATATTTATTCCAAGAATTAATTTAGTTAGTATATTTCAACAGGAAAATTAAATTCTAATAACGAACTAAAAACCATTATTTACCTAACTATGTGTCACACCCAGTTTTTCAAATCAACTCGTTATACGTTTATAACAACAAATATAATGAAAGATAATGGATATTTCGATAATGAGTATTTTATGTTCGGAGACCAGCCCATTCGGCAATTTTATCACAATTTGATGGTATATCATCACAGTCATTAGTGAAGGTCGAACCCGTAGCCTTATTAAGACCTAGCCCAATGTTACGTAAGCACTTAATTTGATTGCTATTACAGGATTGCTATATAGGGTGTTTCTTTTAAAGGATAGGATAGTGGAATATAGTGATATATCACTTGCCTTCACCATTTTCTGCTAATTTAGCACGAAGTGGTGTTGAATGGCAGAGTTGAAAGCTACATTTTATTTAATTTACGTCTAATCAACCAAGGCAGATGTTTCTTTTATGTATAAATATTACACACGACCAAAAGCATTTAGTACAGCGTTGAGTTCTGCAACTCAACAGAGTTGTCACCACGCAATGTTTCGAATTCAGGCGGTGGCAAGAATTGCATTATTTACTATAATGTAAATATGTTACTAATATTTGCACAAAGTTTAACGAAATATGCGATTCGAAAGATATAAATAAGTAAAAGACGCATCTTCCATATATCATTGAAAAATCTCACCACTCGTCTCAGTTTATATGACTACTCAATTATAATGAATCAGTTGTGCTATTCGAATAGGTGATCTCATGTTTAATGAAGTCTTACTAAATGCTAGCAATAGTACTAACCTAGTTAATATAATATATGGGGTGTTGTAAAATAGCAAATTGACATCAATTGACTATTTGTTATTAAGTAGGTTCCCTCTGCCTACCCTGCTGTGTGCGGGATACAGCGTGAAGCTGAAGTAAATTATTATCAGGTTGATCCTCGTTATGGCAATTCCGTTTTCAATTATGTAGTACAGAGTGTTTTTTTAGTGTTTTTTAATGTTTAGTGAAATCATATAGGTACTATATTAGTTTTAAGTTTTATAAATATTTTATAA
>JAKRZM010001277.1:81423-138054 GCA_036379175.1 Heliconius cydno galanthus
CGGAAGCCGGACTGGAAAGAGGACAGGATATTGTTTTTATATAGGAACAGGTATAACTGGTCGTGCACAATGCGTTCAAGTACTTTGGAAAGAAAAGGAAGTATGGAAATTGGACGATAGTTTGAAAAGGAAGTGGGGTTGGATATTTTTGGAATAGGGATCACTAATGCATGACGCCAAGCATCAGGAAATTCGCAAGAGGATAAGGAGCAGTTGAAAATGTGACATAGGATAGGAAGAACTGAATTAAGGGTTAATTTGTTATAATTTACATATCATTTTAGGTTAGATTTTCGCTTTGTCTACCCCGCTATGTGCGGGATACAGCGTGTAAGACATAAAACAAGAATTATAATTGAATTTCCCCAAATGTTTAACCTAAAAGTTAACTTTTCGGGAACAGCTATTATCAAAAATTCTAAAACTAAACCCTACTATCAAGAAGCAGTCGTTAAAATCTTTCCAAGTCATCTCACTCTGGAATTTCCTGAATTTATCACTCGCCTTTTCCATCGCTTCAAAGACGCAAATTGAAAGCTAAAGACGGTAATTGAAGGGACGAGGGGTTAATGTCCCTTTTTGAACTCGGTGATGGATTATGTCATTGAAACGGAATGTTGCTGATTTTTTTCATCTTCAATGATTGGAAATAATAGTATTCATAAGATAAATTTTGTTCGTAATATCAATTTGAAAATGGCCTATAATGTATTTATTATGAACTTCCTACACCATTTGAAGACATAAAAGACAAAAATCTAATATTACGTCATTCCGTCTCTACTTTCGACCTATTGTAAAAGACATTGCGGGAATAAAATATCTAATTTCGTCTAAACATACTGACAAAATAAAGATATTTTAATTTAAATGTTGATATTTTCCCGAATAAGAACCGAACCCACTATACTACCATCTAGCCAGGATATCATCACCAGAAATAAATAAGTTTTTTTTAATTATATTTAACTATTACCATTCAAAGCTCGTCAAAAGTTAAGTAATTTGCACACACACAGTTTACTACGTAATGAGCTTTTGTTGCTTCCCTAATGGGTTCTAAAATACTAACTTAGTTTTACATAATATTATCCAAATACCTATAAACTTTTGGGTTTAAATGTTTATAATTTTAAACTCATTTACATATATATACCTAGGTATAATTTATGTAATTGCTTTGCATGAATATTAATATTTAAAAATTATAATATAATGGGGCGGGGAACGGAAGTATTCTAATGGGAACGTAGTGCCTTAACACTAGGTTCCTAGGTTATATGGGATAAAGGGTAGACCTAAAAAAATTATAATGATATACTAAAAAGATGCTCAGGAAGATCACAAGATCAGAGAACTTGCAACACCTGCTCTAGACGACATATATTTTTCAAGTTTTAGGACATTTTCATATCTTCGTAGGGATATCTCAGATTTATTCAATTGAACGGCAATCATCTCTGAGCCTTTCCCTCCACCCTAACGAATTGTTCTCGAACAGATTTCACGTTATGAAAAGGAGCATTTGCTTATTGCCCTCACTTTTCTTTTGTTATTTGGGAACATCTGTCTTCGTCACCGATTTAAATGAACTCACTTTCCCCGTATTATTTTTGATATGTTTGTTTTTGATCATTTGTAAATTATGTAAAGTGTAATTAAAATATTGATTTTTTTTTTGGTTCCGGACAGTATCCCGCTCTTAGAGTAGGCTGTGGGAACAAGGGAAACTAGTATTAAGAGACTGTTTCTATTAAAGCACGTCCATTCTCTAATTTCTGCCTAATACTTGAAGCATTGCGTGTTAGGTGGCGTAACTCAACGCCGTGCTCTGTCACATTTACAGAACAAATATAAAATATTAAACGTTTCATTCGTTTACACTCACACGCTTATGCCCCTGCACTAAGACGACCTCATTAAATAAAATATCTAGTAAAAGTGAAATATGTTTACATACGAAGACTGTCCATGCATATACGGGTACCTACAGCTTTAGTAATCTTTGCAGTTATTTCAAATAAAAGTTTCTAAATGTTTCCCAATTAAAACTTAAAAAGCTTTTACTTTCTCGAAACAATAAAATAAAAAATATTATTAAAATTGGTCCAATTTAATCCATCAGTTTTATAAGGGAACGGTGAGATTTAACCAATACTTTGATTAATGTGAAAACCAAAGCAAATACCACCACCTATCATTAGGCATGGTGTTGAGCGTAAGTTATTTACGCGTCAACCCCCACATACCCCCACACATCAGGTGAGGATTGCAACCCATTCATCTAGCCTAACCCTTGCGGTGTCACAATGAGCCATCAAACTATGGGCTATCAGGATTCTCGTTATATTTTATGTTACCGGCGATACTAGTTCCTGGGATAAATTTATATTTTATCTTGTTATATATAATTTTTAAATATTATAACGTAAATTGTTGTTATAAAATTGTTCTGAAATTTCTTGCTCATTAAGAAAATTAGTATCGATGCTAAATATTTGAGGTCTACTAGATACTTGCGTGTGACTGTAAATGCGGTAGGTGGTTCGATTCTCTCTCGAAGAAATTAAATATTTACTAACTTTATTTTCTCGCTCTGGTTACGAAGCAAAGCGCGGTGTTAATTTCCGTCACTCAACACACAATGCCTCAAGAATTCGAACAGAGAAGTTCAGAATAATCTCATAACCCTGGGTTTCTAGGTTCCCTCTGCCTACCCTGCTATGCGGAAAACATATATGCTATTACTTATTAGCATTACAGTGTTTAAGTAGTTACAGTGTACGTATGTTTGTCCGTCCGAACGCTATAATCTCCTCGATCTGAGTACATAGAACGTAGCTCAGTGAGCGTGAAGTAAGACCGTTCCGCGTTGCTGACTCCAGACGACTTTTCTCACCAAAGCTGGTGATTTTTGAAACGAGTACACCCCCTTAAACTACGCATCGTTGCATGTGATTTTAATATGGGAAGTTATGTGGCTGATATATCAGGTTAATTATTTCTAATTATAGTTATAATGGAATATTATAATTTCTTGTCATGCCTGTAATATAGTTTATGAATATATTTTTGTCTGTTTCACGCTGAATCCCGCACATAGCAGAGTAGGCAGGGGAACCTAGAGTTAAGACCCTCCATTCTTCATTTTTAGCCGAATTCTGAAGCCATTGCGTGTTGAGTGGCGGAATCGAACGCCGCCATTATCGATTTTACGCTAGTGCCCAGCGACACGGCAGCTTCATTTTTTTTATTCGCTTATCACCAAATTATTTAGAAAAAGAAAATTAAACTGTTTTCCTTCAAAATAGAAGTAAATAACGATTTTCTAATAAAAACAAATCGTAAATTATAATCTTAATATCACATATCAAACGAGGCCATTATGAAGATACATGAAGAGACGAAAAAGAAGAAAAAGCCGGCCTAGTGCGTGGGTATGGGAAAGTTCACACGTGTTGTTATACGTACTACGACTGTGTCAAACATACACGTAGAGGGCCAGTAATGGCTCAGTTCACTAATTAGAAACTTGAATAAATTATTTATATTGTTTTTTATATATATAAAATGATATAAAAACAGAAATTAATAAGAAATAAATACAGTACTCCATATAGATTAAATTCAGTAGATTTTGCCTATATAGATAAAATAAAAAAAAAATAAAAATAAAATTAATTATAAAAAAACATTTCGAAACGAATGATAAATTTACAGTTCAATTTAGCTGCACAAATATTAGATACTAAATAAGCCTCAAACATTCCCAATAACTCTACACTTGTTTATTTTCTCTAACTACAACATACACTTTAAAAAATCGAATCAAATCAGCTTCACGCTGTATCCCGTATACAGCAGGATAGGCAGAGGGAACCTAGTGTTAAAACTCTCCATTCCTCACTTTCGCGTGTTAAAAACTCAACGCCATACTTTGCCTCGTCATCAAAGCGAAAAAATGAAAATATAAATTTTTACTTAAATATTTTATCATCGAGTGGAAATCGAACTCACAACCAGTCGCATTAACAGTGACACTTCGTGCTCCTGCGCCAGGACTGGTCTCAATCGAAACAACTTATAAAAAATTAACAGAATTTTAACATAAATTATAATCTATATCGGAATCTCAGTAAATAATTGCATTAAGGAACCGCATTGATTTACAACTACATCATACGAGGTCTCCCGGAAGGCCAGCACATAAAAGGGCATCGACACTGACGTGTGCCTGTCCACCGGGCGATGTCAAGGAGAACGTGATCAAGTACCAATGTCTGCTTTTAATTTTTATTAAAATCAAATCAGCTTTACACTGTATTCCTCACACAGCAGGGTAGGCAGAGGGAACCTAGTGTTAAGGCTCTCCGTTTCCCACTTTCCGACGAGTTCTGAAGGGAGTACATGTGGAGTCGCGAATTCAATGCCGTTCTTTGCCTCGACACTAGAGCGAAGAAATGAAAATGTTAATTAATATTTCATTTCCTCGAGTAGACATCGAACCCTCTACGTTCGCGTTTCAGTCACGCCCTTCTACCGCTGTGTCAGGACGGCCTTAATTTTTATTAATGTAAAAAAAAAACACTGGGTGAGTGTTCACAGATCGTCCCAGTTGGCAACAAAAACGGTTCCATTGTACGGACGGCACGGACAGACGGCGCGGCGGGCGAAATGTCAAGGCAGATAGATGTTTTGCGTAATCGTCTGTTTTCTTTATACATTATTTACTACGAAGAAAGCGTTTGGTCACGATATCGATATAATCGTGATTTATTTAAAATCGATTTTGCAATTTAATTTATTTTACTATTTTCCTATTTGCTCCTAGAAAATATTAAAAAGATTAGAGTAGTATATATGTATGTATGTATAACTAGTAAGGAGGAACGAATTTGAAATTCAATAGGGCTCTTGGACGCTTCTACTTGAATCGGATTTTCTACACGCTTTATATACGCCCGCACGTAACGACGATGTTGGCACTAAGATGGCGATATCTAAGCCTTTTTAGCTTTATGTCCTATAGAACAAAATTTTAAAATATATTTTCTAAAATTTTTCCTTACATGGCTTTAAACCAGCTTAAGAATAAAAGTAATATTATGTTTTAGTGCTTACCTTGCCTAAGAAGTACCGCCTGTAGTATTTGGCGGTGTCGTTCGTATCGATATTGTGTCTTCGAGAAGTCTGGCGAGGTGTGCCTGGTTGGGGTCTAGGTTCATTTTCATCGTCGGAGGAGTTCTCTTCTACACCGTCCATCCAGTAACCTCCATTTGGGGGCAACACAATTGTTGGGGGAGTCCCTATAAAATAAATAAAAACATGTCTTAAATTTAAAACTTACTATTTATACGTGTATTGTATTTTCTTTGAAAAAATCGTTTTATAAGCACTTCTGAAAATTTTTATTAATTTTTTCTAGAAATTATTCCTGGCACGTTTAACGATATCTAGTACGAAAAAATGAATAAATGATACGATACAAGCTATGAAACCACATCTAATTTCGAATAAGGCTTTATTCTAGTCTAGACCGCCTTTGTTAGAAATATTTTTACAAGGCTTTACAATGGTGCTGTCCCGCGGGATACCATTGTTCCCCATGCCGCCTATATATACCGATCTGTGTTCAGTATCTATGTGGATTGTGGGAACCTTTGCATAATGATAAGTTTTAAACCTAAATTTGGGTACCATCAAAGGCTTTAATGTAAATATCTTCTTTTTATGTACAGTTTTATTAAGCTGCATATTGTAACTAAAATGTGTATATTGCAATTTTTTTTGTAACAGTAAGTTTAAAAATTTTATTCAAATTCGAAAATATTAAATATGATAGTTTTTCATGTAGGTATCTCTAGTATTGTGCGAAGTAGAGAACTAAAACTACACTCTTTTCCCGTAAAATCAACAATATGAACTTACAACCATCGCGTAAAGCCGCGAACTGTGCCGTTAGGACACCGAAAGAAAATCGCATATACCTTAAAAAAATGATTTCTAAAGATAGCAATGTCATGTCAAATTTCAATAACAAATAGTGAATATGCAAATATATGAAGGGTACATTGCATGTTTTTACAAAGTTCCCGCTCTGAACGCCATATTAGAAAGAACAGAACAGAACAGTACAAAGTTCCCTTGAAAAAATCAACAACATTTAAGCAACCCTTATATATCAACCAGCCCTCCACAACTTCCCTTCCGCTTGAGCTGTCTTACGTCACCGTTTTAAATACGATGATTCACATTTTAATAAATTACTTAATAGCAATAGCCAGTCGTGACAAAGGGGTACGAAAGGGTGGTTGTAAGCGACAGGTTTTGGGTACGATTCCCGCTCGAGGAAGTGAAGTATTTAATATTTTCTTTCATCGCTCTGGTGTCGAGGCAGGCGCGGTTGAGTTACGGCACTCAACACTAGGTTGCTTAAAAAAATAAATAAAAAATTTCATTGATTAAAAAAATGCAAAAGTGCCTACACCTACGTTCGTATTCTCATATGCAATTTTAATATTACCTCTAAACTTGTAATATTCTACTAGCAGCCCATTCAGGCTTCGCAAGTGCATAAAATAATGTTTGAACATACGTTATAACGTCATAATGCAGAATTTTTCTATAGAATAAGATTTTTTTTTATTTCAACCTATACATTTTTAGCAGGAAAAGCAGAGGGAACTTGGGAACCCATTGCTACGAGACTTCGTTTCCGTTAAGACGGTTCCGTTCCCCACTTTCCATTGGATTCTCGAGGCAATGGCGTAACTCAACGCCACGCTTTGCCTTGTTACCAGAGGGAAGTAATGAAAAATTCTAAATATTAAATATTTCATTCCTGAATGGGGATCGAATCCACAATTACCTTCTACTATTATTACTAGGTAAGCTATTACATAACAATATTTTATTCACGCACTAGGCTCGACAAACGTCAAATGTCCTTCATCCGTGAACGTAGAGGTTGTAAAAATACCGTACAAATAAAGCAGTCACGACCGAGCCAAGACCTGACGACCTCACACGAATTTCACAGGCCGTTAAACGCTACCATGTAAGAGTAACAGAATAAAGACATCTTTGTTATTAATACTGAGATCATTTAAACTATTAGATATTTAGTATGGGTTCGATCCCCACATGGGAAATTAAATATTTCATTTCTTCGCTCTGGTGCCGAGGTAACGTGCGGCGTTAAGTTCCGTCACTCAACATCATGCCTTTACAATTCGACAGAATGTAGGGAACGGAAGTGTCCTAATGGAAACTAGCGAATTGCCTACTGTCTGTTTGGTCATGATAGTTATGGGTTCAATTACAGATAAGGTTAGTACAATCACTATCTATTACCATTTAAGATAGGAAACTATCAACAAATTCTTTATATTATACTCTTATATAAAAAAAAAACTTTGACTCCCAATCATTAAGTCTTATAAACTTTAATTAGAATAGTCTAGATCATTCCTAGGGACTTCAAAATTACAAGACGAGATTTCCCAAGGCAGCACGCCGCCATCTAATTTAATTAGCGTTTTAATCAACTAGCTGAAACAGTGACAGACATTTTTGCTCGCAAGAACCAACTAACAGCACTGTACAAATTATCAGATTACTCAAATATTTTTAGATCATTTCCTAGATTAATGAAGTTTCTTTAGAAATAATTACTAGATTATATAATTCTGAAATAAGGGCCAAGGATTATACAAAATTATTTGATAAGCTTCACGCTGCAGCATACAGCAGGATATAGGCAGAGGGTACCTAGTGTCAAGACACTCCGTTCCCCACGTTCTGTCGAATTCTAAAGGAAGCACGCAATGATTCGAAATTGCCTTGACAATGATACTAGGTTCTCCTTACTAATAAATAAGTTGATTTTGTTTTAAAATAATAGCAATGGCCATTCTCATTTGTTTCAAACGCGAAGCGAAAGTCCAGAGTAGAAGAAGATCTAATGTTACAACTTCAAGCAGTAGGTAGGTATACTTTCACAGTTTGTTCTCATCATTTAACTTTCTATTTATAAGTCTTTAACAATGAAAGTTATTTAATGGCGGTGCAAAGGAAAATAATTAATACAAAACGTTTACCAATTATTTTAAAGAAAATCTTTAGTTATTTTTCAATCAATTTAATTTATATAGATTAATCAAATTTGAACAGTTTTTAAGTTATTGTAATATTTCTTATATGTTAACTCTAGATTTATATGAATTTCTATTTCATTCTATATTTTTACTATGCATACTATGTTTTTATAATAGCCTGGGCAAAAATTATGAAGCAATAAATTGAAAATTATAATAAATAACTATTTAATAATTTTACTATCACTATGACTCCTAAAAGATATTTTTCAATTAATTATATATATATTGGCATATGTATAGAAGAATATATTATAGTTTCAAATGTCAAGAAAAAGAGACAGAAAATATTTTTTATATGAGAAATAGATTTTTTTATATTAATCCACCGAGACTGCGAGGTGATTGTGTGTAGCCTCCTTTGAGTTTACAATGTTCTACATTTTTTTCTATTTTTAGAAAAAAACGTTCATTGTGTCTAAAATATGTAAAATATTCAAATAAGCATTTCTCTGGAAATAAAGAGATTTCAAAAGAATTTTTCAACTTAAGGACTAGCGATAGCCACTCGAGAAAATCAATTATTATTTCTTAATATTTTAATTTCTTCGCTCTAGTACCAAGGCAATAACCCAGCGTTAAGTTACGCCATTCAACACGCAATTAGGAAATATATCTTTATTCTCCTATTAAACTAATAAAAACGTACAAAATAACTAACATATATCAAAAATAATATAACCACTTGCAACCAATTAAAACAAACGAGTAAATAAAAAAAAATATTTCAACAAAATGGTACGAGTTTCGTAAATACTTGACCTTTCAACAGTACTTATAGTCGTGGTTTAGTTTAAGGTACTTTATTTCAATTGCGAGGTAGATCACGAATTCGCTTTATCAAATTTTATTCATCGCGAACACGGTTCAAATATAAAATACTTATTTGATATCGTGACGTTTACTGCTTTTATATTTATTAAGCTGTCATTATTAAATAGTTAAAAGATGTTAATTAACGAAATTTATGGAGATATGGGTGGTTGATGTAGGCCTAAGAATTGATAGTTATATTTAAATGTGTTAAACAATTATTGTTAGTTAATAATAGTACTAAAACATATTTTCGTATACAGGTACCTAGACTATGAGTATTTCTTTTAACTTCACGTTGCTTTATAGCATGGTAAGAGGAGAACTTTGTGTTAAGATACTCCGTTTTCGCACGAGTATCCGTATTAGGGAGCATTGGTTGTTGAATGGCGGAACTTAACGCCACGCTTAACCTCGTTACCAGAGTGAGGAATCGAAAATATTAAACATTTCATTCTCACATGTGTCTCTACGTCACCTCTCAAATTAACTTAATATTATGCTATTGCATAGAATTAATTTTAGTGTATTGTTTATAATACCTAACGTAACATGAGAAATTCATATTTTTACATTCGTTATTGTAATCGATTATACGTACATACCCATCCATTACTATTATCGACAACTCAATCCCAATTTTCTCCTAAAACGCAAGTCCCTCTTTGATTGCAGCCTTACACAGGTATTTACAAAGGCTAACTAAGCAAATCTCATATATTCCCTTTACCTGGCTTAGCTAGAGTCTCTTCCAGGAGTATCCTGCTAGCTTGACAGGCTGCTGCGACCCGTCTTTGCGCGGCCGCCGCCCCCGGCGAGGGCGGAAGGCCGTGGGGCGCGGGCACTCTGCCCTCAGCATACGAATGCCTCTCACCAACGTTACCAGTGGTCGCTCCTACTGATACTGAACGACGGTTCTCGGTTCGTGAAACC
This sequence comes from Heliconius cydno galanthus, assembly GCA_036379175.1. Classification (NCBI taxonomy): domain Eukaryota; kingdom Metazoa; phylum Arthropoda; class Insecta; order Lepidoptera; family Nymphalidae; genus Heliconius; species Heliconius cydno. Next base: position 91,326 of record JAKRZM010001277.1, read on the forward strand.
TGGAAAGAAAATTTTATATGTAAAAATGTTTGTTATATAGCCTTAAATCTATATCATTAAAAATATATATCAGTTATTTTTCAGCTTCAACCAGTACTCTGTCAAATACCAAAGGCATTGCATGTTGGGTGCCGAAACTTAACGCCGCGCTTTGCCTCGACTTCACAGCAAAGAAATGAAAATTTTTAATATTTCATTACCTTACACCTTTGTACCACGATTTATCTTAATTATCAATTAATGGAAAATATATTTAAAATAAAATGCAATTTTAAGAAGTAATATTACAAACTTTCGACATTATATTTAGCATTAAAGTTTACCAATTCAGAATGATATAAATATCGAGATCAAAGATTAATTCTATATATAGCTTGAATCTGTTTGTATGTTGGTATGGTAGATGAGGAAATAGTTAATTTTATATACGGTTGGCTCAAGCCAGCGTGACATGAGCAGTTCGATGACCCAACACCGTGAGATCCCACTATTGTCGTAACTGTATCGCGCAAATCGTTTATACTTATTTACCTTTTGAGAACCCATTGTAGAATTGAGGTTACAAGAAAATTGAATTTTGATATCTAATTTTGTTGGTGAGAAAATATAAATTGAGATTTAGGCCAGTCGTGGCGTAGGGGCACGAGTGGGTGGTACATGCGACTGGTCGTGGGTTGGATTTCTAATCGAGGAAATGAAATTTATATTTATACTAGCGGACGCGCGCAGCTTCGCTTGCGTAATTAGGGGTGAATTCTAATAAACCACGAAACATGTGTTCAATGAAATATTTTTAAGAGTCTAAATTTCAAATTTTATAAAAATCGGTGGCGATTTAAAGATTTTTCCATACAAACTTTCAACCCCTTATTTGCACCCTTAGGGGGAGAATTCTAGAAAACGATGAAACACGTGTTCAATTAAATACTTTTAAAAATCTAAATTTCAAATTTTATAAAAATCGGTGCCGATTTAATTTTTTTTCCATACAAACTTTGAACCCCTATTTCACCCCTTTAGGGTTAAAATTTTTCAAAATCCCTTCTTAGTGGATGTCCAGATTACGAAAGTAAACATCTGTCCAATTTTCACGTTTCTACGCACAGCGGTTAGGGCTGTGCGTGCGTCTTACCTCAGTCAGTGAGGACAAGTCCTTTTATATATATAGATTACTTCACTTGTTTTAGGTTAAACGAAGTGAATGAGAAAGAGGGCCTTTTACGCTATCAATAAAGTAGTCAACCCCATAAATTCGTAGACTATAAACACCATCAAAAGTTGTGTATTGAAAACCGACGGAAACATTAGTTGAAGCGTTGACAGCAACTCGAAACAAGTACGTACTAGGGAAAATGTAAGGCATTTTCACTTTGATCAAATTAATTTAACGTCAAGAACTAAATGTTTACTTCTATGAAACCGCTGAAATCTAACACCGTAACCTTCCATTGATGAAAGAAATTTCAATTTTACTTAAGTCGTTATCGATTTAGATGTTTAATTTAGTAATATTCATTTGAGACCAGTCGTGGCCAGAGTGTAATTGCGACAGGTTGTGGATTCGATTCCCAAAGATTCATTTCTTCACTCTGGTACCGAAGCAAAGCGCAGCAATGAGTTCCCCTACTTAACACTTAATTCTCCGGAATCGGTGGAAAGTGGAGAACGGAGTGTCGTAACACTAACCTGCCTATCCTGCTATCTGTGGCATATAGTGTGAAGTAAAAAAAATATATTTAATCCCATTTACTTATAATTTCAACACTAGAAATCACAATGAATATATTATACACATAAATATTGTAATAAACTTAAGGAACTACTTTATTGATAGCATAAAAGAGGGTGCGTTCACTTCGTTAAAGCCAAAACAATACTTAAAATAATGGGTTCTTAACTCATCATGATGCAGTTGAAACGTTCCTGAACCAGTTGATCGTGGGTTCTATTCCGCCCCCAATGAAATTTTATATTTATACTTAAAAAAAAACTTCTGGTCTAAAATACAGAGAGAGATATCATTCACTAGAAACGTCATTCTCAATAATCGTCATTAACTATGAAACAGGGCAGACGCGCCTCGGCCGCTGTAATTTCATATCAGAATGCTTTGATGCGCGGAAGTTTTAACTTTCTTAAAATATCTTTCGTTCTATATTAACCGATGCGTTCCCATAAAATGTATTCTTTAGTGGCAAATTAAGAATAACTAAATTTTGTTCTTCTGTTATACGTTTTTTTATTTATTATTATCATATATTTTGATCGTTGTTTCATTATTATAAAAACCTGTTTGAAGTGAAAAATGTCATTCATTTACGTCTTTTTTTAGCGTCACTGTATCGCGTACACAACAGAGTAGGCAGAGGGAACCAAGTGTTCATACACTCTGTTTTCCGCCACGAATGGCCTCAATTACTTCAATAATATAATAAGATGTAATAAGATTGCTCCATAGTCACAGTATAGTAAAAAATCTATAAGCTTTGAGAAGGCTACCTATATCAACATAAGAATAATAAATTAGTAATTACAAACAAATGTACAAACAAATGTTATTTTTCGTATTAAATTACAGTATTTCAAAGGCTTCCTGACCGCCATTCACTGTACTAATACCTTATTACACCTGTTATTGATATACATATCGAATGGCACGCGGCAGTACATATTTAATACTGGCGGTCGGTTGTGGCAAGAACGTCTGGGTTATATTTCTATTAATAATTATAATAAGAACTAGAAGTTATAGATTCTATTCTCACTCGAGGAAATAAAATATTTAATATTTTCATTTCTTAGCTCTGGTGTCGAGGTGGCGCGGCGTTAAATTCCGCCACGTAACACACATACTAGAGCCTAATAAACACAATACTAGAGCCTAAAAGCCTTAAGTAAATAGAGATTGCAATTTGAAGTAACGTTAATGTATTTTTTATGTGAGAAATCGGTTTTGTTACGACATATCGTGGGAACGATTTGTTCATTTTATTTTATCTATTTGTGTTATTGTAAAGAAACTTATCTTATTATCTTATCTATGTTTATAATTATTCAATAAAACAATACTTTTTAAAACGAGAAGAGAATTATTGCAGCTTCTAACAATTTCTTTTCAAACAAAGAAGAAAGAAGGAAGAACCGTCGTGGCACAGGGGAAACCACAGGGGTTGTGGCTTCTATGCCCACTCGTGGGAATGAATTATTATTTATGAATTTTTTTTTTGCTCACCAAGCAAAAGCGCGAAAAATGCAAAATTAAAAATGGAGAACGGAGTGAGTTTAATATTTAGAACAAAATTAAAATAATTAATTTTTCAATTAGCTTCATCTTGTATAAGTTGGAATTAAATGTCACTTGCTGTTGAAAGGTAAAACCACAACCTCTCTAGGATTGCCGCGTCCATATGGAAATTTAATTGTATAATTATTTAAACGTTTATTTACTTTAATTTTATGTAAAAAAATGAGCTTCACGTTGTATCACGCACACAGCAGGGTAGGCAGAGGGAACCTAATGTTAATACACTCCGTTCCCCACTTTCCGTCGAATTTTGAAGGCAAAATTATTATTATTTTTTATTATATTTTGTCCAATTTGTAGAATTTAATAAATGTTATTTAAAAAGATTAATAATAACCATTAAAATAAGAAACCAGTCATGGCGCAGGGGCACAAGCGAAAGTAAACTGGTTGTGGGTTTGTGGGTTCGATTCCTACTCAAGAAAATTAAATATTTAATATGTTTTTCCTAGCTCTGGTAACGTGGTACAGCGCAGCGTTAAGTTCACTATTTAATATTAAGTTTCACATACAAGGTACATGTGTACAATGTATACTATTAAATATACAATATAAAGTTTAACTTTACTTATTTTTATTTAACTTTATACCAAAACTCTACCAACGAAAATTTTCAAGAAATTACTATATTTTGTATTTATGACTTGCCATTTTCAATAACTTTTCAATAGCTATCGTTTATATAGATCGTTGAATATAGACGTCGCGTCGGTGCACCTGAGCACAACTCGCAAATGAAAGTTATTTTATAGTAAATATATTATAATAGGAGCAAAACTGTTTGTGAACGGGTACCTATACCTGTACAATAAAATTTTAGTATTATAATGTACTAACAATGAAATTTACTTGTGTTCTAAATGGAAAAAAATGTAATAGAAATTTTCTTTATATTGAACATTTTTATTTCACACACACACAAAACAATTTACATTTTTTTTTCAGCTTCACGCTGTATCCCGCATGTAACAAGTTAGCCAGAGGGAATCTAGTGTTAAGACACTCCGCTGCCCATTTTAGTGCCCAGGACAACTCTACACTATGACAGATTTTTTTTAAATTAAATAATTATATAGTAATTAATTACAACTAAGTCTAAACATTATATAGAATTAATAATATTTAAAATATAACAACAGTAAAAGAAACAATTCTTATAAGAATTTTCATATATCTAGTATAGCAACAGACAGAACAGTCAATATTTCCTATAGCAAAATAATAAACATGAAAGTTGAGTGGAACGAACGGCCGATTCAATGATGGAAAGTAAATTGCTTTGATGTTATTATGCATCTAGATTGTGACTTGTGCCTCCGTTATGCACGACGTAGTGATTGAATTTTACTATAAACAAATATACTTCAAATATGTAGAATTACAGATAGGAATATTATATTTATATATATTTTATATAGTATGTAGACAGAGAAAAGAGACGTTCATTGATAATTTACATAATATTATAAAGAAAATAGATATTATTATTTATTTATTTATTTTATCTTTTTGTTCTATCTGAGGTGAGCAGAGAAATCTTCAAAACAACTTAAACTGCGAAGAAAGAGCCAAGTGACAAATATATCACTCTCTTGCCATAAAAATCTGTAGCGAAACCTAACGCCGCAGTTTTCCGCTACAAAAACTTTATTATAATTGTTACTACGGCTGGAATTCAAAAACATAACTTTCTTCTTCTGTTCTGTGGTTCTGGTATGTCATAGAGTAGACAGTAGAAGATTTAGAGGCCGATCATCTTGCCGAAGGTCTGACGCTGTCAAAGAAGTCACTGGACTCCCCATTATTAACGTTTTAATGTAAGCTGAGGACTGGGAGGCATGGAAGCATTTCGTTAGCTTCTCCACCAGGACCTACCAGAACGGGCACGAACCGATGATGAAGAAAACGACGAAGAAGACAGTAAATAAATGTAAATCCTGAATGCTGTTCATCTGGAGAAAGTCAAATGTAAATTCAGATACAAAATAAATAAATTTACAATTAACCCCATATAAAAGGCATTCCCGTTTTCAAACACTGTAATAAGATGCACGCTACGTAAGCATCACAGACCCACACGTGTACAAATATTGCAATATTTCTACACGAAACGGCAGCGGCGGATATAAGCAAACACGCGAGGAAACTAAATACACTGAGGTTGCAACCCAATAAATAACTTACGTACGAAAAGTTAAAATAATATGTATTTCAATTTAACAAACGTTTGTTTCTCACGAAGAAATTGCCCCAAAAATTAAAAAACATAGTTTTAGCGAACATATCTGTTCAAGTCCAGAAAATATCAATAAGTAGGCCTAGTGTTAAGTCACTCCGCTTTCCACTTCCCGTCGAGTTCTGAAGGCATTGCGCACTCAACAGAGTGGTAGCGAAGAAATGAAAATATTAAATATTTCCCCAAACGGGGTTCAAACCCCCAACCTGTCGCTTTACAGTCACACTTTCAACCCCTACGCTATGACTGGCCTCAAAACTAATACAATCTGAGATAATATTAGCTCAGATCAATAACAACCCCCATTATGTGATAGGGAATCACTTCTACGAGCACGTGTTACGGTGTTAACGCTAAATAAACCATAGCCTGTTATCTAACTTCAAACATTAATGCGATAAACGATAAGCTTGCAATGCTTTTAAATGTTTCGACATTTTGAAAAAGTGTTGTAGATAATGGATGTTGTTACAATTCTTAAAGATAATGGGTAAAGCTGGGATAAGGATTTCTTGCTGTAACCTGAGTATAGGGAGGCAGAGGGAACCTAAGAGACTTTCCGTTGAATTCTGGAGGCATTGCGTGAGTGGCGAAATTCAACGCCGATCTAGGATACGGAATTAACCTACATAACTTAATCTAGATTGCGTTCAAAAATTATTATTAAAGACAAGCTAGCAAGACAAGCAGATATATTTTTTATAAGACTATTTATAAAGTAAACAGATATCAAAATTAAATTATTTTTCTATATTTAATAAATCGAAATTACAAAATAAGCACTTGCGTTCATAGGCTGGTATAATATATTAAAATTTCAACAAATACAACTAAAATTGATAAAATATATTTATAGTTAAATTAATCATTACAATTGATTTGAACTCCCTGATATCTGTCTCCTATATTGATGCTTAACACACATTACATTATAAATTGCACTATAAACGCTTCAATAATGCAATTTTCCACGTAACAACTTCATTAAGTAGCTGCGAAATTTTATTAATCACGAGCTCAGAACGGTTTTCAGGGTAGCGTGTTCTCTCATCTTCATCAAAGAGAGGATCTATGTGGATTGGTTTTTGTTATTTGTTTTATATACGTCAGATATTTTTATGGTTTATTTAAGTGTCTGGAATAATATATAATAGTTGTGAGTTCGATTCACACTCGGGTTAATAGTTATTTATTTACATTTACATTTCTTCATTCGGGTACTAAAGCTAGAAAATTTCGGCGGACAGTGAGGAACGGAGTGTACCGACACTAGGTTTCCTCTGCTCTATGCGGGATACATGTGAAGTTGAAATATTTAATAACGCTGCTATCTTAGCACTTTAAATATATTTTATGAGTGAAATTGCATCTATTAAAAATTGATTTATTTATTCAAAATGGACATGAAATAACACATTATACATTTTCGTTGAGTATCGTTCAAACTTCATACTTAAATACAGATAAAAAATAAACCATTAAGAATGTAAAATAAGAAAAAAGGACCGTTCATACCATGCGATACGACTAAATCTTTGTGACAGTCGGTCAATTTGACGGTAATGGTATAGCACTACCCTAGATAAAGGTATCAGTTCTGTCAAAAGGAACATTACGTTTACAGGGAACGTTTGCAGTAATCATGTTTAAACGCTGGAGAAAAACGAGGTGGTGGCAGTCCTTTCCTGCTTAATGCCGAAAATGACTTCTGATAAGGATATCTTTGGTAGAATTTTGAATTAGAGCAATTTTGTTTCGGGTTTTGTTTACTTATACTTATGTCTAGATATTCCGTAGTGAAAGTTTTAGATAACATCCATTGTAAATTATAATTCAATGTACGTATACATTTTTGTTCTATTTCAATTTTAACTCTTTCAATTTTAACTATCGCGAAGCATATAAAAGTTATAATTATATAATACTAAAATGTTAAAATAAATATTATTCCACAGCAACTAGAGAAATGAGAACTCATTGACACAAATCCAGAAGTAAAAAACTTCAGAAGTTACCATTGAAAAGCTGGAGAGAGAAACTAAGAGTACTTGCCGGATCCCGGCCATAATTACGTCTATCGGACCGTTAAATGAGCGGTGCAAGCTGTTATTTTTTTTTAATTCCAAGGCCGACTCGCACCTCCGCGTCAGAAATTAATTAGATTACTGACAAATACAACAGACAAATTGAAATTGTAAAAAAATATCTTAATTATTTAGTTACAATTAAAATATATATGGGCACAAGCGTGCAAACTGTTCCAACGATGGTTGTGGATTCGATTCCCACTCGGGTGTGAATTATTATTTATTAATATTTTCAATTCTTTGCTCTGGAACTAACTAACTCCTCGTCCCGTCATTCAACACCTAATGCCTCGACAATTCGAAAAGTGGGGAACGAAGTATCTTAACACTAAATTCCCTCTGTCTACCCTGCTATATGCGGGATACAGAGCGTGAAAAAAAACTATTATAAATACAAATACATATAAAATATATAATTTAAAATGTTAATTTGATAGACTGTAACGCAGCGATCTCAATCAAGAAGAGCAAATAACAAGTTAATTTACATCACATGCAAGATTCATTCATTGTTCGCGAAGTCAGTAATAGGCACTATGGTATAGGAAAATTAGCTATTGTTTTCTTTATTGATTTAAAACTATTGTCTATTCTCTTAGAAGCAGTTCGTAAAACTTAACCTATTTTAATGAATTATAGTGAAATCGAGATTGTAATTTCTAAGGGGTAAAATAGGGGTAAAAAAGTAAACTGTAGTATTAAATTGTATACAATAAGCAATAAGCGTGAATGATATAAGTGAGAAATAATGAAAGTAAGCATTAAATATCTAGAATTAACGTATAAATTAGTATTTTATTTATTAGTATAGGTAAGTCGCGGCGTTAAGTTCCACCACTCAACACGCAATACCTAAAGAATTGAGCAGGAAGTGGCAAGCGGAGAATCTTGACACTAGGCTCGCTCTACCTACCCTGCTTTTTGCGGAAAAAAATAATAAAAACAGCCGTAATATAATCAAGAAAGTCTTATATAACACTAAGAGACAGAACAGATAGTGAAAAGTTTCTGTTGTACGGAAACTTCTTTAATTTGTTCTTGTGGTTATTCAAATACTTACTATTTATATAAGAGTTTTTAGTTAAAAACAAAATGTCTTTTTTAACTCGTTTCATATATAATAAATTAATAAGTTTCAAATGTACCCCATACAAACTATTTTAGATGCAAACTCAGGAACAGAGCCAACTGCATCGGACGAAGCATTGTAAACAATGACCTTATTCCATAGTTTGAATTAAATATTTGATTATTAAAATTCAATGAGGAAAAATAAAGCCTGGAGCCAGTCGTGGCCCAGGGCCAGGAATTGTGACTGTAATCGCCATATGTTTTGGATCCCCACATGAGGAAATTTCCAGAATATTTCCAGAGTATTTAATAATACTAGGTTCCCTTCACCTTCCCTGCTGTAATACACCATGACGCAAAAAACCAAAAGCCTGCGTTACATTTTCAATTGACAAACGGTATCATTAAAACACACGTCGCGTAATGAACCACTCCCAGATACAACCAGATATAATGATAAAGCGAATCTGGCTTTTTGAATAAAGCTTCGTAATTGTGAACAGCTATACCAACTCCCGTACAAAGGGAACGCAGAGCTCTGGGATTTCATTATTGTTGAAAAAAAATTTTCACCAGTACTAATTTTCCAGTGCTTCCAGTGCTTGTATACTATTATGGGCTTACGAATGTGGACTGGTACAGCGAACTTCTAAATAAGCTGTGGTTGCGTTTAATAAGCTATTTTTTTTTCAGGTTCACGGTATATCCGGCATGTAGCAGGGTAGGCAGAGAGGGAGCTTAGTGTTAAGTCACTCCACTCCTTATTTTTCACCGTATTCTGGAGGCATTGCGTGTTGAATAGTGGAACTTGACGCCGCGTTTTGCCTCTACACCAGAACGAAAACATGAAAATATTAAATATTTTATTTCTTCGAGTAGGAATCGAACCTACAACCTGCCACGTTACAGTCACACTTGCTCCACGACTGGCCTCTTATTAAGCTAATAATTGAACTGAAATTCTCAGAACATTTTAACTCTTCTCAAAATGAATTTAAGAAGGAAACTCAAGCTAAAAGGAAGCAACTAGCACAATAACAGATTTAAAGTAGCTACAGTAGTACTTAATTGAAGAGTTGGATTTCCTCCTAGAATTAGTTTCCACTTCGTTCTGTATCGAGGAGTTGGGCGTTGTGAATTAGAGCACAAGAGCTAAACCAACACGCTGTAATAGGATTGCGATGTCGGCATTAAATGTAAACTTTCAAGTCGATCGTCGTACAATACGAATAAAAATTGCGATAAAAGCTATATATAAAGCTAATAATAATATTTTAATTCTCTATATTTTTGTAAAAAATATCTATTACTTGAAAAATCTAATGAGAAAATTAAAACGGAGAGTATTAACACAAAACTCCCTCTGCCTACCCTGCTACATGCGGGATATAGCGTGAAGCGTGAAAAAAAGCAACAACTAACTATACTTCTACACTAATATAGCATTATATATAACAAAAAACATCTTTTAAGTCGAAAGTGTATACAAGGAAAGTAAACAGTGACTGGTTCACTATAGAAACAGTTATACGACATACATAATTGTCCAAAAAATAAAAGTCCATACAAATATGCGAAATGCGGACGGATTTTTGACATTCCCCGCCAGCAGGTTTTAATTTCACCAACAAAAAATACTAAATTACACCTGTATGTATGTATGTATGTATGTATATTTAAAACTTGTATTTTCAAGTTTAACCATGACTCATAACTATAAGCTATAATAAATTAATATATGTAATCTTGAAAATTGACAAGGACAAATGTAATTTGAATAGTTTTTTTTAGCTTCATACTATACAGAGCGTGTTGAATGGCGTAGCTCAACGCCGCGCTTTACCTCGACACAAGAGGGAACAAAATGAAGAAAATAAATATTTCATTTCCTCGATTGAGAATCGAACCTACAACCAGTAGCGTTTACAGTCACTCGCTTGTGCCTCTACGCCACGACTGGCCTCACTATTGTACAGTTTACTATAATTTAATACGTTTTACGTCATAAGTTATTTTTCTACATAAAAACTGACATTTTTAATTTTACTAATAAAATAGCATATCTGAACAAGCCCTGAGGAATGTCAAAAATAGATAAAAAGTTCTTATATCATGGCGTTATAAATAAATATCACGACCATTTCAGGCGATATAAAAAATAACATAAAAGACAACAATAAAAATACGAATTGAAATATATATATATAGACAATTCAATCAAGTTATAAAATTCGCGGTCTACGTGGTCTGTCTGTACAAAATATTTGGTACGGAAAAAGTTTAAATAAATCTGCGTGACCGATTGCGATTCAATTCCCGTGATGCAATATTGTGAGGTTAAAAGTGAAATGAATTAAAAATTGTTTTTGAATTGTACGAGTATGTGAGAATTCATATTTTGATTTTTTTTATGCAGTTTCACGTTTTATCCCGATTGTAGCAGGATAGGTAGAATTTGAAGGCTTTGTTTGTTAAAAGGCGGAACTCAACGCCGCTGGATCACGACTGGCCACAAAACTAGTATTATATTAAAAAAAAAAATTAAAAGTCAAGAATTTTATACAAAAGAAATTAAATGACCCCTTCACAGTACCATCAAAAACAGCATATATCCAAAGCTATATAGAACGTAGCGCTTCACTTGAAAGACAATGATTAATATTCTATTGTTTTACCATCTTAATTATTAATAGTTAACAAAAAAACCTATCCAGTGACCGGAACGAGGTTCGTGAGAAACACTCCCACTGCCTTATCGTGACCATAGCAGCTATGGCATAGTACAAATCTGCATAGACTTATGTAAATTCCACAATAGGATACATTCCCATCTTTTTTCCTGTGTCTTGAAAGGTAAAAGATAATTGAAATGAATATTTAAATAATAGTAATAAAAGCGTATAACGATTTTGATTAGATTTTCTATTCATATTAATTAAATTTGAATTAGTTACTTTATTATGTTAATAAAGTAGTCTTCTTACAGTAAAGTCTTAGTAGATGATTTTTTTTTCATATTTTTGTGATAGTGTTAGTTTAAGTGATCTTAGTTAATATAATATTACATTTAAATGGATTTAATGTACAACTTTGTGCCAATTTGTAAAATACAATAAATAAATAAATCAGCTTTCGGAGTGTAGGGACTCAACGCCGGTCTTTTACCCGAGCGAGGAAACGAAAATATTATTAATGAAGATACAGTACCAACTGCTTAAAAAAAAAGGCAGAGGGAACCTTGTATTAAGAGACACTCCGTTCCCCACTTTCTCCTGAATTCTGGAGGCTTTGCATACTGCTTTAAAAACACATTCATTCCTCCAAGTGGGTATCGAACCCATAGCCGTAGCGTTACAGCCACAGCCTTGCACCCCTGCGCCACTACGGCCCCATCCAATAAATTTAGACAAAAATCAATCACTAAAATTAATAGAATAAATCAAATTCCAATCAACAGAATTTTCGTTTACAATTCCAATACAACTCATATCGTAAGTTATTGCGTTTTAATAATGGTAGTGTTGAATAATGTGCACGCAAAATTACAACCTTTCGCTAGTAGACATAACAACTAATTTCGCTTGAACTTGTAATTTCAAAAGCTGTGAAGTATGGAGCTATGTGGGTCGGTTCGTATTTTAGCGTTCGATCCACAATACGTTCGTTCTATCGAACAGTTCATTAACAGAACCTGTTATTACATTTATAATATAGTGTGACTGAAACAAGTAAATCCATTTAGTGTGACAGCTGAAATGACAGCCGTTTATGTAGTAGGTATTTGACATATGTCAATATGGAAAAGTATTATATGGTCGTACAACATTACACGTTTAGAAACGAAGAGAGAGCCTAGTGTTAAGAGGTCTGTTCGTTTCTTTCCACTGAATTTTCGAGGCTATGCGTGTTTACAGCAGCTTTGGTACCAGAGCAAAGAAAGTACAATATTAATAAATAATATTTAATCCAAGTGGGAATCNAATTGTTAACAAAAAACCTATCCAGTGACCGGAACGAGGTTCATGAGAAACTCTTCCACTGGCTTATCGTGATAGCAGCTATGGCATAGTACAAATCTGCATAGACTTATGTAAATTCCACAATAGGATACATTCTCATCTTTTTCCTTGTGTCTTGAAAGGTAAAAGATAATTGAAATGAATATTTAAATAATAGTAATAAAAGCGTATAACAATTTTGATTAGATTTTCTATTCATATTAATTAAATTTGAATTAGTTTCTTTATTATGTTAATAAAGTAGTCTTCTTAGTTTAAATGATCTTAGTTAATATAATATTATATTTAAATGGATTTAACTTGCAACTTTGTTTAGATTTAGTAAAATAAATAAATAAATCAGCTTTTGGAGTGGCGTAACTCAACGCCGGGCTTTTACCTTGGTGCCAGACCGAAAAAAATTATAATAAATAATAATTCATTCCCCCGAGTCGGTATCGAACTCACAGCCTTGCGCCCCTGCGCCACTACGGCCCCATCCAATAAATTTAGACAAAAATCAAATCACTCTAAAATTAATAGAATAAATCAAATTCCAATCAACAGAATTTTCGTTTACAATTCCAATACAACTCATATCGTAAGTTATTGCGTTTTAATAATGGTAGTGTTGAATAATGTGCACGCAAAATTACAACCTTTCGCTAGTAGACATAACAACTAATTTCGCTTGAACTTGTAATTTCAAAAGCTGTGAAGTATGGAGCTATGTGGGTCGGTTCGTATTTTAGCGTTCGATCCACAATACGTTCGTTCTATCGAACAGTTCATTAACAGAACCTGTTATTACATTTATAATATAGTGTGACTGAAACAAGTAAATCCATTTAGTGTGACAGCTGAAATGACAGCCGTTTATGTAGTAGGTATTTGACATATGTCAATATGGAAAAGTATTATATGGTCGTACAACATTACACGTTTAGAAACGAAGAGAGAGCCTAGTGTTAAGAGGTCTGTTCGTTTCTTTCCACTGAATTTTCGAGGCTATGCGTGTTTACAGCAGCTTTGGTACCAGAGCAAAGAAAGTACAATATTAATAAATAATATTTAATCCAAGTGGGAATCGAATCCAAAACCATCGCGTTTACTGTCGCACTTTTGTCCCTAATTAACTTTTTAACAATATAAATAAACACATTGGTCATAGTTGACATAGACTTAAAATGAGTTTTTTTATATAATAATGAGAAAAATCTTAACTAAAATATATAGTAAAAACAAACAAATATATTTGACTATAGTAAATAACTCCTAGTGTAGGCGAACCACTAGCATCAGCTACTAAAGTACAAGCTAGCAGACATGACATGCTCTCAAGTAGCAAGACTCAAAGTAAAGCTGTCATTCTCTATAATGTATTGACGTCTTTGAACGTTACCTTTGAATTTTATTTAATGTCAACTATTCACTGAGATGTCTAAGTTGATATTTTCAATAGAATTATATTGGGAAATAGTGAGTAAATCGTAATTTTTGTCTTTAAGCTACTTTGTTATTTAAAATTAATATCGAAAATGCGTATAGCAAGTTACAATGGGAACCAAGTGTTGAGGCACTCTATTCTCCATATTCCGATCAATTTTAGAGACATACCGAATTGAGTAATGAAACTTAACGCTGCTCCCTTCTTTTCCCTTACCAGAACGGGTAAAAATTGAAATAAATCCTAGCCCCGAGTGCAGGACTGCTTTGAAAAAAATCAGCTTCACGCTGTATCCCGCACACAGCAGGGTAGGCAGAGGGAACCTAATTTTAAGACACTCCGTTCCTCACTTTTTGCCGAATTCTGGAGGCTTTGCATACTGCTTTAAAAACACATATATTATTTTATATCTATTTTATTATATATTTTTTATTATTAAAAATGTATTTAATATAGTTTAGTTTATTTCCCGCATTGTCTGGTAGTCTAGCCTACGTAGCACGTTGCAGGTAAACGGAAGTTATTAGCGGGGTCGTTGCCCCCGCCCGCCCAAACGATCGTGATAGACAACTTGATTACGCTTTTTATTGCTATGGTTAGTTTGTGGTTTTTTATGAGCCGACTCTACATATATTATTATTGTATTTAAGACGCCATGTGTTTTATTTCATATTTTTGTGAAAAATTTCATAATTTTAGGCAGTATTTTTTCAAATAATTAAGTCAAATATTCAATTAAGTTTACTAAAAATATATTTCAGTAAAAGTTTTATAAGTAAATGGATTCGCAAACACCACAGCTTCATTGGCTAGGTATATAATCAACTCTCCGTTGAAAGGTATTTCTGGTATTTGTCATACAAAGTAAATTTGGCCTGAATCTCGAGCACAAGTTGATTCTACACCGGCTGATTCAGGCACTCGGGCTAGCTCAACTCATACCTACTCGAGCCAATGCACTAATTGACGATATCGAGCTCTCCAAGTTTCAGGCTCTGTCGAACTTAGGCTTTCAAATTTCAATTTTAAACTAGAAATACGATAGGCTCTGGTAAAGTTTTATAATAATATTACGCCACAAGTTATGGTACTTATAAAGTTTGCTACACTAGATAGAGAAGCGTGCAGTTATAGTATAATGGGTTGTTATATTACTTGTGAGGAATATAATAGGATGGCATGGCATTAGTATGCAATACAGCTGGGTAGGCAGAGGGAACCTAGTGTTATAACACTCCGTTCCCCTCGTTTCCCCGTTCGGTGGCAGAACTCTACGCGTTTTATCTCGACAGCGAAGAAATGAAAATACAAATTTAAATAAATATTTGATTTTCTCGAGTGATAATCGAACCCACAATCAGTCGCTTTTACAGTCACACCAGTATGCTATATATAATATAATTAGCTATTTTAAAGAAGATTAAGAAATTTTAAATACGACTCTAATACGAGTGTAAGTGAAGAAAGAAGAAAAAAAGCTAGAATGGCAACATTAGAACAATACAAGTCTTTATAGCACTAAAGAAATACTGAAAAGGTCACTCGCTTCACGAAGTCGTTTCTCAAGGCGCAACGCTTTGACTCTAGTCTCACACCCTTTTGTATTTAGGTAATATTTGGAAACTCAAGTGCTAGGTTTATTTAGAGTGAACTACTTGAAGTACTCAACTGAGAACGGTAATGAAAACGTGGAAACTGACGGCAACGGGTGTGGGTTCGATTCACACATGAAATGTTTAGTATTTTCCTTTCTTCGCTCTAGCAATGAGTCAAGAGTTGAGAGTTCTGTCACTCAACGCTCAATGCTTCCCGAATTTGGCGGAATCGGAAACGGAAATTTTAATGGGAACTGATGGTTAAAACTAGGTTCCCAGGTTCCCTCTATCTACCCTGTAATGTGCGGGATGCAACGTAAAGTAGCATGAAAAAAAAATCTAAAAGGCAGTATATAGCAACTGTATGTAATGATATAGTGAAAAAAAAACAGACCAGTTAAACGACTATTACGAGAAACCTAAAAAGTTTAAAATATAAACAATACCCTGAATTAGATTGAACCTATGATCATATCCTGTAAAAAGCATCGATAAATGAATAAATTATCGATAATAATGAAATATATGACACAAAAATGAAAAGGATTGCTTCATTTAATTTTCATTTGCAGTCTATCTACCGTAATAGCTGATGGGGTATAAAATTTCAATTTGAATATCGCTAGCTCATTGCGCACGTTACTGACGTCTCAGACGATAGATAGATTTGAGGCAAAAAAATATATTTCCAGACAGAGCTTTTAAAACATGCATGTATTTAGTTTTTTTAAATAAAAAATCTATATCGATATATTATATCTAGTTCTAGTAGTCTAGTAATTCTAGTTCAGTTATTCAAGTAAATACGTAGTCCAATGGCACAGCATGTGGCTGTAATGGCGTTGCTTGTGGGTTCAGGCCCCCCACTTCCTAGCTCTGGTAACTGTTTAAGGTGGTTGTCTCTGTTCTTGCAAATTCGACGGAGTGTCTTAACACTAGGTTCCCTCTGCCTACCCTAGAAGCCTTCTTTTTTTTAATAACAAACAAAATTATATAAATTATTTAAAAACTAATATTATAGGTGTAATTTGCTACACAGTAATTCACATACAACTTTTAATTATTGAGCTAAAATATTATTCAGACATGAATACACCGAGTTTCAAGCTTTCAAATGAAAATACAGTGCTGAATGAACGGCCGACAAGCCAAAAATAAAAAAAATAAAACAGCGGTCATGTTACCATACAAGAGACGCCCTAAAGCTACATTTGGAAAACTCGATTATGTGGTTTACACATAATAAACATTTACGATTTTATTTATATAGAAATTACTTTTATTTATTTAACCATAAAAAAAATGCTTCCCGCTTACAGCAAGGTAAGGAGAGGGTACCTAATGTTAAGAATTCGATTGGATTCACTTCGTGTTGAGTGGTACAACTCACCGCCGGGGAAAGCGAAGAAAATTAAAATATTAATAAATAATTATTAATTCTTCAAATGGGAATTATTTCTTATTTAAATAGAAAAGGCAAATTTATTTGATTTAATGAATAAATACAAATGTTATTTCAAGTTTCCCTAAAATCGATCCAGAAAATACCCTCTTAAGCTAATGAACATTTCTCGTTTCATCCGAAAGCGTCTCTTACCGAAGTGTCATTGTTGTCCCAAAATACCTGTAACAAATAATGATCTTATAAGTTGACGTTCAATTATAATTATTACTTAACTATTATACAAAATAATCATTAATAATTGTTGTAATTTAAATAATATTATTATTAATAATTGTTTTGTGTGTTAAATAGGACATAAATAATAATAATTTAGCAAATCTCAGAATTGTCTTTATATGTTACTAGTGGACCCGGACGCGGCTACGCCTGCTTGAACTATAAGACTATTTTCGCGTCGGTCATAATCATACTATGCCGCCCGAAGGCTAGGTCATTTCGAAATAGTGACATCTCCTTAATTATTTATTAGAATGTTATACAGTAAACTATAATTTCAATCTAGATAAAATGCTAAAAGTGACTATAATATTTATTTTCATAAGGATGAATATCAAAACGTCGCGGTAACGGTTGCGTAGCGACGCGACGTTTGTTATTAACATGGCAGAATAAATTGCATGTCAAATTAGAAAGTACTTTAAAATATATGAGTTTATATGTATAATGTAATGTTATATAGCCTATATCACTTCTGAAGAATGCAGCTTTCATACAAAACAAAAACATAGTAAATCGGACCAGTAGATCCAGAGATCTTAGCGTTCAAACAAACAAACAAACAAACAAACAAACTCTTCCGCTTTATTATATTAGTATAGATATTTAAATAAGTAAAAATAAGGAATATTTTGAACACCGTACATACTCGTACTTGTTAAAAAACATATGAAAAAGAAAAACTTAAAACAAAAAAAAACTTTTTGCATTTATGCAAAAGTATGGTTTGAGAGATATTCTTACAAAAGATGTTATATTTAAGCCGACCATTCCCATTGTTGTCAACTCTGAGTCCTGGCTATACGGATTATACTAGAATATATATATAAATACAGTAGAATACTCGTATACTTTAGAGAAACGTTAAAACCTGATATGATTTGAAATTTTTATCAGATATTATTTTTCTTTTAAATCGTCTTCAATTCTTCTAGATTAATAAAATAATTGTTATTTAAAAATGTGTTATTAAAAATATAGGATAACTTGTTATATTTTGAATAGATACTAATTAATCTCAAAGTAAAATAGGATCGGAGTAAAGTGAGGAACGGAGTGTTTTAACATTAGGTTCCTTCTGCCTCTGCTGTTTGCGGGATACAGCGTGAAGCGCACTTGAAATAATCAAATGAAATTTGAGAATATTTAAGCCAATATATAAATTATATCTTATAATTTTATTTCTCCAAGCTATCAAACATAAATTGCAGGAATTCCAGTATTCATAATAGAACAATAAATATAATATAATAGCTGAGACAGCATAAGCTGCGTTGTCTTCGGGAAGCAGCCGTTAAGCCGAGCTGCTAAGCCGCTTCAGTGCTGGAATTAGCATCGAGATATGACAATGACTTAACTAATATCCACCTGAATTCCAGAACTGTGGAAACTTGAATTATGAACTATTTGTAACGTTTTATAAAGAAAAATTTGGTTTAAATAAAAAAAAAATACGATAAAGTAATTTAGATAAAATCAGTGACAGAAATATATGGTACAAAACTAATATAAAAAACATTCAAAGCCTAGAGAAGGAGGACATTTACAAAGACAAAAGAAAAAAGATAACGATTAAATGCTTCGGGAAGTTTCCACTCATCTAATAAAAATACATATAAAAAAGTACAAATATTTTTAATGATACACTAAAAGAAGGAGAAAGTTACACTAGTTTATAGTTATAGTAGTAACCTACTATCAAATATACTAATATTTTTCTCAAAACGTTCCCAATACTCTTATCGTACCAAAATTTACGAGAACACGAATAAATCGAAGAAATAAAAATATAGATAAGCTTATCTGCTGAAAAAAGTATTTCAAATAGCAGCATAACTCTCGAAATGATGAGGTTATCTATATATATAAAAGGACTTGTCCTCACTGACTGAGGTAAGACGCACGCACAGCCGTAACCGCTGTGCGTAGAAACGTAAAATTTGGACAGATGTTTACTTTCGTAATCTGGACATCCACTAAGAAGGGATTTTGAAAAATTTTTACCCTAAAGGGATGAAATAGGGGTTGAAAGTTAGTATGGAAAAAAATTTAAATCGGCACCGATTCTCATAAAATTTGAAATTCAGACTCTTAAAAGTATTTAATTGAACACGTGTTTCATGGTTGTCTAGAATTCTTTCCATAAGGGTGCAAATAAGGGGTTGAAAGTTTGTATGGAAAAATTCTTAAATCGCCACCGATTTTTATAAAATTTGAAATTTAGACTCTTAAAAATATTTCATTGAACACAATTCTAATAAACTATGAAACATTAGTTTATTAGAATTCACCCCTAAATACGTAAGCGAAGCTGCGCGCATCCGCTAGTAAATATTATAAGGGTAACTTGCTATTATGAGAAATTTATAGCGAATTTGAAAAGCGCGATGTGAAATATTTCATGCATTTATGAAAAAGAAGTTAAGGAATAGATGAGTTCACTATTTTCCTATTATGTGAAAAAGTTTTGCGTGATTTTATTTACATTTTTTTTCAGCTTTACGTATTCCGCATGTAGCAGGAGCCTAGTGTTAAGACACTCCCCACTTTTCATTGAATTCTCGAGTTATTACGTGTTAAGTGGTCTTTTGTCTCGACACCAAAGCAAAGAAATGAAAATATTAATTATTTCCTTTCTTCGAGTGGAAATCGAACCCACAGCCTATAGTGCTTACACTACATAAATATAAAAAATATACATGTTTAAAATTTTAATTTACGACAACGAAGCAAGTAAAGCAATGCCAAAAAATCAAACACAAGTCTAATGATGAATGATTTTGTTCCTCTTGTTTTCACTGTATCACGACAGCGTAAGAGCGTTTAATGGCGAAAATAACATTTCATTCATATTCTTTATATTATATAGAAAAGAAAATTCATCAGTTTTTAAACAGTGATATACAAGTAAATATCCTTATATATCATTGGAGATAAAAACCTTGGAATAATATCTCAAAAAAAATCCTTTTTAAATTCAAATCGAACTTTGAACCGTCGAACCCGTCAATTAAAACATTCTAAACGCGTCCCGATTGCGTTTCTTGGTAATGAGATAGGCCAAATCAATATTTTACTATCAACACTATCTCGGGCTATTTCAAGAGTGATACTGGACACCGTTCTATTTATCCACCCGATAGGAAGTCGATGTGATTACGCCATTTTGTTTTTGGTCCAATTTCTGACTTCCCTTTGGCATAATAAAAATATACTTATACAGGTTGTGGGTTCGATTCTCAGTCGAGGAAATGGTATATTTAACCTTTGTAAGTTCTGGCGTTAAAGCGATGCGTTGAATTCCGCTGGTCTTGAACTCAAAGCTTTGAAAATTCAGGGTAAAATAGGGAACGGAGTGGTTTACTATTAGGATCCCTCTGCTCCTTTGCTATTTTTTAGGAATTTAATATTTAAAATTGTATGTGTAATTACTTCTTATTGTAACAATATTGGAAATTTTAGAAGTAAAAGAAGCTTAGCCTTAGCCTTTTTTTTTTAATATAAACATTCGCCTTAAAAACGATTAAAGTATACCTTAGAGAATTTGTATTATCTATATTTCTAACTAAACATAAATATAGATATATCTAAATAAATATTAATTCTCTAAAAGCTTATATATTGAAAGGACAGACAGAGATTAGGTTCACATCGTGTAAACCAATACAAGAACGCCGAACGAACGTCTACTGTTGCAATGCTTAAGCAATTTCAATCAAACATAGGGTTAGGGTTATCCATTTCTAATGGTATATAAGTGGAGAACAGAATATATAATCACTATGTATTCACCTCCATAGTTTTATTAGTGCACAACGTGTGGGCTGTAAACTCTACAATTGTGGGTTCGATTCCCTCTGGAGGTAATGAATCGTTTAATATTTTCTTTTTCTCACTCTGTCAACACAAGGCAGAGCTTGGAGGTGAGTTCCATCACTTAACACGAAAGATCTTTAAAATTAGGGGGAGAGTGGGAAACGGAGTGCCTTAACGCTTGCTTTTCTCTGCCTACACTGCAATATGCGGGATACAGCGTGAAAAATATATACGTAGTTTAAAAACACATATTACAAATAACAAAAAATATGCAAGGATTTTTTAAATAATATATACGAGTATTTACTCCATTGTTGCCAAAATATAAAAATAATTGCTTAAGTTTATTTTAACCCGACACAAAGATTAAACGAGTTGTGATAAAATCGATAATTACCATTGGCGTCCATCCAAGTTGTTCAGCTAATAACTGAGAGGAAAACAAGCACAAATTACAAATGATATCGTCTTTATCGACTCTATAATTATAAGATATCTTTTGTGAGTGTAAAACTAGTGTATACACTTAAATTAATTGTAGAAGAAGTTTTCTTTTACTGTTTTTTTATATAAATAAACTAGCGGCCCGCTCCCGGCTTCGCCCGCATGAACTACGTTATTATTAATTTCTGTCTCCATGAGTACCTACGTCCTATAAGTGACGTCCATGCAAAATTTAAGACTCCTAGCATGTGTAGTAACGAAGTTTCATACAAACTTTCGACCCCAAAAACAACCCCTTAGAAGTCGAATATTACAAATTCCCGTCCTCCTAGCACATGTAGTTTCTGAGATTTCGTGATGAGTGAGTGACCTTTCGATTTTATATATATAGATAAAGAAATATTTGACTTTTTATTATTTGTATTTTATACGAAAAGAAAATATTACTTTAGTAGTTGCAAATTTAAAAATGTCAATATACATTGAAATTATTGAGTTACGTAATTTTTAACATACTTAAACAATTAAAAACCACAAATGAAAGTTGATATACCCACTTCCGGTCGTAACGAAAGTGATGTGCAAGGTATTCAAACGAATGTGTCATAGGACGGGGAAATCCTTATAAGATATAATTGTATTAACTTTCGCAATAATAAAATGCATAATGCGATTTCAGTACTTTTATTTTCCTAGTTTTCGCTGTATTCCGCATATAGCAGGGTATAGGGAGAGGGAAACTAGTGTTAAAACACTCCGCGTATCGCGTATCCGCGTTTTTGGCTTCATATCAGAGAGAAAATACCGGAGAAATGAAAATATTAATAATTATTAAAATTTAATGAAAATATACTGCCAACATAATTATGTTCTAATTATCTTAATACAATGAACTATTTTTTAACTTTTCTTGACTATTGAGACATCAAAAACTTATATTTAAAGATAGAAAATATATTTTATTAATATAAAAAAATTACTATTTACCATTAATAAGCTTGTCCCGCAAATAATATTATTTATGTTTACAAAATACGACATACACTAACCAGTATAAACTATTCACGTCACGAAGATGTCACGGCGGGCCGTATCGTGATATACAGTGACGTGTCGAGTGCCAAATCGGTCACGCTATTTGAATAGAACAAACAAACTGTTCCACTTTGGTTGCAATGTTGTTTTTCCGGTGTTACATATTAATTTAGATGTTAGTTACATATGTATACGTAGAGCATTATCAAATAATACAAGCAAATTTTATTAAAGCTATACACCAGAGAATATTAAAAGAAATATAATTTAAAAAAAAATCAGCTGTATCCCGCAAGTAGTAGGGTAGACAGATTAGTGTTAAGATTCTCCGCTCCCCACTTTCCGCGGAATTCTGCCTTTTTGCCTCGACACCAGATCGAAGAAATATAAATAATAAATATTTTTATTTCCTCAAATGAGAATCGAACCCATAACCTTTCGCATTTAGCCATGCTGCGTCACGACTGGCCTCAACAGAAATAAAATCAAAGTTTGTAAAGAATTAATTACTGTACGACTATATTATACTAGTTCCGTAGTCAGCCATTTAGAGTTTTGTAACATCATTACGGAGCGGAATTTTCAGTGAAAAAGAGAAAACAAACTCTAAATTCTTTTTCTTATATTTTTTACACAGTGTATATCACAATGACAGTCTGGTTGGATTCGGGTGGTAGTGGTTGAAATAAAAAGGTTTTTATTTTGTACAGGAAAAGACTGCAGCAAAGAAAATAATATATTTAAAGGTTTCGCAGTAAGCCAAGTTATTATTTGCGGACCGTTGGGTAAGATGTTTATTATCGTATAAATATATGTTGACTATACCTTTATATTAATATTTATCTTCATCGCATCATAAATAATTTCATTAAAGAATAAGTAATTAATACTAATCTCTTAAATTAATCGCACACAGCAGGCATAGGGAACCTAGTGGAGTAGGACTCTCCGTTCCCCAATTTCCGCCGAATTCTGGAGACATTGCATGTTGAGTGGTGAAACTCAATGCACAAACTCAATGCACTCAGTATTTCATGCAAGCTAAATATTTCTTTAGGTCATTCCCAACTAAAATTTTAGTAGGAAAAGTTTAACATTTTTTGATTTTATCCCATTTAAAATGTTAGACAAGTTTTGTATAAATGTGTTAGTTTTAAAAAATAACTAAAAGTATACCTGGGCTATGATAAGTGCTGAATATTTCTAGATTTTTCATCATTCTTATCACGTTTCCAGGTTTTATTGCTCAACCCTCTTGATTTAGTACCCAACTTTTGAAAAGAAATATGATAAAAATCAATAATTTTAAGCAGAGGGAAAATACACAAGACTAAATAGACATTGCCTTCAGAATTCGACAAAAAGTGGGTAACCGAAGTGTCTTAATTTGAATGGAGTATCTTAACACTAGGTTCCCAGGTTCCATCTACCCTGCTATGATTGAGATAGAGCGGGAACCTAAAAACATCGAATAAGCCATGACTGATTTCAAAGGTAGGTAGGTATATATTTCGCCGCATAATGTTAATTGTCCTGTTACACCCATATGCAGGGAAGTAATTTGCGACCTAACGTTTACAATCGTTTAATGCGGGCACGGTGAGCCTTTCGCTAAATTGTTACCTACAATTCTACAAACATGCATCAGTTTAAAATTGTAAGCTTTTGTGACAAAAAACAATAAAAACTACAATATAGTACTAGTCTTTGCTATTATTAAATTATTTTTTTCCACAAGGAGCCAGCGAATTCCGCCACTCAACATCCAATGCCCTCAGAATTTGGCGAAAAGAGGGGAGAGGAGTGTCTCAACACTAGGCTAAAATCTAACACGTGACTCTATCATATCTACTATTACATTCAATATATGTATGTTTTGTAACAACTTATCTAACAATCGATAAAAATGCATGAAAATGCTTGAGCGACTGCACGATGATCGAAATAATTGAGGAAAATAGCGTTTTTATTACACCCATTTATAGCCGTAATACAATTATACATATGCACACTTATATTTTAATGAAATTAAATAATAATTTGTGTTTAATTCCCCTGTACGTGTGTGTCATCCTACACCTCCTGAAATGGGTCGAGAAAAAAATTCTATGGGTATATTTGAATAGGTCCCTGGATGGTTTTAAAATATAGCACCCGTCAATAGTCAACTTATTTTTTATTTTTAGTAATTTTTAAAATATTTAAAAATAAGTTATAAGAAAGTTATTTTTTCAGGCATGATAAAAGCCGCACCCGCAAATATTTTAAATAAAGAATTGTAAAAGGGTTATATAATGCAAGATTTAGTAAGGGGGGAAGGTGCCTCCTTCCCTTTGTGCATATTCAAGAACATTGTCGATGATATGAATACAGAAAGGTCAAGGAATGAACACTGAAAAATTTCCAAACAAGAAAATTATGGGAGTAGTACGAATGAAAGAAGAATTGCTAACATCAAAATTATTTTTTCACGTTTTTAGTTTTTTGCAATTTTAAAACTAGAAGTCAAGAAATTTTAACATTAGTTACCTACGCCTCTTGTGTAACATTCACTTAAATAAGAGCTCCCAAATTAATAAAAACTTCAATTTTTTTATATAATTTGCCATAAGTTACATAAAAATACCACATTAAAATATTCATACAGTACATAACAAGATCATTACTAAAATTAACGAATTAACTCTTGACTTTCTTCACTAAAGCATCCAAAACACGAAAATTTTATTCAAATATTCCTACGCCAGCTCCTAATGAGGATAATTAAAAAAAATGTTATTTTAATTTAAATTTAAAATACATGAGAAAAAATCTTAGCAACGTTTTAACTTCATACCACTACATTTAACAGATTACGTTTGTACTATACTTGGGTAGAGGTCGATGACTTCTGTACGCGGTTATTTTTCATATCAACTATAATAAATATAGAATTTTCTCCAACAAAACATTTTACACGAAAAGAGTCTTATCTAAAGCTTAGCATGATATTTACTAGTTTTGTTTAAGATCAGTCTTAAGATATGAAAAGTAGGTCTCTTATAAAATTAAAAGAAATATAAATTTGGGTATTAGAATTAACGAGATTGGAAATTATATACTAAATTTGAACACAGTACTGGTATCTCGGTAACAGTAATTAATATGTTAGACTGCTTTCGAAATCTGCAGTGCTGCATGAACGCGTGATCAATGCTCGCGTGGTGACAATGCAGTGATATCTGGGTGGATAAGTTTGGTCTGTCATGGCGTGGTACAAGCGTGCGGCTGTAAACGCCGATAGGTTTTGGGTTCAATTCCCATTCGAGGACATTAAATATTTAATATTTCATTTCGTCGCTCTGGTAACGAGGCAACAACGTAATGCGTCTAGAATGTGATGGAAACTGAAGAACGGAAGAGTTTTGATGGGAGCAGCGTGTCCTTACACTAGGTTCTCAGGTTCCCTCTGCCTGGTATAAGCAGGATCGATAAAGGGAATCGAGTCAAGCCTTGTACTCCTGCACCACGACTGGTCTCAAATTATAATTAGTACAACATTAATTATGCTAAGTTATATTAAATAGCACACCCTGTATTCAATAGTGTTATACAAATTAAGTAACAAAGCCTACGTGAAATTAAACAGTTAATTAATACCTACAGAGCCTCTGAACGCAAATGAATAAACATAGTTATTACTAAATATACACGAGTCTCTATTAATAATGTCCCTAAGCTTTGTATGGACTCAAATAATAGAAAATTACGGTTTTTGGAATATTGAAGTCCAATAAATTTGAAACCAAATTGAGTTAAAACAATTGTAGGACTTAAATGATTCGGCATCGTTAATTCTTTATTTTCATTTTCAAAATCATAAGAGTTTTATCACCTAGATTTCAGCTTCACGCTGTATCCCGCATGTATGGATAGACAGAGGGAGATTATTGTTAAAAAATTCCGCTCCCAAGCTCTAAGAAATCAAAATAGTAAATATTTCATTGCCTCGACCAGAAATCGAAACCCCAACCTGCGTTTACATTCCCACGACTGGTCTCGATGGTAATAACTAAAGAGAAATAATATGCAACAGCATACACCACGGACGCAATGGAAAGTTGAAGAATAAGAAGGAAAGTTGATTTCTCCACGAGATCAGTTTCTTAAAGTAATGTTTTGTAAAAAGTGACTTTTACTTGATTTATCACTGAACAGAATGATGTTTGCCTACGAAAGCTTTCTCTTGATATTCTTAATTTAATTCATATTGTCGTACTGTTTCTTTTTCATATTAAAATCATCATCATTATATCAGCTATTTCTCATATAGTAATGTTAGGAATCAATTATTTTAACAGTTGTTACACCTTTGAATATACCTAATTCAAAATGTCAAAGGAAAACTAAAGAAGAATAAATAATTGTTAAACTAAGAGAGAATCTTGTAAAATAAAGAATTCACAGAGATATTGGATGCAATTTAAAAGAGGACTTAAGAGCTAATTGTCATTATTATCGTTCGATACTTGTTTTTTTTTAGTTTTAATTGTAATCATCGAGATATGTGTATAAATAAATAAATAATAAAAATAACCCATCTTTATATTTATTGATTGAAATTAAAATAAAAACAAAAAGAAACTAACTCCATTTTTGACAAGCAAGTAAAAACACTACTTTACACTTTTCACGCTTAAAACATTTCAACTTAAGTACCAACCAGCACTTTTATAGACACTTTCGACACAAGTTTCCGTCCCTGATAGGATCCTGGTGCACTTTGGAAGTGGGTCGCGGTGCATAGTTTTATTTATACTTCGCTGGGATCGATCTCCTATGAATGCACTTCCCAAAAATATGGCGACATTCCAAAATTATTAACGCAAATAGAATATTATTTATAAACTAGTTATTAAGCTTATACTTTACATATTAATACGACCAGTGAGGTCAGTTGTGGCAGAAGTGTGAGACTGTAAATACGGTAGTGAGTTCGATTACCTTTTGAGGATATGAAATATTTAATATATTTATTTTCTCGGTCAGGTAACAAAGAAAGCGTGACGTTGAGTTGAGTGGAGAACGGAAATATATTAATGTGAATGAAGTGTTTTAACACTAGGTTCCTAGACTCCCTTTTCCTACCCTGCTCTTCTCAAATTCAGCTAAATACATTAACATAAGCTCCGAATGTGCTTTAAAAAATAAAAAAACAAAGAAGTAAGAAACTCTCTATTCTATTCTATACAAAAAATGCAATAAGTTAGAAAACAAACACTATCTGACCTTCCATTGACATGACCTAGTTGTAGACAAACACCATATGTCCCTAATCTTCGTTAGTCAACGGGAAAGCCACAAAAAAACAAATCGTCGTTATCCGTTAACGCCATGAGTTATGGCATAACTTGCAGCATCAACATCGTAATGCAGGTCATTAGGATGAGGAAATATTGGTAGAGGAGTAATTAGAATATTTATATTTTTAACATACGATTTAGACGTAGGGAGAAAACGTAATATTAAGTCACTCCGTTCCCCATTTCCGGTGAAATCTAGACGCATTGTCTGTTGCGTGCCGTAACTCAACGCCGGGCAACCTTGGAGCCAGAGCGAAGAAATGAATATATTAATAAATAATACATAATTTATACCCTCGGGTACCC
Source organism: Heliconius cydno galanthus (assembly GCA_036379175.1). NCBI lineage: Eukaryota > Metazoa > Arthropoda > Insecta > Lepidoptera > Nymphalidae > Heliconius > Heliconius cydno. Next base: position 119,688 of record JAKRZM010001277.1, read on the forward strand.
GGACGAATCCCTAACCAGTAGCTTTAGGCCCCTGCGCCACGGCTGGCCTCAAAAATCTATATTTTATTGTAAAATTCATATTTTCAGTATAAAAAAAATATATTGAAAAAACCCTAATACTAAGCCGTATATTTATTTATACACGTACAATTTCTCTTTTCACGTTACCTCGATTAGGTTAAATACCTATATATATGCAAAAACAGTTAACCAGTTACAGAAAACGAATTTCAGTTACTGTAAAACTGTAAATTATATAACGGCAAATATATATTATAAATACAAAATTTAATTTATATATTAAAATTACATTTACTTTTTACATATGATTCACGAATGCGTTAAATTTTCGCACTTGCTGTTTTAAGCATAAACATAATGAAGGACGAGGTCGATATAACACTTGTTCAAATATCTATAATAACTTCGACTTTTGTAAGAATTGTAAATGAAAAACTAGTATTTGACAATCATAAATAATTAAATATAATTTAATAGCTACGTAACATTATAATTATTTATCTTTAATTATGTTTTTGTAATTTATCCAACTTATTTTATGGTGTCATTAAAACTGTATTTATCATACGTAGCAAGCTAGACAGAAATAGATAATCCATTCTTCACTTTTCTACACTTATTTGAAGAATAAATATATAAAAATCAAGATTGTATCGATTATATCGTAAGATTTGAAAAATAAATTACCTACATATTTCGATCGTACAAAAAAAATACGCAAATATCAATAGATTACGTTTAATGATTGTTTGATTATTGTTATAAAAATTTACATCAAACTTTATTTATTCTCAAGCTTTATAAAAACTTTACAATAACGAAAAATATACTTTCACATTAATTTAATTAAAAAAAATCAGCTTCACGCTGTATCCCGCACACAGCAGGGTAGGCAGAGGGAACCTAATGTTAAGACACTCCGATCCCCACTTTCCGTCGAATTCTGGTAGCATTGTGTGTTGAGTAGCGGAACTTAACGCCGCTAAAACATATATTATATTATTTAGTACATATTTAAAAACATATAAAATATTATTAGCACATCTCCCTTTAAGACTATTAATATATCTAGAAATGTAGCCCTCGTTCTATGAAACACTTTACTAAGCAACTGTTTAAACTTTATATAAAACGGAATGAAACGAATGTCTGATCTCTAAAAATAAATTCGATTGATTATATTTTTTTCATTGGGTTTATTTATATTTATTCAAGTCCGGTAGTAATACTTGGAAAGTATGGTTATTTTTAACCATTCAATCTAATGGTAGTAACTGTTTAAATGTTTGCGGAGAATTAAGCATTAAAATTTCTTAGCTTCATGTCGTTCACACCAGTTTCCACCTTTTTGGAAACCGTTCGTGTTAAGTGTTAGAACTAAATATTAATGAAAGCTTTTGAAATATACTAGTATATTTTTTTGTAGGTACCTAATTCAAACTGCATTTATCGATTTGAAATATTAAATACTTCTCCTTATATGAAAAAGTAACACGAATTACCAAGATCATAATAGATAAAGAACGAGTTTATTATACAAAAATAACAATTCTCCATTACTTCTATAGATGAAAACAAACTTTTAACAGCCTAACAAATGCCTTTAAATATAGAATGCACTAACAAGTCTTAAATAAGATTCATTTCTATTCAGACAACGTTACAATAGGCTAAATCGAGAGAGCAGTTCAATTTACAACTTGTTTCGAACCCACTACCTATACGTACATATATAGGTACCATATATCACAATTCAATATCCAAGTCTCACGTTCCTAGAAATTTGTAGAGGANATTGTATCGATTATATCGTAATATTTGAAAAATAAATTACCTACATATTACTATCGAACAAAAAAAATACGCAAATATCAATAGATTACGTTTAATGATTGTTTGATTATTGTTATAAAAATTTACATCAAACTTAATATATTCTCAAGCTTTATAAAAACTTTACAATAACGAAAAATATACTTTCACATTAATTTAATTAAAAAAAATCAGCTTCACGCTGTATCCCGCACACAGCAGGGTAGGCAGAGGGAACCTAATGTTAAGACACTCCGTTCCCCACTTTCCGTCGAATTCTGGTAGCATTGCGTGTTGAGTTGCGGAACTTAACGCTAAAATATATATTATATTATTTAGTATATATTTAAAAACATATAAAATATTATTAGCACATCTCCCTTTAAGATTCTATAAATATATCTAGAAATGTAGCCCTCGTTCTATGAAACACACTTTACTAAGCAACTGTTTAAACACTAAATAAAACAGAATGAAACGAATGTCTGATCTCTAAAAATAAAAACGATTGATTATATTTTTTTTCATTGGGTTTATTTATATTTATTCAAGTCCGGTAGAGTTACTTGGAAAGTATGGTTATTTTTAACCATTCAATTTAATGGTAGTAACTGTTTAAATGTTTGCGGAGAATTAAGCATTAATTTATCTTAGCTTCATGTCGTTCGCACCAGTTTCCACCTTTTTGGAAACCTTTCGTATTGAGTGGTAGAACTATATACAGTACTAGCGGCCCGCCCGCGGCATCGCCTGCGTGAACTATAACTATAACTTTATTATTAATTTCTGTCTCCATGAGTACCTACGTCCTAGTGACGTCCATGCAAAATTTGAGACTCCTAGCATTTGTAGTAAAGAAGTTTCATACAAACTTTCAACCCCAATCTTAGCGAGCACCTACGTCCTGTAAGTAACTCCTATGCAAAATGTGAGATTCCTAGCACATGTAGTTTCTGAGATTTCGTGATGAGTGAGTGACCTTTCGATTTTATATATATAGATTATATTAATTCGACTAAAAATCGAACCCACAACCGACGCGTACGCAGAAGACAACGTAAGATATGAATTTCTTGAAACAAAATAAAAAACAATATCAAAAAAAAAATAATGAAAGCTTTTTAATATACGAGTATATTTTTATGTAGATACCTAATTCAATCTGCATTTATCGATTTGAAATATTAAATACTTCTCCTTATATGAAAAAGTAACACGAATTACCAAGATCATAATAGATAAAGAACGAGTTTATTATACAAAAATAACAATTCTCCATTACTTCTATAGATGAAAACAAACTTTTAACAGCCTAACAAATGCTTTTAAATATAGCATACACTAACAAGTCTTAAATAAGATTCATTTCTATTCAGACAACGTTACAATAGGCTAAATCGAGAGAGCAGTTCAATTTACAACTTGTTTCGAACCCACTACCTATACGTACATATATAGGTACCATATATCACAATTCAATATCCAAGTCTCACGTTCCTAGAAATTTGTAGAGGATACAGATTATTACAGGATTTATTTATTGTATTGCTCGTATTCTATTTGAATACAATAATGCATCTGTGGTTTCCATTTACATAGAAGTATTGTTCAGTTAAGGGAAATACGTTTTTTTTATAGTAGGTAAATGTCAACTACTAGAAAAATGTATTATTATATTAGATACTTTTACTTAGAACAGCAATTGTGATTAATTTTGTTGATTTATCACTAAGTTATTTCATTTTACACTTTTTAACCGACGCGAAAGGAAGGGTGTTATAAATTTGACGTATCTGTATGTCCGTCTGTGGCGCCATAGAGCGGTAAAGTAAAAAAAAGCCATAAAGAGGTAGAGATATTTTTGGTAGAGTATATTTTAAAATTTTAAATTATGGTACCTTGAAAACTAGTCTTAGTGTGTTTGTCGTATTAAGATAAATAAAATAGCAAAGCAATTCTTTACATGTAAGTTTTATTTTTTATTTAAAACGTCATTTTATAGAAACAAGAGAAATTCGTATGCACAGACTATTTGCAAACAACGAATGTCTCTGTCTACTTGCAACACTGATTTATTCAGACAGCGAGACGATTACGTCGCGCCGATTATGATTTTGAGTTATATCTTGATAAAGAATTTTGAACTTTATGATACAATATAAAGAAGTGCCAATTTCGTAAATCGTTGGCACTGGTGCAAAAAGATATGCGTGAGTCAGCGAGTGTACCTGGTTACTATGAATTCATTATCACAGCACGTTTGGGTTTAGAGTGCTTTGTTTGGGTTGCTCAAGGAAATTGAAAGACAAAAAATCCCATATATAGCTGAGTAGGCAGAGAAAACTTAGTGTTAAGACACTATTCTTCACTTTTCGCCAAATTAAATGTATTCTTACATAGATATATACTACTTAAAATTTGTGATTACTTAGTTAGTGTTGGTTAGTCCATGGTGTATTTTTAGTTAGTGTTATGTCATTGTTTCAAATATAAGTATGTATTTTATCCTAGATTAAATTTTGTATTTACGAGTCTTTTAAAATTTACCAAGCGAGCTTGTATATTAAATAATATTTACTTAATTTTCCCATATTAGAAGAAATAATCGAAATAATACGTCAACTTATATTTTTGTCAAATCTTCCAAACAGGAAATATGTATATAAAATAATTACGAATGAATCTTTTTAGTATAAAATTTTCCCAACTGCAAATTACTGGCCTTGCAAAACTTGTCTGTCTGTGAGGTTTCTAAAAAACCATACTGGTGATTCACTTAATGTATTTTAGTATTTACTTATATTTCGTTATAAATGTACATTTAACAAACAAATATAGATTTTCATCTTTAATATTTTAAATTATACAATATAATACAAAAGTTTAACTTACACTGTATTTTATAGTGTTAATTAATTTAAAATGACTGTATATAAAAGTAATATATAAAATAAAATAAATATAAAAAAATGTAAAACTAACTAGATAATATTCACAGGTTCCAGATAGAAATGTAGAGAAAAGTAGAGAAAAGAGTTCATGTGAGACGTAAATTGCAGTAAAAATTATAACATGGTTAATAAATATTTGACACAATTATTTCGAGTGTACAATAGAATAATTCATCCAGTATATCATTATTTTAAATAAAAAAGTGAAATAAACAACTTTATATACATATACATATATATATACTGGGATTCGAACCCACGTAAAATAACGACGGTGCCTATACCTATTGTATACTTGTATATGGTTGTTCAATTAACATATAGCTATCATTAATAAGCTTTTTTTTGTATTTTATACTCGCATACCTCTACATCAATATTTCAGCGTTAAGTTCCGCCAAAACACGAAAATCGAAGATCGAAGGAGTGTCTTATCATTATGCAGGTAAAAGTAGGAAGATAAAAAAAAACTTGTTAACTAGATAAATGATGTATCTAATTTCTATTTAAAAAAACAGCATAAATAATAAACAGAATGGAAGTAATTAGCGGTAATGATCGAGAAATTGTAATTTAAAATGGCTTCGCGCTTATTGGTTGTGATTGCTCTGGTTAGTTCATTGACTCTGATGGATTTACGACAAGGTTACAAATGATAGTTATATTTAATTTATTATTTTGTAATACATTTACATTTCTTCCGTTTGAGCGAGGCTATGTGCGGCGTTGAGTTCCGCTACTCAACACGCAATGGTACCAGAATTCGGCGGAAAATAGAGAAAGTTGTGTTTTAACACTAGGTTCCCACTGCGTACCCTGACTAGCCTGCATATAGGGTGCAGATACAGCCAAAAATATTTTAAATAATATCTAGCATAAAGTTATGTTACATTACTATTTAAAAAGTTAAATAAAGTAAGGTTTAAGTTAAATTTAAACTTTAAGTTAAATTATGAATTGGACCAAGTGCAAACTATACATAATTAGTTAAGAATAAACAAAAATTTTATATTATTAATATAGATAGATAGATAGATATAAGGAATACAATTTTTAATAAATATGCATTCGTCTTGTCGAATGAATCTGAATAACTAATTGAAATAAAACAAACGAGGACAATAGAAATGTTTTATAAGACCAGTCAGTGCTCTGATTGCTGTGTTCAATAGAATAGTTGATTATAACGATGTTTTTACTCATTTGATCTAGTTCGAATGATATTAGACTTATTGATGATTAATTTATATATCTTACTGGCGGATGCGCGCAACTTCGCCTGCTTATTTGCACCCCTAGGGGAAGAGTCTAAGTTTCAAATCTTATAAAAATCGGTGGCGATTTAAAGATTTTTCCATACAAACTTTCAACCACTATTTGACTCCTTTAGGGTTAAAACTTTTCAAAATCCCTTCTTAGTGGATGTCCAGATTACGAAAGTAAACATCTGTCCAAATTTCACGTTTCTACCATCAGCGGTTACAGCTGTGCGTGCGTCTTACCTCAGTCAGTGAGGACAAGTCCTTTTATATATATAGATTATACGTTATTTTGTACTATTTGGTAAATAAAATACCATAGGTACATACTTATATAAAGATATAAAATAATATGTAGATTACATACTATGAATCTTTGAATAAAATGACATATTTCACATGTTAGTATATAGCATATTAAACAAAGCTAATTTATTTCTCATCTTTATGTCCATGTATGTACTTTAAGAACTTCAAGGTTCCATTTTCCCTTTTTTTAATTTAGTTAAAGTCATAAGAGAAAATTGAACCCGTAACTATCATTTTAAATCAAATACGTCGTAACTACGCTATAATGTTTACATCATCTAGTAAATATACAAATCTTATATATAATTTGTAGATAGTAGAATAGAAGTGTAAATAAAAAACTAAAATATAGCCATCTATAGTAAGCTTTTAAAGCCCACTATTATAGGGACGCATTTAAATAAAAAAACATTAGTCTTTTAAGTGTCAATAACCTTTTAGTGCCCGGCTTATTACTAAATGCTGATAAGGACTGATAGCGCGCCGCCATATTATAATATTTTTGCAATTTTTATTGTCAAAAAAATCTTTATTATGGGAACATATTTTGTAATAAATACTAAAGTTTTTACAATATATCTTAAATTATTGCCCACTTAATAAAATTTACTTTTGACAGACATACAAACATTTGGATATATATCCATACTTATATTATAAATTCGAAAGTAACTCTGTCTATCTGTCTGTCTGTCTTTTATGCAATCAGGGCCAAACCGCTAATTTAATTGTGATAAAATACTCATATAGAGATACTTGAGGGTCTCGGGATGAACATAGGATACTTTTTTTTCTCATATTTGTAATATTTTCGATATATACCAATATATTAAAATACTTATTAATTTGACATGCAATTTATTCCGCCATGTTAATAACAACCGTCGCTATGCGACCGTTGCTAAGCAACGATTTGCAAAGTTTGTTGTTAGAAAACGTCACCCAAAATGAGCTTGCTTAACGCATCTCTCTATTGAAAACTGAAAATAATTTCATAAATATATTTAATAAATATTCGTATAGTTCAAGCGGGCGTAGCCGCGTTCGGGTCCACTAAATAAGTACATATATAAATAAATAAAAAAATCTCTATGAATGTTTGACAATCTAGTATCAGTAGAGGTATCTTATCATTTTGTTTGCTTAGTGATAATCTTGAAATGTTCCAAACCGCCGCGGTCATTGCAGACCCATTCATAATTACATGAAATTGGTTGCATTGACAAAAATCTGTTTTGTTGATGGCTGTGGCTATTGTTAGTTTCAGTTAGAAATTATTGTATTTTTATAATGCTTGTATTGAAATTGATTTTTTATTAGGTTCAACTAATTTTTAATTTGTATAATAAAATTTTAGAAGCAACTCTATTATAATTTTTTTATGATCATAAAATTAGGCAGTTATTAGAAGGTTTGAATCGAGCTGATATTGTGACAGAGAGCCTGGAAAGCCCAAGAAGACAAAATCTTGGGAAGCTTTGGCATGTTAAAGGCATGTCAAGGAGATGTAACTCTAAGTTTGTTTATAGTTTTTAAATTAATAATTTATAAAATTTTGTTAAATATAAAGAAATATGAGGACAAATTTAATAGATTCTTAGGAAATAAAGAACATACACGTTTAAGAAAAGGTAAATATAAAGTTTGTACCCAATCAATTGAAAACTAACACGTCTGGACGTACAAAATAAAAAAGATCCTTTATACAGTGTCTAGACATGTTTAATCGAAAAAGTGTTTAGAAACTGCAGTTTTTAAGATGTTCTTTAAAATTGATTTAATTTTTTTTTATCTATAAATTATTCAAGACTCATATGACATATATTTCAATTCAATTTTTTTTTTGTTGTTATAAAAACTATATATTTTTTTTTTATTAACTATGCCGATTTTTTAATAACAATAAATACATGTAAAAAACGAACTATTTTACTATTAAATGTACTGCGTAGCTAGAAATAATAATAAACAATTTTTATATTTAACTAAAATTATAAAATCTCACCATACCAATACAATAAACTACGATAAATAATTTTTCTCTTGGTTCTCACATAAATCACTGTAAAATGAACTCCGTAGAAATCTTATAGTAACCATAACAACCAAGAAGCCATGAGAATCATTGAAGGCGGTACAATAGAGAAATCAAGTTCAAATATCTATATTGTTCTACAATTTTAACACTATGTCTACAGAATTGTTTTGTAGGCTTGATTGTATAGAAAATGTAATTTAAATGTTAATTACAAACTAAATATTCATTGTTTAATTAAATTATTTGATTAATTATAACTTCGATCGTCTCTATAATTTTGTAAGTCATTCAAAATGATATTTTTTTAAGAGAGAGATTGGGGAGGGGAAAGAGACGGAGAGAGAGTATCTACATTTTATTACCTTGAAATTTCTTTTAGTAGACTTTTTTTTAGAATTTTATATAAAGATTGATTTAAAAATATTCCGTGTTTAATATTGCACAGGATTTAAATATTATTTTACCTATTGATTTATGTTTAACTTTTTAGGGATGCTTGCGGTTTGGGGGTTTCCAATTGCCTTGACAATAGCTTATTAATAAAATATTCATAATTAATATATTAGTCTCGAATATTATATTAATAAACTATTATTATATAATCATTTATTACTATTATTTCCCTATAATATTGCGCAGTACAAACACCTAATTACGAGTCGCGGTGAAGCATTAATTATTATTATCGCAACTTATATTTAGAATTTAATTAATAATTTTATTTTGGTTTTTATTAAATAATATTTTTTTAACTTTTTTCGTAACCGAAATCTGCTTTCTGTGTAAATTTCGAGACATTGTGAATGGTAGAAGCCATTTTCATAGAAAAATAGAAACATTTTCTTGAGTTACGACTTACGAGTGATCTCTATACATGGGGCACGTTCATTTAGTAGTATATTATAATATGAACATTAATTTGTATAATAAAAGAATTAATTTTAAGGACATACATAAATACAAACAGTCTACATTTTACTTACAACAAATTATATATAAAATATTTATTTTTTAAAGTTGGTTAAAATACATTTCGCAAAGCATTTTATTTGGCAGTTCGTCGTGTATAGCATCTGTTCCGTACACCTGCAACCGCCGTTGCTATGACAACACACTGTCAAACATTAGTGCGTGCGTGCCTGTTAATTAGTGATACTCCTTTCGATTTTTCAAATTTGAATAGTTTACGAGTTTTTTTTAATTTCAATAATAATAATAACGTTATATACCGTAATATAACATACATTCGTTTTTCTTAAGTATAATATAGAAAATATGGCAAATATAATTATAGGTTATATATTTTTTTAGTATACCTACATACTACTATAGAAACACAGTGGTAATTAATTCAATTTTCTTTGAAATATTTTAGAAAATAAACTAAATTGAAAATCAATTTTAATAGAAAAGTAAAAATGAGTGGAATAATCACAATATTTTCTTGAGTATAAAATGTAAGTCAAATTCAATGTTATTCAGTTTAAAATGTAATAGGGTGAAGATAAGCGGCGCGTAACAGAAACTTGTTCTGAGCAGGAGTGCCTATATCCGGCGGCTAGGGTTGCCATTGTTATAATAATAATTATAACATATATAATAATATTGCATAATACAATCAAAGTGTTGCTGTTTAACTAGATTAAAATTTATTTTTATTACTAAAACTTTACGTTATGTTTCTTTTTGTCTAAAAAAATATTTTTAAATAAAAAACGTTAACCTATGGGGGATTAATTTACATTCAAATGTTCCAACAAATTTGAAAGCGTTTGGAAATTTTTATTTTTTTCAAATATTCATTCATTTAACACCCCTACACCTAGTGTGATAGTAACTCGACGCCAAAACATTTGTGTTCGCCATATGACATGAACGACCGTGAAAATTCAGTTGACAGCAAAAATAGACTATTAATTATTAAATACTTATTTGCAAGTAGGTATTAGTTATTTAGACAAAAGGAACCTGTGTGTCCTATTAGTCGTACGTAAGCTTAGTGGAAACACTAAGCTTACGTACGACTAATTGCGTGATTAATGGCGGAACACAACACCGCACTGCGGAACATAACGCAAAATAAATATCAACAAAAATATAACATGTATATGGTTTTGGCAAACACTACGTGAACAGGTTCGTTAAGAATCGTCGTTGCCAACAACTCTATTAATATTGCTGACGTCCCATGAAACAAAAAGATTGCACAAGATGAACTCATTTCCTGGGGATATTTATCCTATAAAATTTAATATAGAAAACTATTAAATATAAATTATTTTAATATATAAAACAAAATTATATGGTCTTATTCGATTTAGGTGGTCGCAGGTTCAATATTTTCATTTCTTCACTGTGGTAAACCAAAGCAAAAAAACGCGGCGTTAAGTTTCGCCAGTCAACACGCAAAAAAACCAATAAAATACATAAATAATAAAATGTAACCGCCAAATAGTTGACCTTATACAAGATATTAAGCAAATTTCGTAACATATACTACGTTTTATAGCAAAAATCATTTTGTAATCTGAAATTGATAAGATTCGTAAACCAAGGCCAACGGAACATCGACCACTTTTTGCGTCTATATTTACAAATATATAAGAAATAGATAAAATATACATAAAATACCTCGTCGGAAGCTGGTGAAGGCATTGGGGAATCCTTCCCTTCATCATGTCTCTTCTTCAACAAATCTATCACTAGCGTACTGAAAGAAGAACGTCGACGCGAATAAAGCATTTCGATATCACTGAACTAGCACTAATAATAATAAAAAAAAATAATTTAAATATGACAAAAAAATACACTCGTATAAACAACCGTTCCATTTGAATTAACAAAGGAAAATGATACATGAAAACTGGCTGCGTACTGAAGCACTGATAGCACAGACACCAGGAAAACGTGATAACACGTATAAAATTACATAGAGGTTTTTTTTTGAAAATAATATTCTAATCATATTTATTCATATGCATAATTTTTTTAAGTATATTCTATTTTGAAATTTACGCCGAAAAAGTTAATGACCTTTTATGGAAAATATATAATTTAAATATCTCTTTAAAAAAATTAATAACTTCGAGGCCATATTGGCGCAGCGGTACAAGTGTATGACTGTAACCGATGGATGTGGGATCAATTCCCACTTGAGGAAATATGTAATAAAATAAATGATATACAATAATCTTGCTAATAGATTTCTAATCTTGCTAATAGATTTTTCTTCATCACAAACATACTGTAGAAACAATTCCTTAAAATTAATTCAATATGGCGGCTGTATTTTTTAGTTGCTGTCACAAATTTACAATGTAGAGTTCTTTTTCCTGTTTTAAAATTAATTTAAAGTTATAAGGATTATTGGACTAGATTTAATTATATAGTAATCTATATATATAAAATCGAAAGGTCACTCACTCATCACGAAATCTCAGAAACTACATGTGCTAGGAATCTGAAATTTTGCATAGGAGTTATTTATAGGACGTAGTTGCTCGCTAAGACGGGAATTTGCAATATTCGACTTTTAAGGGGTTGTTTTTGGGGTTGAAAGTTTGTATGAAACTTCGTTACTACAAATGCTAGGAGTGTCAAATTTTGCGTGGACGTCACTTATAGGACGTAGGTAGTCATGGAGACAGAAATTAATAATAGCGTAGTTCACGCAGGCGAAGCCGCGGGCGGGCCGATAGTAATAATATTAATATCATAACATAATCTACAAAGATTCGATTTTTTTAAATTTATATCTGTAACAATAAAAAAATGCAATTTATACGAATTTTACAATTTTAGTATTCATCGTAATAAGGTCGCGTTTTCACTTGTCTTCAAGAGAAAAGTTAATGAATACCCTGACCGGGAGGTCATTTAAACAAAAAGCTAGTATGTACAGTATAAACTAAACAATAGAATTTTCTTTATACTGCACTCTCAGTTACGCTAGTGATATTAAAATATTAAAAACGAAAAATTTTAATAATGCGGCTTCGCCAGCTTAAGCTTATTGCTAAAATATACAAAATCTTTAAATAAATTGTAGTCTATATGTTGTTCTGATATAAAAGCTATATTTTTTTTAGAAGCCAGTCCTCACGCAGGGATAGAAGTGTGTTACAGTCAGTAAAAGCGACTGGTTCAGAGTTCTATCCGACGCCTAACATGCAATGTCTTTAAAATTTGGCGGAAAATGAGTAACGGAGTAATAAAAAAGTTATTGTATTATTTTATTTTACTAATCTTCTAGTCTTATTTTAGTATAAAATATATTATAATTCTATGAAGGTATTATGTATTTGGCATATATATATCCTTAAAATATACATATAATGTATATTTAACTCTATACTGCTATAGCAAATAATGTTGACATAAATAAAAATTTAACTTAAACCTAGACTCGGTTCGTTCAACAAAATTAAAAAACCCCGTACTAGTCTCATTATTTCTCTTTAAGTCAGTTTAGACCTGGAAAATCTAGTGAATCGTTTTTCATTTCACAGCTTAAAAATAACAGTTAGTCAAGTTAAACCTCCACTAAAGGTTTCATATGAGTTTGTGCTTACCAGCTGTTTTACGTCGTAAATCTGTTAACATTAAAGTTGATGGGTACTCATTACTTTCATTACAGGAACCAGGTCTTTCTGGAAAAACAGTGCTATTACAGGTAATTTCTCTACCATTATATGAAAGCTGCAGCTAGGCTTTACAATTTTAAAATAATACATTGAAAAATCTGATGTTACAAAAAGGAGTAAATTTGATATTTGCCTTCATTGTAAGGACTATACAACATCTCAAAATTCTACTTTAAAAATATCTACATAGCTATTGAATCCCCCTAACCTCACTTTAATTTAATTATTAATTTACAAGTTGTTATTTATCATTTACAAAAATATACTTAATCAAATACACTTATAAAAAATTATAAAATAATAAAATGAAAGTTAATAATTTAAAGTCATAATGTTCATCTCAGATTTCTACTCTGTGGCCGATGGCAACGCTCTCTTTGGTAGTAAGGTCTCATCTCCACGCAGCGTGAAAACATTTTTTGCTTTGATATACCATTTTCATTATATCGAGAAATTTATACTTTAACAGATTACGGATGACTTGAGTTTTCGTAGCTTCACGCTGTATCCCGCACATAACGGGAAAGGCAGAGGGAACCTGGGATCAAGTGCTAAGATATTCCGTTTTCATTAAGACACTTCGGGTCCTTTAAGCGGGAGAGGGATTCAACGCCGTGCTAAACCTCGACCAGAGCGAGAAAATGAAAATTAAATATTTAATCTTCTCGAGTAGGAATCGAATCCACAACCTGTCGCGTTTAGTCACACTTTACGCTCCTGCGCCTCAACTGGCCTTAATTATAACTGTTAATTCATAATATACTTTTATTAAATTAGTGAATCAATTTTACATTTTTAAATATAAATTATTATAAAAAAAAAATACATTTAAAAATATAAAAAAACTATCTAACTATAACTGTTAATAATTATTAATTAAATGATATATAAGTAAAATATAGGAAATGGAATGATAATATAAGATAATACATGAACTTGTTAATATCAATCACACCGGTCAAAGGGCGTTATCACTAAAATTATTCTTGTCCAAAGAAAGGCAAACACCACTCACTGTGTTGACAAACTGTCAATTATATTTTATCGATTGGAGTAACTAAGACTAAGTGAATTCACAGCAATATTAGAATATAATATGATTTCTGACAGAGAAATGGAATCTTATAATAGAAATATAAATAAGTACCAATAAAATGTTGATTTATAGTGTATTTTTTTTAGTTTCACGCTGTATCCCGCACATAGCAGGCATAGGTAGGCTGAGGGAACCTGGAAACCCAGTGTTCCCATTAAGACACTTCCCACCTATCTCTATGAGTTCGATTCAAATTTTTCTTGTTTAATATTTCATTTCCTCGAGTGGGAATAGAACCCATAACTACGCTTACACTCGCGCTTGTACGCCGAGCCACCAATAGCCTCTCACATAAATATATAGTTATATATTATGTAAATAAGAAAAGAATCGAGAACCTCCTGACCGCGCTTCCAGCACATACATATTTAATGAAGCCTTTCCATATCTCAAGAGACGGTTTTAAGATTTATATCACAGTCACAGGGAAACTGAACAGGGCCAGCTATTTTCGCTTTGGTGTCGAAAGGGTCAACCTACACGTACTATGTTATATGAATAATATTGAATGTTTCTAGAAAATTATTATTTTTTTCTTAAGAAAACTAAATAGTATTTTAATGTTTTTGCACCATTATTTGTGACTATACGCATATATGGAACGGAAGTGTTTTAATGGGAACGAAATGTCGTAAAATTTGGTTGCTAGGTTCCCTCTGACTTCCCTGCTATATGTGGGGTACAGTGTGAAGCAAAAAAAAGAAATCTGAAAGAGCCTAGTGTTTTAAATTACGTTGTAGAGTAAAATTAACGACGCTACATTTATTGAAAATACATGATCATAAATCAAGCTTATTAAATTTTGTTTTAAATATTGTAATTTATTAATATATTATAATATAATAAATAATCCTAGTCTCATTTGCCATAATAACTTTCTTTCTTATAAAACGGTATCGACTTACAATACTAACCTAACATTGATTAAACTACGATAAATTCTCACAGAAAACGTAATATATTCTTAAATCCAGAATGTCCTGCATAAATCGAACATTGGCAACATTAGTTCAAATGTTGATCCTATATAAACATGTAACATCTTCTCTCATACATATTAATAAAGGTCGAAACGCCTAAAATTACATACGAAATGTGGGTAGATAGAGATTTTAATCAGATAAGGAGGGTTTAACTATAAAATATACTGGAAATGTCAGCTTTTTCCATCTTATTTTTTTTAAATATTCGCCGTATTAGGTTTAGTATATATAGAATATATAGATATAGATAAAGATCGAGGACTCTACTTTTTACTGATTTAGAAACACTGTACCTTATGTTAAGTAAGGGACGGGTTCCAATATCATCTTTTATTTAACTAATCAGAAATATATAATAAATTATAAATACTAATAAGTTATAGAAGATGCTATTATATGAGCTAAGGCTGTTATTACTTAATGGTATATCAGGATTTTTCTTTGGTAAGCAAATACTAAAACTAATGTCAAAATAATCCACAGATAAATACATCAATCTTTTCCATGTATTAAACAATAAGATTTTTTATTACAATTATTATTTAGCATAATGTTAATAGTATTAATTAACACATATTTTTTTGAAAACTTAGAAGTATTAGAATTTACCAAAATTATCCGGAAAATAAAAAAAAAACAAGAGGAATATTTGTTTAAAATGGCGACATAAACACGAATTACCTGTCGCCACCACAAACTGTGTGACAAAAGTGAAAATCAAAAACCACTTAAATTGAAATCCCATGTAAATGTGGTTTTTCATTTCAAAGCGTTGGTTATGCTCGTAAATTTTCATAGTTAATTTTGTCAAAATATTTAACTGTTAGTTAATATTTAACTATTATTTTTTGAAACCGTCGTGGTGCAGAGCCACAATAACGCGACGGTTGTCGGATCGATCCTCACTCGAGGGAATTCATTATTATTATATTAATATTTTCATTTCTTTGCTCTAGCACCAAGGCGAAAGCCCGCCATTAAGTTAGGCCAATCAAACACGCAATGCCTTAAAAATTTCAGCGGAAAGTAAGGAAGACTCTAATTGTGCTCAACTGGCACGCTCGAAACGCCATATATCGAGAAATCAATCAAAGAAGACTCTTCGGTCTTACTATTAGGTTCTCTATTTATCCTGTTATATGCGGGATAGAGCGTGAAACTGATTTTTTTACAGAATAATATTTTGAAATAACACTACAAAGTAAATCTATAACGTAATCAATGTAATAGAGCCATAAAGTCTATTGAATGTCTCACCATATTTACTAGATGTTACGAATGTCTTTTGGTGAGTCAGTATGACGAAATAGGGTTACATGTCGCTAACGGCCGTCACACTTGGCTGACTTTAGTATTGGGTTACATAGTTGAAAATACTCATATAATATAACATAAAAAAATCGTTTATTATAGGAGTTTTTTTAAAAGAAAAAGAAAACAACTTCAGTAATATTTATAGTGGGTGTATGTGTTTTGTTTTGTCACCTATTTTCTTTGAAAAAACCTAGGAAATTAATAAAATAATCAGATTTCTTAGTTAATTTTTTGTAAAAAGTTATAGTATTTTGAGTACAAATTTGAAATCACAAGTGTGTTCTTAATATTGAAGTAAACACTAAACAATGACATTAGATGCAATTTGAATTTTAATGTTCTATTCTTGCCTCAACTTTATGCTCAAATCGACGCAGTAATTTACTTTTAAACTATAATAAAATAACATAATAGAGGCCGGTCGTGGCGCAGAGGCTCAAGGTGTTCGATCCCCACACGAGGCATTTCCTCGGCATTTCTTTTTTTATTTATATTTTAATTTCTTCACTCTGGTGTCGAGGCAAAACGCGGCGTTTAGTTCCGCCACTCAACACGCAATGCCTCCAGAATTCCGGAAAATGGGGAACGGAGTGTTAACACCTTTGCTGTTCCCTCCGTATACGGGATACAGCGTGAAGCTGATAAAATAACATGTCAATAGCTTACAAAAGGCTACATTTGTTAACTTGTTTCGTATATTTCTACTTTAGTTGAAGTAATTGTTAGATATAAAGCCAGGAATCGTGTGATGACGTGATGCGACCTTCGCTCGCCTCATCACGGATATAATGGTTTATAGTCTTTTTTTTTAAGAAATTGCCGTAGCTAATTAGTTATTTAGATAATGTGTAAACTTCTTCCTTTGTAATGCTAATCCAGTGTAATAATTAAATTAATCTATCTATACTTATAATAAAATACCGATAGGTGTCTGTACGTGGAAGATGTATAAATAAAAATGTTATTGGTGGCATTTAGTAACGTAATAGAACCATAAACTATTATTTTTTCAATTTTGTCTGTTTGTCTGTGCGTTTGTTCACGCTTATCTCGGAAACGGCTTAAGCGATTCAATTACAGTTTTCACTTTGTATTTTTATAAGCTCCCCTTAACATTTCATTTTGGCCGATAAAATTGCTATAGATAACTATTTTATTCAATTGGCTCAAACTTTACTTTTCAATAAAGGTGTAGACATTGTTTTTAAAATTCTATATTTTTTTAATAATATTAGTAAATTAATTATAACGTAAATCAAGCGGGCGAAGCCACAAACACGTCGTTAGTCCTTATAAAGTTAGTACAATATTTTTGTTTCATCAACAGAATAAACGAATATTATGGCGTTTACCATATCGACACACCATAGAAAATTGATGTCGGTACATACAAAATTTTACGGGTATTAAGGCAAAACAATTTTCGTTAAGATTATTATCTTTATAACAGGTTTGCATAAGAGTTTAGATAACGTTTTGACACAATTGTAGTGTAAGCTTTGTTTTATGACACACTAACCTGGTGGGTGTTTCGTAAGCCATGCCATATCAGAGTCACTTACCTGTAACAGAAATATTGAATATTAATATACATGAAAAATATGTAATATTTAGCAAAGTCAAAATATATAGAAATTATATATATATGTGATATTGTGTATATAGAATGCATAAATGTATAATATTATAATATTTTTTTAACTTCATGTTGTATTCCGTACATGGGAACCGAACTCCGTTCCCCATTAAGACACTCTGTTCCCTACTTTCCATCAAATTTTGGAGGCATTTCGCGTTGAGTGATCAAACTCAACGCCGATCTTTGCTTCATTGCCCGTTCGAAGAAACGAAAATATTAAGTAACTAGCGGACGCGCGCAGCTTCGCTTGCGTATTTAAGGGTGAATTCTAATAACCCATGAAACATGTGTTCAATTAAATA